>JAKOGI010001409.1:60000-192500 GCA_029747015.1 Carnegiea gigantea | reverse complement strand
CTCTCCTAAGCATAATTTATGCGCGCCATTACCATAACCCAGAGCCTATTGTAACCATTAGTGGCACTCATCGTCAAAATAAATTTAATCGAAAGATTAAAGGTGAATGAATGGAGGTTTGGTGATAAATCTCATCCAAAAAAAAAAAAAAAGCATTAAAGGGGGGTAATTCCATCCAACCTCCAGTAAATATGCAAACCAGTGAAATGCTAACTGAAGAGACGCGGGGAGCGAACTTTGGGGCTAATAAACTTTGGGGATATCAATATATGCATAACCTATGCACTGTGATATCATATTACCTTTCGTAAATTTTAAAGGGGTGATAGAGTTGTGAATTAGGCAGGTACATAGGGTATTTAATTTTATCATCCTGCAAGTTTAGACTAAAGTTTTGTCTTTTGGCACATGCCTGGCCTCATGTCTCCCAGTATTTGCTCCAGTGCAGTGTACAAACAAAATGTTCAAGAATATGACAGGTCCATGATGTCAATATGTATAACGTAACGCCACAATTAGAGTTGGCAAACAAAATGTTCAGATTGGGTTAATTTCATATTGGGTCAAGACAAATTGAGAACTTGAAGTGGAAAAATAAATTTATGCCTAAGCATTGACTAGAACTACGGCGATTGGATTCCAACAAGGATATATAGGAAGCTCCATATAAAATATTCGGGTTCAGTCTAAATCGAAGTCCTCAAACGGGCTTAAACCGACATCCCCCTTCTTCACGAAATGTTAATTTTTTGAGTTGATTGCTTTTCGTTTGTTTAAAACGACAAAAAACCAAGCCTTACAAAATCGAAACCGACCCTCTTAAATTTCCATGTCCAAGAAATGAACTAAAAAAATCATTATTCATTTTCCCCCTCTTTAATAAAAAAGCTAAAGTTACAGTTCTATGACTTTTTATTACACGTTACGTAACCAAAATAAATTAAAAAAGAAAAGAGATTTCAAACAGTCGAAGCTGTTTCTTCAAATAATAAGAATGGCAAAATGGACCAAACCAGAGCCAAATATACAACCAAGCTCCGTAAATTCCCCCCACGATCCATGTCCTAAAAAAATAATAAGAGGTTTTGTACCAAGAACTACGTCGATTTAATCCCACTAAGGGTACGTAGGACTGATAAATAAATTTTAGGTGCAATTGCAAGTTAAACCAAATTAATGGACCGACCCCAATAAAAGCTTAAGTCGGTAAATAAAATTCGTGAAATGGCCAAAAGTGCAACTTAGCTATGACTTTTAAAAAATTTTCAAATATCAAAATTAAACCAAAATTATGGTTATTTTTTAGGCCAATATCAATAATTAAAATCATATCAAATGGTTAATAACTCAACCAAAATAAAAGATAAATTAAATGAAATAAAATTAAAGAACTACGGTTGGTTTGATCCTCTATAAAAGAGGTACGTAGGCAGCTCACAACAAAAGAATGAGTGCAGCCTAGATTCCAAATCAAATAATATTACCTGCTTTCAAGCCTGCAGATGAAGAATGTGTATGTATAGTACCCTTCCTAGAAGGTGCCTATACAACTACTATCTGATGCATTTAAATTTTGGATATGGACGATTCGACATTAAAAACATAATAATTGTCGATTTAAATTTTATAAACTCTTATTAATGCAAAACAAGACAAAACAAAATGAAATAGAACGAGTAGGAATCAAAATATGGTCTCCTGAAAGGGTGACATAATTAAGGAGGTTCATCCTTTTGAATAGGGTCATACTCAAAATACACCAATGTATATTTTTATATGTTGGAAAGTTATGTTGTGCATATTATTTACTGTTATTAAATTTTTGCTCAAAAATTACCTTGATAATGATGGACTAGAAGACATTATTAGAGATAAAGACATGTAAAATCTTAATATGGATAACTAGTTTCATCAGCATTAAAGGCTCTGAAAAGTTATTGCACCTTATTGTACTATCTTGTCAGGTGTCAAGTGAGTAAAGTAATGCAATCTACTGTAACTATGTGAGTGCAACTGAAGATATCAGTACATGTACTATAGGCATTTGGGAATTCTGTGTAGTCCATATCCTCTATGAAAGAAAAGACTGAGTGCTGAGAATGGACATGATCATTTGAGCATAATTGAGCAAAAGAGGAGTTAAGAATCTCTATTTCTCTATGAGCAATCATCTTTGATGATCGTAGTATTTTAAGTCCCTCTAAAATCTTTCGATTATAATATTTTCACTTTCAAATTTTCAATAAAAGATGTTTCCAAGTAGGTAATGTTATTCAATCGAACCTTATATCTTGAATATTGTGATTTCTTAATTAAAGTGTCATTATCCTTAAAAATATAAAAAACTTAATTAATGACTATGGTCCAAGGTAGGAAACGAAACAGATCTATGTTGTATCTAATCTAAGGAAGATGTGATTGAGATTAACAATGTCTGTAAACTGGAAGCTAGGAAATGCCAAGTTTCAACACCGACTAAGTTTAGCTAATGGTCTAAGCTCTCTAATTAAGCTTTAATTATCTTACTAAGCATGGTGGGCCTCTAATGACATAAAATATAATATTTATGATATAAGTAGTAGATTGTGATAACTAATACCAGTAAAGTCATTTCAAGTAGTTTAATTATTTAAAATAAGCATATTTCCTGAAAAAATCCTAAAAATAGCTTATTTGTATATTTTACCCAATTTTGGGGTCTTTCCATAATTTCCAAAAGTTTTGGATCAAAAGTGAGAAAAGAAATAGTGTGAGAGGTATTGAAAAACTAAAACGGCCATTTGGAAGATAGCAAAAAATCAAAACACCATACCTCAGGGTACTAAAACATTTAGCCAAAAAAATGAGACTTGAAAAAATCAATAACACCTAAATCAAAGTACTAAAAAGTCAATTACCCATGTGTGTATAGATTTTTGATGATTGAGCAAAAGTATAAACTGCTTTACCAGCTTCAAAAGGTTACTTGCTATGCAATTTTCCACATGTCTTTATATGCTTATGAACTTTTGTGTGTGTACATATATAATTATATACATATATATATTCAACTAGTTATGACTTCTTACTACTATCACATTAAGATTGGTGTTCAAAGTGTTGGTTGATGTAGATACAAGGACTACCTCATTCCGTACGTACTTTTATCTCTCTCTTCTTTTGCATGCTCTTTTCTAAAACCCCCTTTTCTGGGGGCTTTTTTTTTTGTTTTTGATTTGATCACTTTAATCTGATACTCCTCTTTGAATCTTCATGGAATCCTATTGTTTGTTCATGCCTTCGTCATTTGATTCTTCTCCTCATTATTCTGCAGTTTCGTTTGTTTACACCAAGTTTCTTTCTCTTTTCTAGCCTTAGCCTTCCGTCTTCCTGTTTTGGTTTTCACTATTTTAATTTTGGCGACAAATTAGTTGTGGGGTTTTGGGAATTTGATTTGAAAACCATAGACAGTGAAAATTTCGTTCCTGATTTGTTGTGATTTTACTAAAACTTGAAGCCCTAGATTTAAGGATAAAGGGCATTTATTTGGGCAAATAATTTGGGGGGGGGGGGGGGGGCTTCATTGGTGACCTTATCCGTTGAGAACTGCCATCTTTTAAAAGTTTCGTCAATGGATTCAAGCTCCTCCTCCCGCTCCCATAATGAATCAGAAAGGGACGTGAATCGGACCTTCCTGTAATCTAGGCCGCCTAATAATAATCTTCCTAATCCCATTGTCATTAGAGCTTAGTCTGTCCCCTCAATTGTAGAATGACAGTTATGAGATCTTAGATCTAGATCTTGGTCCTTGTGCTTATGGGTGTTGAGACTATTGTGATTGTCCCTAAAGTGGGATGCAACTGTGCTAAGAAATGTGTCGATATAATATTTGAGCATGTTTTGAAGAACGGTCGAAAACATAAGGTCATAAGGGATGGTAATGTTTGGTGGCTTTTGATAGGTCATAAGGGATGGCAATGTTTGGTGGCTATTGATAAGTCCGATTTGAGACTTGATGCTTTCCTAGTGCAACATGATATGGAGAATATCTATATCTGGGTGTTAAGCATAGCCGAAGACTTTGTTGGGGAAGATGCAATTAAGAAGTTTCATGAATGGGCATTCCAGGCAATGGGAGTGCTCATTCCCTATTAATGGGGATAAGGGTTTGTTATATCTTATAAAACGGAGAGGAAACACTATAGGAGGTTGTCTAACTTGCAGTGTGTTCATGGTATCAAAGTAGTTAGCTCACCTGATCTTATTAGTTTGAATGAATGTGAGAAGAAGAGATGGATGGAGCTTACGATCGAGATTTAAGCCTATAACTCCCTAAGGAAGCAAGTGATTTCAGTTTCTGGAAGAGCCTATCACCTGTTGAATTTGAGTTGAAATGTCGGGTTCTTACAATGATAGGCATGGCCAACTATCATCAAAAAAGGGCGACCTGATATGGGTGTGACTTTTTTGTCTCGTGCAGCTAAGGTGCCCAACAGCAATGGCATGGATCTTTCCCATCCTTCTAGGAAGCCCAGCAAAGACTTGGGCTCTAATGGCATCAACGATAATGGATTTTTACAAATTAGTTTGCAATCTGATAGTGTTCTAGATGTAAAATCCCTCCTAGTAGATCAATATGGCCGAATGAATTTAGTAGGGTTATGAAGAATGTGTATGGTCTAGTAATAGCTACAAAAATCATATACGAGGATGACGAGTTTTGGTTATTGCTAGCCTGACTTTTGATGATCTCCAAAGGTAAGAGTTACATGGAAGAACAACCCCTTCATAGAGTTCTGAAAGTGGATGTGCCAGTACTTCTTGCTCACCTCTTGTTAAGAGGCATGGTGAGACATTCAAATTAACTGATCCAACACTAGAATATTGCTATTCTGGGGAGTTTATCTAGGAAATACCTCATCTACCCAAATTCCTCAGGATGCCAACGTTGAAGCATATTGTGATGAGGATGAAACTCTGCTTGAGGTAATGGTCTCTAAGCAAGACACTATAACTGAGGAGCATGAAATCCTTTATTGTCTTCGTAGTTCGTCTTAGACATGATGCAGCTCAATGACATATAAAAAGCTTGAGAATGAGAACTTTATTTATGTTTTCAATGATGTGTCTCGTGGTTGATTACTAATTGGATTAGAATACAAATAATTCATAGAATGTTACTTTTAGGTTTTTGTTTAATCAAAAAATCATGCAACTTTACGCTCTTAAACTGATGATTATGGCTCAAAATAATTATTATTTTAAAAATTTTATTTGGATTTTATTATTTTTGCAGAAAAATCAAAAAAATGAAGAAAGTGGTAGAAAAATAGAAATTTAGGCTGAGGAGTGATAGTTGAAAGTGGAACCCAGAAAGCCATGACCCAATCCTTTTCTTCTCCATCTTAAAAAAAAATAAAATAAAATAAAATAAAACCCAAGTCCCCTACCCTCTCCTTCTCACGTGAATCACTTTACACCAACCCGCCCAAGTTTATTTTCTCTCCCCTCTCCTTTCCTGTCTTTGTACACCCACCTTCTGTCTCCTTCTTGTTGGCTTTGTTGAACAAGACCAAAGACCATAGCCAATGGACTTCATCAATCCCACATTCTTCGCATAAACCATGAAACAACTTCCCTTTCTTTCGCCATCGTCATCTTCATCCATAAACCATCTTCCAATGGCTAGATTCGCAGATCTAGAAAATAGTTCCTTCATTTTCGCTGAGATTAACCAGTCAAGTGAGATGCAAAGACCCCCAAATTGGCTAGAAATCGCAACAGGAAAAGGTGGATAGTAAAGCTTTAGCAGATCACTCGGATTTTGAGGAGTTGGAGATTAGATACAATTGCAAAATTTGTGTATAAATAGAGCGGTGAGGGAGAGTTCAAAATCATCAACACAAAGTAGCATTAGATAATTGTAATCTAGCTCTGTTTCAATATTTTCTCCCCTTGTTTCTGATTTTAGTAGTTTTGGATCCTCTTTCATTGTTGGCTCAGGGGCCTGGAAAGCCATTATTGAAAGTATCAAATAGTTGAATATAAGTCCTTTCTCTCCATTTAGTATTTTCGCTGAGAATTTGGCTACTAGTTGAATTAATTTGCAGAATTTTAGTTGAAGTTTCAGTTGTTGAGTATTCTGTTTCGTCCAATTTCATACTCCGTTTTTCTTTTTGTTTAAGAGTACTGTTGCTCCATTTCAATCTTCTTTGTGCCTTGCTTTTCTTGTTTTGCTTAATTCAATTTTTATTTTATTTTATTTTATCTTATTTTATTTTATTTTCTTAGCTTCCTAGGTAGTTTCACAGGCAACTTTCCACCTCCCCCTCTTCTTTTAGTTTCATTAATTACTCTCTAACCATTTCTTCATTTTTTGTCTCCTTCGTGTGTCTTTCACTTTTCTTTGGGTCATTAGTTGAGTTTTTTTTTTTATTTATTTTCCTTCAATCATGTTCCCAGTAGACTTCCCTTCTTCACTTTTACTCTCTAAATTTTGATCAGCATCATGTGGGTTTAGGTAATGTTACAACTTACAACTGGATTAATTGTTTAAATTTTAGTGTATCTCTGTCATATAACAATCTTTTCCTCAGGTTCGTTCTATTGTACAGTTGGGCTTAATTTTGTTTCTCTAAATCTTGATCAGCATCACGTGGGTTTAGGTAGTGTCACAACTTACAATTGGATTAATTGTTTTAATTTTAGTGTGCCTTTGTCATATAACAATCTTGCCTTATGTTCGTTTCATTTTACAGTTGGGCTTCATTTTGTTCATTCGGTTTAGGCCGCTTAATCTATTTACTTTGTTTATCATTTGAGGTTTTTTTTTTTCCCCCTATGGATTTGATTTTTATTCTTTTAAGAGTCTAGAATAATATTTTTGTTTTTTTTCTTTTCTTGTGATTTATGTAATTTATTTTTCACTTCATTTAGCTTAACTAGTGTTAAATAATCTTAGGGCATTATTTTTTCAAGTAGTCTAATTTTGATCTAAACTCAAGCAAATTAAGTGGTAAGACTTGATTATGGTCCTATTTGGCAAAGAGCTTTTTGAAGAACTTTGTGGCCAAAAAGAGCTTATTTGACCAAAATTAGCTTTTTGATCAAGTAAAAAAGCTAATTTGCGTGTTTGGTGAAAGAGCTTTTTAAAATAGCTTTTGGGGTCCAAAAAGCTAATTTGAAAAAGCTAATTTTATGAGTTTTTTGGAAGAGCTTTTTAAAGAATTAGCTTATTATCTCACAACTTTATCAGAAACAGCTAATTTTACCAAACAGTTTTTCAGCAAACAACTAATTCAAACAGCTAATACAAATAGCTAACTCAAACAGCTAATATAAACAGCTAACAGCTAACAGCTAACAGCTGTTTGCTAAACAGGGTCTATATCTTCTTCGTGGGATGACCCGCACTTGTCGGATCTTACTACAAATTGACACCGTGCGCTTGAGGCTTACTTTTGAAATCAACAAGTTTTTGGCGCCATTTTCGGAGATGACAAATATTCAATTGACCACTTTCTACTTTACTATTGAGTCTTTGTTTTACTTTTTATTTGAGCAGCTGGAGTTAGATCATTTTTTAAGTTATTTATTTTCTTTGTTTTCAAAAAAAGAAGACAAAATTACTATTGTGGGTGTGGACTTGCATGATTGTTTAGTTTAGGGAGCCTAAAAGAAGGACTAAGATCGGACCTGAATCGGGATTTGAATTTAAAAAAAATAAGTGGACAAAATAGGAATAAAAAAGCTTTGAATGAGATTTTTTGCCTTCCTTGTTCAACCATACCTTCATGTTTTAATTTGCCCACCCCAAGTGCTAATGTGAACCTCAAGTTAGAACCACATTACATTCAGATACTTCCTAAATTCACTAGACTTGAAGATGCTTATTTGTTTTTTAGTGAATTTGAAGAAGTGCGCAATATGATACATTTTTATAATGTGCAAATTGACGTGGTTAAACTGAGATTCATTGCTTTCACTTCAAAAGATAATGCCACGAGATTAATGTATAATATGTCTACTAACTCTATTTCTAATTGGAATGATTTTCCTAAGGTTTTCTTGCAAAATATTTTTCTAATGGCAAAACCGTTAAATTAAGAAATGAAATTAATCAATTTATGCAGTTTGATAAGGAACCTTTTTAGAGATATATGGAAAGATTTAAGAACTTGTTAGCCTAATGTCTCCACCATAGTTTTGAACAGTAGCGTCTTGGCCAAATTGTTTATGAGGCTTTAGACCCACAGATTAGGATCATGCTAAAGTCTGTGTGTCAATGTGGATTCTTATCCAAGAACCCTACCGTAGCTTTGGAATTCTTAGCAAACTTAGCTAAGAAGACAATGCAGTGGGAGACCACTAGAAATGATAGTCTGAGTTCTAGAATCGCTAGTGCCAAAGGGGTATGTATGCAGTGTCAGACTTAACCCACATAGAGTCTAGGTTTGCAGTTTTAAAGAACCAATTAAAGGGTTTGACTACTCAACAACCTCAAGTCTTTCAAATCGCTATCATGACATGTTCTCATTGTCAATCCCTAAACCATAACTTGACCAGCTGCCCCTACTATCCTTACCAGTTATCAACTAGAACTAAGCAAGTGAACATGGTCTACTAACAACCAAGAAATAATCCTTTCGCATCCACTTATAATCCAGGGTGGCAGAATCACCCAAAGTTTTCTTGGAGTTAAGGTCGGAACTTAGGAGGTCTTAACACACAAATCAGAATGTTCTTTGGAAACACCTCTATCCATCCCTACCAAGCACCTAGGTTGCCTCCACATCTTGTTGCCCACACACAATCACCTCTTGGCTATAATGAGATTGATAAACGATTTAACAATTTAGAGAGATCACAAAATAGAATGGAGATGGTAATAAGGACAATGGTAGAACAATTGTCTCAGCTGGTCAATGCTAATGGGGAGAAGGGAACATTTCCTAGTGAGACAGAACCTAACCCGAATGTAGGTGCATGCTCTATTCGCTCACCAGTCTAGGATAATCTGAAAAGGGTTAACACAATAACTTCACTTAGGTCATATCGTTAAATTGATCATGACTCGGAAGACCTTGTGGATGTTCCTATGTAACTTTTCCCATCTCTATCTCAAGCATCTCTCTCTGAGAATGATTCTATTTTTAGGGATGCTACTGATAGCACCCCAATTGACTCTTCCTCTTCCCGACCTACTGAATTAGTTGACCTTGAGGAAACTAAGAATGGTGAGTCTAGAAAAAGAGATGACACATCTCAGCCCTCAACTGTTGAGCCGGTTTATAAACCCACTACAACCTTTTCGAATAGGCTAAGGAATAAGAAGGATTAGACTCATGTTGATAAGTACAGAGACCTTCTCTCAAGTCAAAATCAACATTCCCCTTCTAGATGTTATCTAGTAAATGCCTCCCTATGCCAAATTCTTGAAAGAGTTGTGCACCGCTAAAAGAATGACTAATACCCTAAAGAAGGCTTCCTTAGCGTCTAAAGTGAGCTCTATTATCTCATGCCAAATCCTAGCTAAATACAAATACCCTAATTGCTCTACCATTGCCATAATCGTATGGAATCAGACCATTCATAGAACATTGTTGGATTCAGGAGCCAGTGTCAATTTGCTTCCATATTCAACGCATGAAAAGCTAGGATTAGGAGAGTCAAAACTCACTAGGACGATCCTCCAGTTAGTGGACCGCTCCATTAGAACTCTTATGGGTGTAGTCGAGGAAATTTTGATTAAAGTGAGTGAGTTCATATTTCTTATAGATTTCATTGATCTGGAAATTGAGTATGTTGCTAATCCTGAGGCCCAAATACTTGTCATTCTTAATCGACCTTTCCTAACTACTTCAAATGCTTTAATTGATTATAGGAATATATAGTATGATGAAGCTATCTTTTAGAAACATGATTGTTGAGTTGAATATTTTTAATCTACAAAGATAAACTACTATTTTTATTGAGATTGACAGTGTTATTTGGCTAGATATGTATGTTTGTGAGTGTGAGTCTCTCTCCCCTAATTCTTCTAATCCCCATTCCTTTGTTACACATGTTTCAGATCCTACATTAGAGTTAAAACCTTTGCCTGATTCCCTTAAGTATGTCTTTTTCAGTCATAGTGAGACTTTTTCTATGACCATTGCATTTGATCTAAATAGGGACCAAGAGCGTAAATTGTTAAAAGTACTTCGGGAAAACCAAGAGGCTATAAGATTGACTTTTGGTGACATAAAAAGTATTAGCCCATTTATTGTGCAACAAAGAATTCATTTGGAGGATAATGCTGAACCTTATAGCGACCACCAACGACATGTAAACCCTACCCTACAAGAAGTTGTCACAAAAGAGGTCATTAAATAGTTAGATCATCGGATAATTTATCCTATGTCTGATAGCGAGCGGGTTAGCTCAGTCTAAGTTATTCCTAAGAAGATCGATATTACTGTAATTAGGAATCACAAGAATGAGTTAATCCTTACTAGAGTCCAATCTGAGTGGCGTGTTTGTATTGACCATAGGAAACTAAATGCGGCCACTAGGAAGGACTACTTTCCTTTGCCTTTTATGGACTAAATACTTGAGAGGTTAGCTAGACATAGTTGCTACTGTTTTTTGGATGGATACTTTGATTACACCCATATCTTCATAGCACCTGAGGACCAGGACAAGACCACTTTCACATGCCCTTTTGGTACTTTTACCTTTAGGAGAATGCCGTTTGATCTTTGTAATGCTCCTGCCACTTTTCAGCGTTGCATGATTTCTATATTTTTTGACATGATTGAACAATATATTGAGGTACTTATGGATGATTTTCTGCGTTTGGATCCTCATTTGATGGCAGTTTGGCCAATCTAACTAAAGTTTCGCAATGATACGGGGAGAAGAATTTGGCTCTTAACTGAGAAAAATGTCATTTTATGGTAAAGAAGGGAATTGTTTTAGGGCATGCAATTTCACATGATGGGATTCTAGTTGATTAAAAAAAAAATCATTTGATTGCTAATCTTTCCCCGCCTACTTGTGTGAAAGATATTTGGTCATTTTTAGCATATGCAGGATTTTATAAGCAATTTATTCAGGATTTTAGTAAAATTGCTAAACCCTTGACTAACATTTTCCCACTTCTCTGAGGAGTGCTTAAAGGCATTTAATAGGCTGAGGGAAGCCCTAACTTCTGCCCCTATCTTATACCCTCCTATCTACAGAGAGCCCTTTGAACTGATGTATGATGCTTCTAACTGCGCTGTAGGGGTTGTCTTAGGACAACATATAGATAGGAAACCTCATGTAACATTTTATGCGAGTCATACTTTGAATAAGGCCCAGTTGAACTGCACTATGACTGAAAAAGAGTTTTTAGTAGTGGTGTTTGTTTTTGAAAAATTTCCGCTCCATTTGATTGGATCTCATGTGATAGTTCATACTGACCATGCTACACTAAAGCATCTCTTCTTCAAGAAGGATGCAAACCCTAGATTGCTTAGGTAGATTTTACTCTTGTAGGAATTCGATTGTGAAATTCAGGATAGAAAGGGTTCTGAGAACCTTGTTGTTGACCACTTATTTCGGATCATTATGCCAAAAAAGAGTGAGGCCCCCATATCTAAGTGCTTCCCTGACGAGCAGCTACTTATGATTCAATCTAATCCATGGTATGATGGCATTGTAAATTACCTTGTGGTTGGTGAGATGCCCCTAGGTTGGAGTAAGCATGATAAGGATAGATTCTTTTATCTTGTAAAATTTTTCTATTGGGATGACTTTTACTTGTTCAAATATTATTCTGATAAGATTTTTAGGAGATGTATCCCTGACAATGAGATTAGAAATGTCCATTCTTTTTGTTATGACTAAGCTTGTGGGGGGCATTTTAGTGGGAAGAAAACAGCTGGCAAAGTCCTTCAATGATTTGTATTGGCCTACTTTGTTCAAAGATACCTATTAGTATTGTAAGATTGCCCAAGGTGTCAACAGTTTGGGAAACTTAGTAGGAGAGATATGATGCCCCTTAATCTTATAATTATTGTTGAGATCTTTGATGTTTTACGGATTGATTTTATGTGACTATTTCCGTCTTCTCTTGGGAATGAGTATGTTCTCCTTGTTGTAGACTATGTGTCTAAGTGGGTGGAGGTTGTGCTGACTAGGACATCAAGACTCAGGTCATTGTCAAGTTGCTTAGGGAAAATATTTTCTCTAGGTATGGCATGCTTAGGGCTATCATCAGCAACCAGGGTACTCATTTTGATAATCGTTCTTTTGATGCATTGCTGAAAAAGTACTCGATCATTCACCATTTAGCCAGTGCCTAAATCATCCCCAGAGTAGTGGCCAGGTAGAGGTTTCTAATAGACAGATAAAATAGATTTTTGAAAAAACTGTGAGTGCAAACCACAAGGACTAGGTAGGTAAGCTCATTGATGCTCTATGAGCTTATAGGACAGCTTTTAAGACCCATTTAGGTACGTCTCCTTTTAGGATTATCTTTGATAAGTCTTGTCATCTTCTTGTAGAACTTGAGCACCGAGCTATGTGGGC
This sequence comes from Carnegiea gigantea, assembly GCA_029747015.1. Taxonomy (NCBI): domain Eukaryota; kingdom Viridiplantae; phylum Streptophyta; class Magnoliopsida; order Caryophyllales; family Cactaceae; genus Carnegiea; species Carnegiea gigantea. The sequence goes on along the minus strand of JAKOGI010001409.1, from coordinate 179,966 downwards.
CATAAAGACCTTGAACTTTGACTTAGAGGCAACTGGAGTAGAGAGGAAGCTACAGTTGAGTGAATTGGAAGAAATCAGAGCTGAGGCCTATTAGAATTATAGAATGCACAAGGAGAGAGCAAACTTGTTTCATAACAGGCATATTCATAGGAAAGAGCTCTTCCAAGGTCAGAAGGTATTGCTTTATGACTCAAAAGTACACATTTTTCCACGTAAATTAAGATCTCGTTGGACTCGTCTTTTTATTGTTTCTTATATTTGTCCACATGGTGCTATAGAGATACAGGACCCCATGAGAGACACGCATTTTAAAGTGAATAGCTACCTACAGATGAGAGAGAAGCAAAGTGTCTGATGCTCTACAAAACACAGTACAGACATTGATTGTTCCTTTGTATTGAATATATATTTTCTTTTTCTTTTCTTTTCTTTTCTTTGTTTTTAATTTTGTGCTTTTCATTCTTGTACTTCTACATGCAATAGAGACATTGCATTGTTTAAGTGTTGGGGTGTGGGCCTTCGTAAAATTATTTTTTCCCCAAAAAAATCAAATTTTGTTTTCGCTTTTTCTTTGGCCTTTTTGTTTTATTTGGTTTGGGTGAATGTATACTACTTCGACTAGTTTGACCCCTTATAGCTTAGTATTATCTTGTATGTAGGTAGGATGTATATGATAAAAATTTAATCCTAAGTGTGACATTTTGTACCCAGCTCTAACCTCATTATTCTATTATAACTATGAATGCAATCCTTACTTTCAAAAGCACTATTATCCTAGGGTCTTAGGCTTTTATAGTTGACTCTTCCACTGGTCTGTGTAAAGTCATATTTGGTTTTTGATTTCAATTTGCATTCAAAAAAAAAAAAAGGAGTAATAAAGTTGGGAATGACAAGTATCCCTTGAGGCATGTGCTATTAGGTGCGACCCTTTGAGGTAATACTACTACTGAGAAAGTTTACTTCTTATGTCAATAAGTCAATAAAGTAGTTTATATCTTGTCAGGTAGAAATGGGTTAAACTCTAATTAGCCTAGTCCCTTTGGGTGGTGATACACTTGCACACCATACACTAGGATGAATGCATTATTATGTTAGTTTGTGGGGTGAAAATTTAGAGTGTAGATCATCCCACAAAGACCTAGAGTTTCGGAGTATACACCTTGTTCATATACAGGCTAGTATCTTAGTTTTAACGGTGATATATCTAATTGAAATATGTATATTGTTTTCCCTTGTACATTTTATAAAAATTAGAAAAGCGTAAAAGATTTTATTTTATTAACTATTCCCTCTCTTTTTCTTTCTTTTCTTTTTTTTTAAAAATATTTTGTAGGCACATCTTCTGAAAACCCTCACGAGAATCTACTCATCTACTAGGGGGAACCTAAGGGTTCAAAGGGCTTGTTGCATATTCTAAATGCAATCGTGATTCCTACGAAAGTGAGTTAGAATTTTTTTTTCCCCTTATTTCTAGAATTTTTAATTCCACTTTACTTGGGGGTGAGCAAAATCTAAGTGTGGAAATATTTGTTTGATCGAAAAATCGTGCAACTTTATGCTTCTAAATCGATGATTTTGGCTCAAAATAATTATTATTTTAGAATTTTTTTGGATTTTATTATTTATGTAGAAAAATCAAAAAAATGAAGAAAGTGTTAGAAAAATAGAAATTTGGGCTGAGAAGTGAAGTTGAAAGTGCAGCCCAGAAAGCCATGACCCAGTCCTTTTCTTCTCCAGCTGAAAAAAAAAAGAAAATAAAATAAAACCCTAGTGCCCCACTTCTCACATGAATCACTTTACACCACCCCTTCCCCATTTATTTTCTCTCTCCTCTCCTTTCCTGGCTTTCTACATCCACCTCCTATCTCCTCCTTTTTGGCTTTGTTGAACAAGAACGAAAACCGTAGCCGTGGACTTCATCAATCCCACATTCTTCGCATAAACCACGAAACCGATTCCCTTTCTTTCGCTATCATCATCTTCCTCCATAAACCATCTTCCAATGGCTAGATTCGAAGATCCTGAAAATAGTTCCTTCATTTTCGCTAATATTAACCAGTCAAGCGAGATGCAAAGACCCCCCAATTGACTAAAAATCATAACAGCAGAAGGTGGGCACCGAAAGTTTAGCAGATCACCCGGATTTTGAAGAGTTGGAGATTGGATACGATTGCGAAATTTCTATATAAATAGAGGGGTTGGGGGTCCGAAATCATCAACAAAAAGCAGCCTTAGAGAATTGTAATCTAACTCTCTTTCAATATTTTCTCCCCTTGTTGAGATTTTAGTAGTTTGGGGTCCCCTTTCATTGTTGGCTCAGGGGCCTGGGAAGCCATTATCGAAAGCTTCAAATGGTTGAATAGCAAGTCCTCTCTTCTCCGTTTGGTACTTTCGCTGAGAATTTGACTACTAGTTGAATTAATTTGCAGAATTTTAATCAAATATTCAGTTGTTGAGTACTCTCTTTCTTCCAATCAATTTCATACTCTATTTTTCCCTTCATTTAAGAGTATTGTTGCTCTATTTCAGTCTTCTTTGTGTCGTGCTTTTCTCATTTTGCTTAATTCAATTTATTTTTGTTTAATTTAATTTTACTTTGACCCTGTTTGGCAATCAGCTGTTAGCTGTTAGCTGATTGAATTAGCTATTAGCTATTAGCTGATTGTATTAGCTATTTGATTTAGCTGATTGCATTAGCTGTTTCTGAAAAAAGTGTTTGGTAACATTAGCTGTTTCTAACAAGCTTATTTGATGAAATTCCACTTGTACCCCTTAACAAAACTTCATTACTTTTTTAATAACATAATTATTTTTATTGCATTTTCATTTTTCTTTTTAACATGAATTGTGAATTATAGATTGTGACTGGTGAAATACATAAAATTACAATTACCTTCACCTAAATTTGATGTTTATTACCATAGATTTTTTGTTTAATTGACTTTAATTTTATTTTTGGTAATAATTAAAATTTATAACATAATAACATTTAGAAAGATCTACACCACAAAATACTAATTAATGTACATTATTTCTTAAATTGAAGAAATTTTAAAATTAAAATTATTAATTTAAACATCATGATTTTCCACAACTCTTGTCCCAAAAGATCAAAAAATCAACGAAAAAAATTGAAAACAAACAGTCCAATGTTACATGTAGCCCATTTGAAAATGAAGAGTAAGATTTTTGTATTAACTAAATAAATGTAATTATGTTAAAAGAAAGGGGGTAATATGGTAAATTTAATGTTGAATAGTAATAAGTTAATGCAAAAAGCTCTTCAAAGAGCTTTTTCTAAATCAGCTTTTTATACCCAAAAAGCTAATTCAAAAAGTTATCTAACCAAACAACCAAAAGAGCTTTTTAACCCAAATCAAATAGTTGATACCCATAAAAAAAACTTTTTGAGGCCAAAAAACTCTTTACCAAATAAGGCCTTTATCAGCTTCCTAGTTAGTTTCACAGATAACTCTCGTCCTCGCCCTATTCTTTCTGTTTCATTAATTATTCTCTGAACCTCTTTGCATCTTCTGTCCCCTTTGTGTGTCTTTCACTTTTTTTGGGTCTTTAGCTGAGGTTTTTTTATTTATTTATTTTCCTCCTATCATGTTCCTAGTAGACTTGACTTCTTCACTTTTTGCTCTCTAAGTATTGTTTTGTTTATTCTTTCTTTAGCTCAGCATCACATGGATTTAGGTACTGTTACAACTTACAATTGGCTTAATTGTTTAAATTTTAGTGTGTCTCTGTCATAAAGCAGTCTTTGCCTTATGTTCGTTTTATTTTAGAGTGGGCTTAATTTTGTTCATCCAGTCAATATCCCTAGTCTGTTTATTTTGTTTATTATTTGAGTTTTTTTCCTGCAGATTTGATTTTTATTTTTTAAGAGTCTAGAGTAATATTTTAATTTTTCCTTTTCTTGTGATTTATTTAATTTATTTTTCACTTCATTTAGCTTAACTAGTGTTAGATAATCTTAGGGCACTATTTTTTTAAGTAGTCTAATTTTCATCTAAAGTCAAGCAAATTAAGTGGTAAAACTTGATTATATCATCTTTGTAGGACGACCCGTACTTGCTGGATCTTACCATAAATTGACACCATGCGGTTGCGGCTTACTTTTGAAATCAGCGGTTTCCCATATTGATCTTTTGTTTCTTGCCTCCCCTTAGAACCAAGAAAATAGATTACATAATATAATGTCTAAAATACAAATGTTGGCATTTCTGCTATATCGTAAATAGCGACAAAAAAGGGGAACGGGGGAGAGAAGGGGGTGCTGAATTGTCCCTACATTGCTAATGTGAACCAACAATATGAATTGTTTCTCTCTTTACTTTCATAAATAGAACCCTTGCAGTGCTACTTAAGTATGCTTCCTATTGATTAATGGATTTTGCTTATCCTACTGCCTTGAGAAAAAGCATTTTCCATTGCACAACCTCTAGTTCTTTCTTTGATGCACATTGGACAGTTATGATGTACTGCCTGTTTTTGTCTGTGGTGAAGTTAGATCTAGAGAAGGGGTCATTCAATAAACTTGGATGTATTAGTGATCATGTTTGTGGTGGACTTAGATATGGTCAACTGGTCATCTCTATTACTAATTTTAGTTTGGGTGACTCAAGTTCAGCCTTTTTTAGTTAATCTCCTTTTGTGAAGAAAATACGATTGACATTTAGGAGGCACATTTTAGGTCAGTCATGCTGGAGGGAGGTTCACCTTGTTGTCAAATTGAGTTGTTTTAGTTTAGGTCTCAAAAGCTCTTAACTCGAGTGGGGTGACTGCTTACATGTCAATTAGGTGTACTTGTGGTGAAGTAATAGATGTTAGATGTTGCTATTAGTCAATACTTGCTGGAACTTTTCTAATGTTCAGCAACTAATATTGTGAATTGTGGTTGTTAGGAGCAAATGATACAAAACCTTGGTGTGTTATTGCTAGTTAATTGTCTAGTTTCTACCAAATTTTTCTCAGCTTTGTTAGAGAAGAGATGGTTGAGAGATGTGAAATAAAAGGATTGGGGGTACATCATGTATACCTTCTTTTACTATTATTTAGGAGCCCAACGATTTGTTCTAGATGATGGATCTTAATTTTCTCCTTGCTCATGAATTTTATCTATGATTTGCCAGATTTTATATCAAGTCAGGGAAGGACATTAGGTGGAACTCCAGTGCCTAGTGTTTAAGGGTGTGCTAAGTAACAATCATCTAGATAGGGACTTGAACTAAACAATACGAATTCGAACCTAACTAGACAAGTGAAAAGTACATGAACCAAATGACTCGAATCTACGCTCTATCTAACCCCCAAAACAACTAACCTGGATTGAATCGAATATTTTCCACCAAAGCTAATTTTTATTTACAAAATAAGCTTATGGACCAAACATCAATGTATGAAGTCAATTCTAAATCGAAAATGACCTGCCTTGAACTGATATTGATCCAATCTTACTTCCCCGTATACGACTCACTTGATATTAACTCAACCCAAAATTAAACTGACTGGCCTAAGTCGCAGGTTTAGTTAAGAATTAGTGATTTGATCGGGACTAATTAGTAGGGGTCACATTTTTTGGGGGACGGTAGATATGAGTGGATATGTCAACCTAGGAAGTTACAGGACGTTGGTTGTATCTTGTGTTAGCCTTCCTATGTGACTCTCGCCTTTGAATTGAGCGGAATGGAACTACTTGGCTGGCAACATGTCTTTAAACTTGAGTTCTTGACCAAAACTGCTATCAAAGTTTGCAATTTATTTAAAAAGTCACTAAGTTTTTTGGTATCTTTCCATGTCATTGAAGATAATTAGCAAGCTCAAAAATGTCATTCTTGATCGGCATTATTGATTACACAATTTTTTTTAATTTTTGACTTATTTTTGAAAAATTGACTTCATTTAAAAACTCTCTTTGGCTCAATACATTCTTCTCCCTCTCCCTACTGCCAATGATTGCACCTGTTTTATATTCTGTTCATTCTCCTCTTTGACTCCATTAGCCCGAATCAAAGGAGGAAGAAGCGCATGAGGGCAGCTGCGAGGAAAAAAGAGGGAACAAAGATGAAGATGCAATTATGGGAGGGTTAGAAGTTCAAAAGAAAATCTCCAACAACTCCATAGGCAAGAATGGGAAGAGAGAAAAGAGAGAAATATGGGATTTCGATGGTAAGAGAGAGAAAGGGAAAAATTCATTGGCTTTTTTTTTTTTTAAGTTTTAACCGGATAAAATTAATGTTTTACTATTTTACCTGCAAGGATATATCACAATGACATTTTTGACCCTGTATTAATCAACTTCAGTGGTACGGAAAAAATCAGTGCCAATTTTTTAATAATTTGCAAATTTCAGTGCTACTTTCAGTGAGAACTTCTTTAAACTGAAGTGCCAAAGGATTTTATTTATAAGTTCACTTTGCTCACGATGAATGACGGATTCAGAAATTATGGAGACGGATGTCCCAAGTTTATTTGCACTTATGGCTTGTTTGGTTCTATGTAATCAAAGTGGTAATGAAATCAAAATGGTAATGGTGATTCCATTACCATGTTTGGTTACCATTAAGGAATGTAATCAAGATTACATTGTAATTGCATTTACCTCAACCTATGCAATTATGATTAGTTGACTTTTCCTAAACAACTATGATTGCATACCTTTGAATTAAAATCTATCCAACTATAAGTTGTTATATTTGAAAACTTTTTCTCTCTTATTTCCATTGTCGCTCCTCTACTTCCCCTCTCTTATTACTTTGACACCTTTTTTTTTTTAAGGTTTGAAGCCCTACTCACCCATGTCTCTCCTCTCCATATTAGATAAAGCTTAACCTAGACTATAATCATATTATTGTAACTATATTTTTGTACATTCTAGACATCATCTCTCTCTCTCTCTCTCTCCCTCTCTCTCTCTCTCTCTTTCACATCATCGTCGTCGTCGTCGTCATCATCATCATCATCATCATCATCTTTTCTCTACTTGGTAAACTTGAATAATATTATATTATTATTCTCTATAAGAAATAGAGTGAAGTAAGTTTCATGTGAAACATCGTAATTATGATGATAAGATATTTGATGATATTTATCAATGAAACTACAAATAATTAAAATAGGCAAAAATAAAATGCGAATTGAATTGCGAGTACTTCATGTCATGTGTAAAATTAAGCATTATATGTAGATGAATTCATTCCATTACACCTGTAAAAACTTTGTAATCAAATGTTGTAATGCAATTATTTTTCCATTCCATTACACTAACAATTGCATTACATGGTTGATTTTATGGCATAGTAATTACATTACTTTCAACCAAATACTACATTAGTATTTAACTCTCATGGGTTTTATTCAATAAAGTTTTTCAAACATTTTAAAGTCTATATACAAAATTTTTTAGAAAAATTCGGGCACCTATGCCAAGAACCCGAGACACAGTAAGTGTAGCTCATATACGAGTCCCTAATTACAAGAATAGTCTTTATTTTTGACTGTTTCGTAAAAGTAATCACTTTCTTTATTTGATTCTCTAAGTGCCCTTTTTTCCCTCTAATCTATGCACCCTTTATTGGTCCATTGGAGTTATTGTTATCTGCACCCTATACCATAGAAATGAGTTATGTACTTCTATTCTAAGTGCAAAGGTGAGAGACAATGATGATATTAAGGAGCATATCCATTTGGGTTTATTGCAACTACGGTTGGTGTAGGTAATGAATGAACATGAGAGAAAACGGGCTTGACGGGCCAAGTAAAGAAATGGGGTCACCAACTAGTTTTAGAGCTCAAGGCAAGAATAGGAACAAGAAGACCTTTTTAGGAGGTACTAGAGTCCATAGGATAAGAGTGAAATGATACTCTAACATCTAGTTGCCAATTATTCACATAGGTTTTGTGGTGAAAATGCTTGTCGTTGCCATAAAATATAACAAAAAAGATGACTTTTTAACATCAATAAGCGCATTAATTATTGATTATAAATCAGCATAAAAGTATATCAATTGTAAACTTAAATTGATCTAAATTTCTCCACAACACATCCTAACAAGGCAGAACCTTACATTAATAGTCCAAATCAAACACTTATGCCTTGTTTGGTTTGATACAATTAAAATGGTAATGCAATTAACAATGCAAAAATGATTCCATTATCATGTTTGATTACAGCGAAGCAGTGCAATCACATTTACTTCAACCTGTGCAATTACTATTACTTAACAATTTGCTAAGCAATTTTCATTACATTCATTCTATAACCGAAGTTTAGCTTACTTAGAGTCTCTAATGTTGTATGGCCAATGTTATGCTCTCTCTCCTCGCCCCTCCCCCCCAACCCAACAATATCATCACTTTTTATCTCCTGTTCTTCTTACTACTACTACTACTACTACTACTACTACTACTAATAATAATAATAATAATAATAATAATAATAATAATAATGTTCGCAATTAAATGACCAAACCTTGCAATTCTCTCTCTCGCTCTTCGTCTATGCTTTATACCTACTCTCCCCACTATTTTATTGTTTCAAGAAATATTTTTTTATCTTCTATCAAATGCAAATTTATATAATTGCACTTTTACTAAAATTGCACAAAATTATGAGATAGATATATATATATATATATATATATATATATATATATATATATATATATATATATATATATATACACACACACACAATATATGTATGTGTGTGTGTATATATATATATATATATATATATATATATATATATATAGGAGAGGGGTCAAGTAAGCATCCCTCCTTAGGTGAGCAGCCCTACCTAGCTGAGCACTTTTAATCCTTACCGTTCAAAGCTTAATGGACGACTGAGATTAAATCGACTTTTTCTTTTTTTTAAGAAAAAATTCCCAGAATGAGGGGGTTGGTTTGTGCGCGTGAAACCCTCAGATTTCCCCTCAGCCCATTCTCTCTCTTCTCCCTCTTTCTCTCTCTCTCCCTCTCGCGTCGAAGTAGGGCTCGCAACCGGCGCCTATCGCAGCACGCCGGAATCGTCTGCTCGACGCCGGTGACGTTCCCGGCTGCCCACCGTCTCCCTCAACCCACCGGCTCTGTCTCCCGGTGTCAAGTAAGCACCCCGGCCCCTCGCGCTGCTCTGTCTCTCCTCTTCGACGGCCGTGCGCTTCTCCGTATTCGTCAGACAGGGTGGCCGGTTACCGGCGACAGCCGTCCGTCTTCGCAACTGGCGGCATGAATTTAGGTGAGGTTTTTTTTTTTTTTTTTTTTTTGTTTTCCTTCTGATTGTATAAAGTTGCTTTAAGTGTGGGTAAATATAGTTGGCCTATAAACTTCAGATGGAATTGTTATTGACTTAGAAGGTTTGCTTTCCTTCTGATTGTGAGTGAAGTTCTATGTTCATTACAAATTCCTTCTGAAGTGTTCATTCATGCTGAATTTGTAAAATAAAAAAAAAAATATTACCATGCTCAGTCATGCACAATCATTCATTCTGAATTTGTGAGTGAAGTTCTATGTTTGCTGATAAGTCTGGAGGTCATTTCGTGAATGATAGTTTTGGGGGGCACGGATTATGCTGCTATATAATACAATTTCTTGCTACCCAATTTATGGTCTGTTGTAGTTGCTCATTCTAATCTTGGTGTACAATTTTGAGAGAAAGAGACCTTGAAGCCAAACTTCTGCTGTGCATGTCAAGTGCTATGTGATAAAATTCCAAAATTAATACTGATTGTATGTCTTTCTGATTGTATATCTATCATGCAATTTGAGAACCGTTTCTTTTGTGTTCTGAATCTTCTGATATCCTTGAAACTGTATGCTTGTATGGAATGAAATCACTTGTAATTTGATCACTTGTAATTTGGGTTATTGATTGGCCTTTTGTATAGAGATGTTAGTTGCAGCAGCTGATGATTTGATTCCTGTCTTTTAGTGGAGCTTCCTGATTGAGTTGGTTTTATGATCATTATTATTTCGTTTCCCGATTGAGAGAACTTAAGCTTAAGAGCAAAGATGATGTCTGCAACTTCTCATGGATGATATCGGCGATGGGTCTCCTTTCTGATACGCGTCAAGATGTAAAATCTTCGGTAATTAGGAATTAGGATTGAGCTGCCTGTGAACGATTGGGATTACGAATAGATAGACGTATACTTGGACAATAGTGTGAAGTTCCAGGATATATGCATTATAGGGATATTGTAATCTATAATAATGTGTGTTTTAAATGTAACTGTAATCTATAATATTATTTGTATTATAGGGATATTGTAATGTATAATATTGTAACTGTAATGTGCGTTTTAAATGAGCAGTGTTTTGCTGATTATTTATTCGTAATTGCGTTCTGTATCTGTCATAACCTACTAAGGTGGAGGAATAGTTTAACTGTTTATAAGTATAATCTTGCCGCCTGTATTGGTTGCACATATTGAACTAAATCAAAGCTTCCTGATTTTGCTCCCTTTAGTTAGTATTCTTGTGATTTGATCTATTTTCTACTCAGATGGGAGACTACATATCTTCAACTTGTAGTCATCTGAGTACATGAAGAATGAACATGTGCTAATTTCTCGAAAGCCCCTACTAAGGTGGTCATGTAATTGCATAATTAATCATTTGGAGTAGCCCTGACACACCCTAAAATGTTTCAGGAGGTCAACAGAAGCATGTAAGCAAATAGGCATCATCTGAAAACTACTCTTGCATTTCTCGAAAGCACCTAAAAAACTGTTTGTAATGGCCTCTATTTTGTAGATGAAGATGACAAGAGATACTCACCTCTCTGTAGCATATTAACACATCCTTCTTTTAATTACATCAAACATTGAGAAAAGGCTTAAGAAATAATGAAGTTAAATACATTCAACATCGTTCAAATCACATCTCACACAAAAGATGATACAGTCAATATTCACTTGAACTAAATAATTCCGCTCTTTGCAAGCTTGGAGGTCGCATTCCGCCACATCATAAGTGCACCCTTGTTCGAACCTAAACAAATAATACATAATTACGATATGTTTTAAAAAAACAATGTCAATACTAGTTTAACTCATAAAAATAAAAGAATTTCTATTATTTTACCTCAAATTAGGAAGAGAGTTTGGTGGGACAATTACGGCTATCATGGTAAGCTTGCTCTCCACAAGCTTTGCAAAGTCTCAACCTCTTACCTTATTGCTCCATTGCTTTCTCTTTTCCACCTTTAATTCGTTTACCACTTCCTTTGGTGTTGCATTATTTAGGTGGGAGGATGTCAATTTGATTAGGAGCACTTGATCCAATGAATGATTCCAATTCACTCATTTTGCTTGCACTTGTGCTACCATCAGACTCTTTCACTTCTTTCAAAGCTTTATGAATTTGTTGACTAATAAGAGTAAGCTTGTGCACGTCTCTTCTGGCTACTTGCATACAATCCAGGAATTCGAACCAATTTCTTGAAATTAACTTATCTTCATATTCTATTCGAGAACGCCCCTCCAAAAGAGTACAGTCCACATCAAAAATTGGTTTATTGCCGCCATTTTAGTCCACCGGTTCAAAATATAATAAGCAGGCAATTCATGCAAAGTCTTTCCCTTCAAAATACATAATATATGACAACAAGGGATACCTTCACATTCAAACATCTTGCAAGAGCAACGTGTCACATGATTAGAGGGGTTATATAGAACTTGCCTTTTCGTAGCTCTGTTTCGACTATTATCTATTATGGTAATCATGAACCCCTCATCAAGACATCAATTGCTTCGCTGCCCTCAACCTCACAATCCATACAAGCGTTCCAAAACTCATCTTAAAACTTAAAAAAATTGGCATAAGTATAGATTTCACCAACATGCCTCTCTAATGGCTTAGTGGTCTTCAATAGAGGTGTTGAAGAAGAGGTTTTATTGTCCGCTTGCAACTGAGCATGTCCTTGTAAATCTAGGGCACTCTCATACCGCATCCAAAATTCAACCAAACTCAAATGGGGATTTGTAAAATTACTAAAAAATTGATTCTCACTTTCAGATCTTGATGTGGTTCTCATAACTGCTCCCAAAAACAAATCCCTAAAATAAGCTGGTATCCACATATCTCGAATATTATACATTTGTGTCAACCAGGCATTGTTTTGCAAACCAAAATCATAGACAATAGTTTTCCAACCTTGTTCAAATTCGATTGGGGTTTCTGAATTGTACACACATGATTTGAATCGACTAATAAAATCGTCATTACTATTCAAAGAGCTTCCCACTTTCTCAGAAAGTTTTCTCATGATATGCCAAATACAAAATCTAAGAGTAGTCGACTCAAATTTTGCTTGTATTGCTACTTTCATTGCAGGATCTTAATCAGTAATAAGACGAACAGGCATATGCCCCCCCATTGCGTCTAAAAACTTGTCAAACAACCACATAAACGATTCAGATTTTTCATCACCCAAGAATGCAGCCTCAAATATAACACACAATCTATGGTTATCCAGCCCAGTGAATGGGATAAACACCATTTTATATCTGTTAGCATCATATGTTGTATCAAAAGACACCATATCATCATATAGTGAATAATTCAACCTTGTACTATCCGCCCAAAACACATGTTTAAGTGTCCCATCGACATCTAACTCATATGCAAAATAAAATGATGGATGAACCTTTTGCTTTCTCTTAAAATTCTCCACAAACATTTGGGCATCAGAATCTTTGATAAATGCTTTTAAGTCTCTTTGGAAAATTTTGAAGTCTTACTTACTACACCCAACATTTTCAAAACCACGTACTTGTTCTTTTATAATGCGATGAGCTTTAGAAGGACCAATATTAGCACGAGCAAGTGACTTGAATAGCATTCTATGCACACTATTCACACCCCTATTAGAATTCAACATATGACGCTTTCTAGGAGTTGCAAGTAAATGTGTATGGCTTTCATAAAATTTGAAAAGCACGTATCTTCCATTATTGGTTCTTCTAAAACCCACCATTGCATTACAATCCTCCCTAGTTAATTTCACTTTTCGATTACAGTTGACATTCGTTGAAGCTTGCCTAAATCCTTGTTTAGAACAGACATAGTACTTATACTTGTGGGTTCCTTCTTTAGTCTTCTTAGATGTTGATTTACGAATGCTAAAACCAACATGATGAGCATAAGATGTATAGAATTTCTCACATTATTCCAAGTTGGCAAACTCCAATCTTTCTTTTGGTTTCAACTCCTCCTTACTAAAAGGTGTCCACTCTTTGACAACTTGTGTAGGACTTTTGCATTTCTCGGGTGTTCGATGTTGTTCTTCCTTGTGTCTAGTAGTTTCCATAATACAATCTCCTAAAAAGAAGTGAAATACACAAAATCAATTCACATCAATGTCAAGCTTGAATGGCAAACAAGTCAAAGTCATTTCTACCAAAAATAATTTCCTCAAACTTCACTCAATCACATTATTAAACACAAAGGGCATAAATTATTTCTACCAATAATAATTTCCTCAAACTTCACTCAATCACATTATTAAACACAAAGGGCGTAAATTATTTCTACCAATAATAATTTCCTCAAACTTCACTCAATCACATTATTAAACACAAAGGGCGTAAATTATTTCTACCAATAATAATTTCCTCAAACTTCACTCAATCACATTATTAAACACAAAGGGCGTAAATTATTTTTACCAAAAATAATCTGCCCAAACTTCACTGAATCACATTGTTAAACCCAGAGAGAACAATCTTTTCCCCACAAATTACAAGTGATTTCATTCCATACAAGCAGCCACCTACCACCCAAATATAGACAACAGTCGAAGACATCTACATCAAACGAATTTCACCAAGATCAACAAACAAAACCAAAACCCCAAACAAATCTGATTCCCACGTATTAACCCTAAAGCTTCCGCCTTTGAATTGAAACCCTCTCGTTAAAAATTTTCAATAGATCAAACCTCAAACAGAAAGGGCATAAATTATAAAAATCACCAACATCAACAAAATCAATACTCACAAATAGCAGAAATATATGAAAACAGACCCAAAAAGAAAAAACCACACACCGATGATTGTGGCGGTTTCCGCCGCTAGCGTTGGGGCGGAGGTGGCCGGAGGCTGCGGCGACAGAGGCTGGCCACAGGCAGTTTCCGGCGACTCCTCCAGAACAAAGTGCATCTTGCAAGCAATGCAATGGAAGATTCCGCGGCTGCCGTTGGGGTAGAGAGAGAGAGTGACAAGTGAAGACGGGTTGAGAGAGAGAGAGAGTGCCGAGTGACGTTGGTGGGTTGAGGGAGAGGGTGGGCAGCCGAGAACGTCGCCGGCGTCGAGCAGACGATTCCGACGTGCTGTGATGGGCGCCGGTTGCCAGTCCTACTTCGACAGTAGAGAGAGAGAGAGTGGGAGAAGAGAGAGAATGGGCTGAGGGGAAATCTGAGGGTTTCACGCGTACAAATCCCCCCTCATTCTGGGAATTTTTTTTTTTTAAAAAGAAAAAGTCGATTTAATCTCAGTCGTCCATTAAGCTTTGAACAGTGAGGATTAAAAGTGCTCACCTAAATAGGGGTGCTCACCTAAGGAGGGGTGCTTACTTGACCCCTCCCCTATATATATATATATATATATATATATATATATATATATATGCTTTAGCATATCATCTAATATAGATTCATTACATTGCATAATAAGAAACAACCAAACATTGTAATGTAATTATAATTTCATTTCATTACATGAGTTATTGCATTACCTAATCAATTCCATTACATGCGTATTACATTACATCCAACCAAGCACTACATTAGAGATGAGAGACATGGGTGTTCATCCTGTGGAACAGTAACAGCAACCACCATGTGATAAAAAAACAGTGAGATAGAATTATTGCTAAGGTTGATGATTAAAAATTTCACTATTTTTTCTTGTGGGCTAAACAGTTATGCCCACAAATCAAGGTTGGATTATTGATTGCTATAGTGGATTAAGGTTCATTATTGGACGGGCGGGTGGTAGCGGCGCACGCACGCGGGTGGTAGCCCAAAATACCCTCAACCCCCTAAAAATATGGCTTCAAGTTATTTAATAAGCACGAAGAGAGTGGGATATTAAACCCTTCAAAACATCCCCCCAAAAGTTTCATGTGGGATAACAAAAAGAAAAGATAGAGAGAGTAAGTGAATACTCTTTTGGGATATCATTACTCCAACAGGTTGTGGATAGAGAACATTGGGTAAATATTCTTTTTAATGTCATATAATGATGTGTGCAGGATTATTTAGGTAAGACTTTAACTTAAGACTAGTGTTTAAATTTTTATTTAAGTTAAAATACTAGTTACTAGGGAGAAATTATTAACTTTCTAAGCTAATACTCTGCTATTTTTTGAGGTTGGCAATCTTTATCATGATGTACTGGTACAACTCAAACATGACAAGAGATCATTGAGAAAATACAATTATATCAATCAGAATCAAGCGGGACATACTTGAAGGATTGATGTAATGATCCCATGACTTCTTATAAGATTACTGGAATGTCATTAACTTAGATTTGGGTCTATAAACTACATTAATTTGAATTTAAAAAGAGAGTAGCACAAACTGATATCTTGTGTGCATTTTATTATGTTCTTGTGTTCACACCAAGGATTCTTTTTTTTTTTTTTTTGTGAAATAAAACATAGCGATTTCATTAATAATATGTCAAACGATATTTGCAATGAAAATTGAGAATGAGCAATTGTAGATCTAAAATATAATTATGTAATTCAACCTTTGAATAAGTAATACAAATGTTATTGACGTTCAACTCTGAAATTATGATAATTTTGTTATGAATAACCTTCGATGACTTTCCATCTTCACTTGTGATAGAGGAACCCATAGTCCGTACTATGATCATTTGAAAATTATTCTTCATCCAATATCTTTGACAAAATCAATTCAATACAACTCTCACAAAAAGCGAGACTAATACTCTCATAAAAGGGTATAATAAAATTCGTACATGTGATAAGACAAACTTTATTTATAGAAAAAAATAGTATTAAGCTATCGATTGACATAAAAATAAATTAAAAACGGGGCGTACCATCTACAAAAGCGTTGATGGTAGCCCCTTCAAAGGGGGTGAAAATTAGAGCTTGGTTGGAGGCCGGAGATGGAGGAGAGAAACAAGCTTAAACAGTAAATAGTTGACTATACTAAGCTTTCTTATTGGAAACCTGATACAACAACCTCATTGTAGTGACTATCTTACTGATAAAATTATATCTGTAGAAAATAAGAATATGCAAGAATTGATTTCTCCCCCCCCGGAAAACATATTCTCATACGTAGCAGTTAGCTCCAACCTCCTTCAGTCAATATGCCTTTAAGAAACATTTGACACCGACATGTGACATGTCTTTCTTCAACAGGGACAACAAGATTATAGAGCAAGAACTTGTGACATGATAAATCAATGCTTGAAGTGAAAATCAAAGTGAGAGTAGCCAATATCTAATAATAATTCCTCAACGTTCAATAATAAGTATAATGATAAATCTCAACCACAAAATAGTGACAGGCCATCAATCTCTTCTCATGAAACTTGGTCAGACAGCATCAGAGTGTATTACCGAAATCACAAAAACTCACCCCATAGCTGCGGAGGAGGAAAAGGAAATGGCTGCTCGCAAGTGGTTATTAATTATGGCCAAGTCAAAGGTAGTTTTAAGATTTTTGTCCAAATGGGAGAGGAAGGACACCAAATGTAAAAATATAAAGACCATGTTTCGTTGGAAAGAAAATGGCATTCCAGAAAATTATTTTCCATGAAAAATATTTTCTCAAGGAAAATTAATTTTCATGTTGCATTTTCCGTTGTTTGGCACAAAATAAATCATTTTCCATTTAAAAAAGGAAAAGTGTAAATTGAATTGTTTAAATGACAAAAAATCTTGACTGAATAGTCATAGCATAGACAAATGTTGATTGGATGAAGAAATGTTGAGCTTAAAACTCATATTTGAGCTTTTTTTTAATATTTCCTATCGGATAATCAAATTTCAATTTAAACAGTTGAAATTGGTTTAGTGACGAAAAACATCAATTGAATTGCTTACGTGGTGAAAAATATCGATTGAATTGTTGTGGCAGAAAAAAACGTTGGCCAAATGAAGGAATGTTGTGCTCAAAATCTGGATTTGAGCCTGTCTTAATATTTCCTATCCAATGACCAAGTTTCTATCCAAACTATTGAAATTATTCGAATGACGAAAAATATTGACTGCATTACTTAAGTGGCGAAAAATGTTGACCAAATGAAAGAATGCGATGCTCAAATTTTGTATTTGAGCCTATTTTAATATTTTCCATCTAATTATCAAATTCCGATACAAACTGTTTAAATTGTTATGATGGGGAGTCAACGAATTGTTTTAGTGACAAAAAATGTCAATTAAATTGTCGTGGTGGAGACAAATATTGGGCAAATGAAAGTAATTCGAACTCAAATCTAGATTTGAGTTTATTTAAATATTCTATATCGAATAGTCAAGTTTCGATCTAAGCCATTGAAATAGAAGTTTGCACCTAAATTTTTGCTGATCATATCCTCAAAGATTTGAAAGGTGAAAATCAATTTCCTATCTTCTCAAAAAGGAAATCATTTTCCTCCATATGGGGAAAAATTATTTTCCTTGGAAAATCGTTTTTCATCCTTTATTGTGCCAAGCAACAGAAAATTGGAAAATCATTTTATGGGAAAATCATTTTTCCTAAACACTACCAAAATAGCTATAAGGTATATGCATATGGCATGTTTAATTTAAGAGCTCTAGTAATAAGCATTAATGTATCAAAATTTTGCTTCTTTTTTATAGTCTTTAGAAGAAAATGCAATGAGAGCATAGAGTTGGCGCCTTGTCCCGGGGGGAGAAGAAATTTTGAACGAGGTGAGTTTTTAGCAATTTGACTCAATTTGACCACAGAACTAGCTGGACGATGCACCGAATCTGGTGACTATGGGCCTGGATCCATTTTTCAAGTCCCTTGTTTTCTCATGAAAAAAAAGAAAAGAGAAAGACCAAAAAATGAGGCCTTTTTCAGCTTAAAAGAATCAAGGCCAACTGACCTTTGGATCAATTAGATCACCCAGTAGACTAGGTTCAGCCCTGCCCATTCGCACCACCACCACTCTTAATCCTAATGACGGGTGTATTAGTCTGATCTTCTGGATGCTCATATAGCTTAGGGAAAGTTGCCATTATAATTTGGGAAGTTCTCTAATAGAAACATTGACTATTTGTTATTTTCCTTTTGTTTCCTTTTCTAAGGTTGGGGGGGTCTCCGAAGGATTTATGAACACTGTTACAATCTGTGGTAATAACTGCGTGCGATAAATGATGGAGTTTGTTGATCTATCAATAGTTGTGTTGACCTTGTACGCTCTTGAAAACAACTTAAAACTTCTAGTTCAAAGAAACATTTTAAAACAACTTAAAACTTCTAGTTCAAAGGAACATTTTAAGTTTATCCAAAAGTATCGAATGACATTTTTTCATACTAAACAATCAAATTATATTAGTTTCATATCAAGAAATTCAAAGCTGCCACATAACTAGCTTTAAGGCCTGTTTGATTGGAGAAAAAGGAGAATAGAACTTGATACTTTTAGGTATCAAGTTTCCATATGTATTGTTTGGTTGAGCTTTCAAGGGTGGAGACTTCATAACCAAGGGTATCAAGCTCCTCCAATTTGGGCTAGACTTGATTCCTCCCATTTTTAGGGGTTTCAAGTCCCATTCCCTACTTTTAATTAAATAATAATAATTTTTGTTCATCTCTGAATAACTATTGGGGGAGAGAGAGAAAGGCCAACTAGACCCACCGACACCTTGGAATATGTCATCGGTAAACACAGGAATCGCACCGATGAACGCCACAACACGTTCCGAAACCTGTACACCGAGCGAGAGAGAGAGAGAGAGAGAGAGAGAGAGAGAGAGAGAGAGAGAGAGCGAGAGCTATGAGGGGAGCGAGAAAGGGCGAAGAACAAGAACAAGAACACGACAGCAGAGAGGGAGAGGAAGACGAGGCCTGAGAAGGACGAGAAGGCGACAGAGAACAAGATTTGGCAGAAGAATGCGGTGGCGCTAAGGCAATGGATGGCGGCAAACGAGAGAGGAGGAATGGATAAGGACAAGAAGGGTTCAGAGTGGTAGTGGCGAAGGAGTGGAATTGGTCGCCAGAGGAGAGGATTCGACGTTGGCCACAGAGCTTGCCTAAATTTGCCCTAAAAGGATGAGTAGGGCAGAGAGGGGGCGTTGAAATCATCGGATGAGTGTTGTACGCTTGTCAAAGATGAAGAAGTTGCCGGTCTTAATTTCGTCGAAGTTAAAGAAGGAGCATGGATCTGGTTACTTGAGAGATAGAAAGCAAAGGAGGAGTGAGAAAGGAAGCAAGAGACTCTGAAGGGAAATAATTTATTAAAAGTTCAAAATAAAAGAATTTGATTCCATTTCATAGGCATACCAATCATATAATATCAAAGAATCAAACTCGATTATGTTCCTCCTAAATTTCAAATTCTACTCAATTTCATTCCACTTCTAGTGAATCAAATGGACCTTTTTAGAAATGCCACTGAATTCCCCCCCCCCAAAAAAATCATCTATTATAACAATAGCATTTTGGGAGTGTTTGAAAAGTTAAGTTGTATCGTTTATTGTTTTAAGTAAGTTTAGTGGTTTTTTTTTGACTAAAAAGGATTGTAGACCTGGGAGCATATGCTCCCAGTTGACATGTCAAATAAATATACATGCTGGCTTTTTGATTTTTTACAAAAAAAAATAAAACTAAAATCAAAACCAAAACTAAAACCGCCTCAAATCTCCTAACCATGTTCCAACACTGCATAGAGTTTCATCCATGGCTGAATTGCAACCTTCGACAAGAATCTATTTAATTGGAGAACAATCGTCAATTCCAGAATTTGAACTTCACACTCTAGCCAATTACAAAAATTCTGGGTTTTGGGTGTGGGTACTTCAGTTCAATTGCGATTCTAGGTTGAACACTTTCCGGTAAGTGCTCACTACCAATTTTCCAGCGACAAACCAATCTGAATTGCAGAGAGCTTCGAGTACAGTTACAACTATCTTGAGTAATTCAGATCAATGGATGAACAAACCCAGAAAAAACTACTCACTTATAGGAGAAAAAATAGGTAATATATCCAAACTTCTGAGAGATAGTTTATGATTATGCAATTGATAGTGAACAAACCCCCAAACCCACACCCAAATGCCCAAATTTATTAACAGAAAGAACCCCTTCTTCAAACTCAAAGTAAGTTGAAATCCTCAATTATAACTTCACGCTCCACCCAAATCGAAACCCATACCAAACCCAGATTTAAGAATGGAAAGAACATACCTAGATTTTGACTAAAATCGAAGAAATCTCAAACAAAGTTTTAGAGAGATATTTGAGTATTATTCAATTTCTATGGAACTGAACAAAGCCAAAGACCCACACAAAATGACCAGACCAAACCCAGATTTAGGAACATAAAGAATATACCCAGATTTTCCAAAATTGGTTGAATCCCAACCAAAAATCGTGCCCAATTAAAGCTGGAAACTGTAGGCTTTCACCTGAATCTTGTTGTGATAGAGACCATTGACAGTGAACAAAGACCCAATTAAATCGTACATTGGTCTTGCCGAAATCGACATGGAACAAGAACATGCCCAGTTTTTTTTCTTGTTCTTCGACGTGGATTTCTGTTTGTTCATCGACATGGAATTTAAGGAGGAAAGAGCAATTGCAAGCAATAAAGTAGAGCTGATAGCTTTTAGAGAGAGAGAGAGAGTTTGAGGAGCGTTGAGAGAGAGGAGAGCCTAAAAGCTTGGAGTGTACTGTAATGGAGGAGAGAGAATGAATAATATTTTAGGGTTAAGGGAGAGAGAGAGAGATAGAGGATGGTAGAGAGGGAAAAAGCCAGAGGAGCTGTTTGTTATGAGATACACATTAATATTGCTATTATTTTACACTAAATGTTGAATGTTGCCATTGCATGTTGAATGAATAATATTGAATGTTGTTATTACATTGAATGAGCCAGAATGAGCCAAAGAGAAAGAGCTAGAGAATGAACAATATTGAATGGTTATTCTGTCCTACAATTAAATATGGTTATAAGTATGAAAATTTTTCTTAACCAATTATATAATGATGTTTTAGCTTGCTAATTATTTATTTGAGAATGTATGATTTTATTTGATGATTTGTGAAATAAACATTGTTCATTAATCTTATAAAAAAAATATTGTTCATTAATATATCGAACGTATGCTCAAGTACCTTGTCTTTTTACTGTACCCACTATATTATTCATTGTTTTATCTGTTCATGTATCCACAATATTGTTCATAGTTCTAGTTGTTCATTTTAAATGTGAGGTTTATTGGTGCCTTTTAACTTCAAAGAATTGTTAATGTGCATACTGTATTGAGTTGATTTTATTTCTTGCAATTTTTTTCCTATTGGAATTGTTCGCATCTGCATGTGTAAATGTTAGATGAGTATGAATGTAATGTGTGTTTGCTTATTTTTATGTTATGGAGGTTGAGGGAGAAATTTAAAAGTTGAAATATTCTTAAATATCTTTATTCAATGTTAAATAAAGACAATCAACTAATGAGAAGAAACCTTCTATTTGACGTATAAATAATAGGTATCATTGGTAGAACTTGAATTATTCACTTTTACGCATTGATTTATTCAAAATTTCATATTTACTTCTCTGTATGCATTTAGTTGAACTTTTGTTTTTGTTTTATTTACAATTATCTTTATCTATTAAATTTATATTGATAGGTATCACCTTTTAAAATGTGCATGAGAGGATAGTGTAGAAGATGACATTCAATTGGTGATGTTATTGTTAATATGTTTCTTATTTGTAAATGTGTGCGGACCGTAATTGAGGATCTTTTAACTAAAGAATTGAACTTTTCAGTAGGGTTGATAGCGCAGAAGAAAACAATGATGCATGTGTCTTTCAGCAGCCGTTTCAAGAATCATATATTGTTGAGGATTCCGAGGATGAGCAAACTCTACAAGCTCGAAAAGAATCACTCATTCGCAAAAGGAAAGTTCAAACCATCAGTAATGATAAACTCGCTCGAGTTGAAAAGCGTGTTCGGTTTGAATTACATCATGATCATTTTTCATCTAAGCTAATTGGAAACTCAAATGAACAATCTCACTATAGGAAGGCTGCAAAGAACCATTTTGGAAAGGCTGACAAACAAAACAAACTTTAGGATGGTAATCTAACCATAGGATGGCTTGTAATAAGCTGTTATTCCTAATTGAGAGGCTAGATTATGAACATTTTGGAAGGTTCCTATTTGTTAGAACATCAATCATCCCCAAAAATCTTGCAACATGGTTGCTTCAAAAGTTTGATCCAGCAAGTAACACATTGAAGCTTTACGACAATAGAGTACCAGAGATAACTGAGGAAGATGTTCATGCAACATTAGCACTACCTATGGGCCAATTGGAAGTTCAAGTAGCCTCAACATGCGAACCAAAAAATGAATACACCAAACTCCTTAAACAATGGAGAATAAGGTGGAATGTTGGTAGAACAGGGTCACCAAAAGTTGGAAAGATGGTTGACCAAATTTTGCAAAGAGGAGACCATGGAGATGAATTCAAAAGAGACTTTGTGTTATATATAATTTTAACATGTATTATTGGGAGAATGAATGACGATTGTTTCTTCAGAATATTGAAGTCATTGGTGGATGTTAACCAAATAGTTAAGTACAATTGGTGTGCATTTCTCCTGCAATGTCTGAATGACATTGTAGTGGAATGGAAAGAAAATCGCACTAGATATTTCAGAGGACCACGATTGTTTCTCATGGTAAATGGAATCCCACCTAAACAACATTGTTTATTGATTTAAATGTATTTGTTCATTACCCAAAATATACTTAAGCGCTAATGTCTACTATGTCATTCATTCTAAGATGTACCAACTACGATTTATCCTTACTATGAATTACAGCTCTTTTATCTAGATAGAGTTGAGTTTAGAGGGAAGAGATGCAAAGATCGATGGTTTCCCACGGCAATACATTGGATAACAGATGCAGTTGAACAAAGGAATAAAGATGAAAAGGAGTTTCCGGGAGAGTATGGAAGAGGCAAGACAATTGATAGAATAGACTATCAGTCAATTATTCGTGAAGGTGAAACTCACTTGCATGAGGAATTCACAAGCCTAGCACGAGAAAGTGAAAACCACACTGACCCTGCTGCATCAACCCATGGCTCTCCACCAGCTCCTCAGCCACCATGTTCAGAATGTGGAAGAGAAAGAGAACCTCAATTGGCAGGGCCCAATGATCTAATTGAGGTGTAATAATATACATCTAATTTGAATTATATATATATTTTTGACATCCTATTGCAAAAGTACCACAATGTACTTGTTTGCTAGTGTATTATTAAATGTTATGTTATTCATATGAACTCATATTTATTGCTATACACCACAATGTATTGTGCTTGTTCACTAAAATGTTGTTCTATGTTCATTTATTTGTATGAATTTGAATTTATTATGTAAATATTTTGCATGGTGCAATGAAATAATATTGCATTCACTTCATCTATGTTGTTCATTAATCAACATGAGTCTAAATGCAGGTGCATGCTGATCGGCTAGGCTATTATCTGGGGAAATTGTTTGAAGTTATAGCAGCCTCTGGACAAAGGTTTCCTATACAACAAGTCATATCACACATTGCACATGGAAACACAAGCATTCAGAAATGTTCAAATGAGGTCAAAACTCATGGCTTGACTCAGGATGAGCATTTTTTCAATGCTCCTGCATTCTTTGATGCATATTTGAAAATGAAAGTTGTGGCATTAAAGCATTACCAACATCGAACTCCAATAGACTACACTCCGCCGACTTTTGCTCTTGGCATCCCACTATCACCTGAGTGGAGAACTCCTACTGTAATCAACTCCCCTATCAAAGGAACTCCTATAATAAGTAGTTCACCTGCGTATAATGATGAACAAGCGTGTCTAGGTGAATCTGAAGGCCAACATACATCAATGCATGC
This sequence comes from Carnegiea gigantea, assembly GCA_029747015.1. Classification (NCBI taxonomy): domain Eukaryota; kingdom Viridiplantae; phylum Streptophyta; class Magnoliopsida; order Caryophyllales; family Cactaceae; genus Carnegiea; species Carnegiea gigantea. The sequence continues at coordinate 155,837 of JAKOGI010001409.1, read as the reverse complement.
AATAGCAGACAGTGCTTTGTAATATTCTAAATCGGCACATCACATAACGCAGTAGGAGAAAGATAATGGAAGACAACAGGTTGAAGACGAACTACTCTAAAAGCCAAAAGCACCTCAAAGAGAGAGATGGGTGATAAAATACTGCCATTCATATGTCGCTCACCATATTTGAGATATCATAGGGACATTATCAAAGATAACCTAACCCATAATGAGAAGCTTGTGGTGGATTATGCATTCATGCCTTTCGATGTAGACCACCTTGAAACATAAGTATTTATCTAATTCAATGGTACTAAATTTTATTATATACGAAGTTGTCCATGCTATTTATTGCATCTACCTATTTATCAACAATGAGGAGTTATACGAGTTCAATGCTCATGACAAAGCACACAGACTGTGGATAGATAAAAAGGCAATAGCTTCAATGGCATCTGCAGACAACCATTTGGAAAATAGCATTTTGGATGTATGGTCTATCATAATGAACAAGAAGCAATTATCAAGGCAAACAACACGTCTGAGTAGATTTTTCTTCACCACATATGCCTATGTAAGTCACACTTGTTGACGTACATTAAATGGTTGTCAAAAATTAGCATTATTCTTGTTTTCATTTGACTTTTACTCGATTTGTAGATTGCTATCCTACATGCACAAAAACCATCCTTGAAGTACCAGGATTTCTATAGAGTCATGCAGCTTGAAACCCAAAGAACCAACTGGCTTGATTTGAATACGGCAGATTTAGTAAGCTTCTCCATACTCTATCACATGTGTTTACTAATCCTCTTATTCATTAAATTATATGGGTTTGTTCATTTAGATTATAGTAAATGTACTGACCTATCCACTTGTTCATTATATTACATGGTATTATTCATTTTAACTAAATACTATTGTGCGTCACAATCACACTATAGGTGTTTTTCCCAATTTTGAGAAGTGAACACTTCTTCCTCGTTGTATTCCAATTTGCTGATAAGATAGTGAATATCATAGGCAATCTTATGTTGCCAGGAAAACCAAGTATAAGATATGGTGATTGTGATACATTACTGGTACGTACTTCTTCCTAAATACATACCTCAAATACATTTATATAAAATTAGAAGCTAATAGAACTCACTTTTATCAAATGTGGAAATGCTTCTTCTCAAAGTATCTAATCCAAACCGGCCGTCCTAGAGCAGAAGAAGTTCAACATTTTCGAACAGTCTATGTTAAACTGATTATTAGGATAATATAAATCTTTATGATGTTGGAATCTATACCATGCACCACATGGAGACATATTATGGTGATTTACAATCATGGGACTATGGGTTTGAAAAAGAAAAGGTGCTTATAGTTTAAATTATATCTACAAATAATTTCAATAACATTTATTATAGTATATAACTTATCTTGACATCTAAATAATTTTCAAGAAGCATTCTTAAGGACACTAAGAGCAAAGTACGCTGCACGAATTTTGCTAGATGAAGACAACCTATTGCGAGACAGTACACTACGTAAAGCGAAGTTGGAAGCAAGGGCAAGGCAACAACTGTAGATACATTAGAAGTTGACATTAGATAGTTTTATTTTAATTTTCACATTATTATAAAATTAAAAACTACTGTAGAAATGATTTTACTCATTGACCAAATAAATATTGTTCATTGAAATATTTGATTTTGTTACCAATCATATATTCATAATCGTATTTAATGTTGTTCATTCACCCAAAAATATGGGGTCTTGTTACCAAACAACCTTAAATCATTAAATTCTATACCTTAAACCCTTAAACCCTAAACCCTAAACCTTAAACCCTAAAAACCCTAAACCCTAAACCCTAAACCCTAAACCCAAAAATCTAAAAACCCTAAACCGCCAAACCCTAAACCCTAACCCCTACACCCCTACACCCTAAACCTTAACCCCTAAACCCCAAACCCTAAACCCTAAACCCTAAACCCTAACTTCTAAACCCCTAACCCTAACCCTAAACCCTAAACCCTAAACCCCAAACGAAAACCTAAACCTTAAACACTAAGCCCTAAACCCTAAACCCCAAACCCCAAACCCCAAGCACTTAACCTTAAACCCTAAACCCTAAAATCAAAGCCCTAAACCCTAAACCCTAAACCACAAACCTTAAACACTAAACACTAAACCCAAGATCCAAGCCCTAAACCCTAAACCCTAAACCCCTAGAAAAGTAAGTAATATTTACAATAAGAAATAATACTTTATTCAGTGACCATGGTATTATTGTTCACTACATCATAAAATCTTCTTCATTAAATTTCACAAACCTAAACCCTAAAGCTTAAACCTTAACTCAAAAACCCTAAACCCTAATACCTAACCCTTAAACCCGTAAATCCTAAACCCTAAACTCTTAATTTGAACTCAAAAACCCTAAACCCCAAACACTATATCCCTAAAAATTAAATATCATTTACAATACTAAATAGTACCTTGTTCAATTACCATATATCATTGTTCATTATATCATAAAACGTTCTTTATTAGTGGTCACAAACCCTAACTCCAAATTCGCAAACACTAACTCCTAAACCCTACACCCTAAACCCTAACTCTAAATCCTGACCCTAAACCATACAACATAAATCCAAGACCTTGGCTAAACCTTAAACCCTAAAAATTCACGGCCATAACCCTAAATACTAAACCATACTATGTCTTAACTTCACACACCCTAAGAAATGAATATTTGTTACAATAAAAAAATAAACATATCATTAACCATTTCAGTATTGTTCATTATCTATGGAGAAGTTTGTTCATGGACAAAATTAGAATAGTTTAATAAACTTATGTTATCAAAACACATAAACTATTTCATTATAAATCTAGTCATATACTATGACATATATTTCCAAGATATACTAATATTTCTGACAATAGTTTTTTTTAAAAAAAAAACCTGTCAATATACATCAATTACATATGCAAACCATACAATGTTTACCAAACATATCTAATAGGATATAGTCTATGAAAACTTTATTACAATCAAAGTATGGCTAATATTTATCAACCAATTATACTTGTTCATTATTACAAGATTGGTTAAATGCTCCGTTTATTGGCGTTTGAACAATATATGATTGAAACATCATCGGCGTCAAACCTCCTGTTGCTCTTGGATCATAATAAAATGGAGGACAATATCCAACTGGTGTAATTGTACTCTACAACAAAGAAGAAATTTTAAAAGATAAGAAATGTTATATATAGAACAATAACAAGTAAATCCCAACATTACCACATAACTAGATGAACTCACCTAACTAAGACTTTGATCATTTCGATTGGAATTGGCCAGCAAGTTCAATGTAGGCGCAACATTGCCTGGAGAACTTGATCCACCATAACATATATTCATACACAAAGGAGCACCATTCTAAAACAAAGTTGAAAAAACAACACCGACATATCAATCTATGACATTGTTCATTAGTAAGGTAAATATTGTTCAAAACCACTCATAGAATCGTTCATCATGAACCTGAGGCAGCAAACCACCACTTGGATCTTTATTTAACGACTCTCTTGAGACAACAAAAGGCATATTCATACGGATTGGATCTAAATTCTACAACATACTCCCAAATTTGGACAATAGAAATAAATGAACAACATAGATCAACTTAAGGAAAAATACGCTTATAATCGTTCATTATCAACCTGAGGTAAAAGAACACCACTTGGATCTTTGGATAAGGTCTCTCTTAATCCATACTAAGGTAAATTCATAGGAAATGAAGCAAAATTCTGCAACAAACTCCAGAGGTTGAACGATATAAATAACTTCATAACATAGATCAAAATAAAAACAAATATGATAATTATACAATTCTTTTATCAACCTGTATAAAATCGACATTTGCATTTTTCAACCTTTGTGGATCTGTGAACTTCCAAATTAATCGACTATCATAATCAACAATATAAAAATAAAAATCACTTATGGCAATTTATTAAATAATAATAAGATATTCTATAAAGTTTAGATTAAGAAGTGTTATCCAAGAAATATAGTTATTCATTGTGCATGTCGATAATTCCTGAGCACCTGTAACATTTTCTGATATAACTTCTGTAGATTTCTTCATTTCCAAATTACTTGCCTACGAATAGTAATATCACCAAAAATAAAAACTACATATGATAAACTACTCACAACATAATAATTAATTGTTCAAATGTTGTAGTGACAATTGTTCACTGATGAACAAAATCCTTCAAAGTAGATAATTATACTTGTCATACCTTAGGTAATCCCTCTTCAATTGTGAGATTATGTGTTGACAACTTCTTCTTTTTTCTTGCTTTTGCTTGATTACACTTCTTCTCACTAGTGCTCTTCAATCTCTTATTCTATTGACCTTTCTCCGCGATCCAGGAGGGTTTAAAACACTCTTTGCTGAACTTGAACCATTTTGGTGAATATCATCCTCTACATAAACTGACCCTACTTCTACTTCAATTAACTCCTTCAGCCTACTAAAGTAATCCTCACAAAGGATCCTTGCCTCTCTATTCATTTGGCTAGCAGTGACTAGGGCATTCAACTTTCTACCCATTTGCATTCTCCACACAGAAGAACACACCGCAGTGTCTTTCATACTATCTTCAACGGTAAGTTCATTACTTTGGCTATCTTTAGCATCTTTGCTCCATCTCTTCAAAATGTACCTATCTGGCACTTTTTGAACACAATAAGTATGCATGACTCGCAAACAATGTGAACATAAAAGTCCAATCGCAGTTAACTTTTGGCAAGTGCAATCAATGAAGCCTCTCTTTATGTTCAAAACAATAGTATGCTCAAAAGTAAATCCATATAATCCTTCACCCCAAGATTCTTCCAAACAACTTACACCAGATACACGGAATACCCTATCAGATGTATCGCTATGCAACTCACCTTGTTCATACAAAGCTCCTTTAACAAACTCTTTCTGAAACAATCGATAAACTTCAATAGTGTAAATAGACCTAGCATATTTCAATAAACTTACTGATGGAAAGACCATCTCCACATTATCCTTGGAACGCTTGTGATTTTCTCCATTTTCCTCTTCCCTTCATTCTGAAACAACACCACAGAATATGTTGTAGAAGTCACATAAGTTAGCAGTTGCATGCAATCGCCTTTTGATTGAGTTGTTTGTACTCTCACTCCTTTGTGAAGACAATACCCCTCCTGAAAAGTTCTTCTTTGAAAAAGTAGGGCACCACTTTTCTCTTAATGAATAAAGATTATTAAGCCAACGATTGGCACCATAATCATACATTTCCACCATCCTAAAAATTTTCCGAAAAATAATTATTAAAAACATAAAAAAGTACCAACACAAATGAATAACAACATAGGAATAGTATGAACAACACAATAAACACTAAATACAACACTATAAGTTTCAGAACGCCATATGTGAACAATATAAACAATAAAAATGAACATCATCACATAAACCAATGAATTACAATAAATCACTAAATAATAACGAAGTACAAATTCATTATTAAAATACCAATTAAACAGCAATATACTTTTCTATAAACAAAATATTATCAAATCTAATGAACGAAGATCAAAGTAATAGAACCGAAAAAATAAAAAATGTTCAAACAATTACAAGTTACCCGTGAACAAAACGTTTGAACAATATAAACAATACAAATGAACATCATCACATGAACCGATAAATTACAATAAGTCACTAATTAATAAAGAAGTACAAAGTGATTATTAAAATATCTAGTAAGCAACAATATAAGTTTCAATGAAGAAAACATAAACAAACCTAATGAACAAGGATATAAATAATAGAACTAGAAAAATAAAAATTTTCAGACAATACAACTGATAAAACAATAATAAAATCAATTACTTTTTCCAAAAATGATCAAATTTAGGCTTCGTATCACAATCCATCAAAACTTTGTTAAACAATTTTGTAAAATCTTCCTTTGCTCTTAATGCTCCAATATGCTTTCTTGAATTTTCAATGATGTGAAAACTACAAAGCCTATGCTGAACACCAGGAAAAACTGATTCTATCGCGGTAGTCATAGAAAAAGCCTGATCAGTCATAATGGTGCTTGGGAATTTGCCACCCATAGATTTCAAAAAAGTCTGAAATAACCATTCAAGAGACTCAATTCTCTCATTTATAATAAACCCGCAACCGAACATGATATTTTTGGAATGATGATTCATGCCAACGAAAGGAGCACAAACCATGTTACACTTATTTGTACGATATGTTGTGTCAAAAACAATCTAATCACGAAATAGCTAGTAATCCTCTAACATCTGCTTGTCATGCCCAAAAAAAAATAACCAAACATCGATTTACATCAACCTCAAAATCATAATAAAAATCGGTCTTGCTCTTGAATCGTTTCTTGAAAATCTCAATTAGTGAATTTGCATCGCTGCTATCAAATGACTTCTTATCGTAATTCTCAATCTTATTATATAAATCCTTCAACTGAAAACCCACAAAAGAAGCTCCACCAACTTGTTTTATTAAGACACGGAATGCATCCGCTACTTAGACTCTTGCATCCCTGAGCTCCGTCACAAACAACAGGTCTTCAGTTGAGACCTTCCGATGAGAAGGCAAAAGATGCCGCTCATTAGTACTACATAACGGATGATTGTGCTCAACTACATGCTTAGTGACAATCCACTTTCCATCTAAGTCAATATTAAACTGGATCATTGCTTTGCACCCTATCCGAACATCAATGTTTGCATACTCCTTACATTGTTGGCCTTTATTTTCTTTCCAACCTTCCTTCCAACAACAAAACTGACGCATTGACAAATCTTGAGTTCGAGTTCTTCTACGAATCTTATGACAACGAACACTAAATGCAACCTTAAATGCATAATCATTGTACATCTCAAATACTTCATCTTGAGAGTATGTAATCGATCCAACTAAATCAACTGCCAAAGGATCCAAAGTAATAATATCTAGACCAGAAGAAATATTATTTGCAAAATAAATAACATGAATGAATAAATGAACACACTCATAACCATAAATGAATAGCAGTACACGAATAAATGAACAATTATAAACAAATTTATATATTAAAAAACAACATCACAAAAATAAATGAACAACATCACATGACCAAATGAATATCTGTAATCCGATTAATAAATACAAAATAAGAAAATATATTAAAACAAACCCAATAATGAATAATATCACAAGTTAAAATGAACAAAACATTTACAGTCTCAATGAACAGAATTCCAATAAAATAATAACGAAACGTAACCTGACAAAATTCTGTCGTCATCACCATTTCCATTATCCTCCAAGAATGCTGTTCAAAATTAAAATACTCAATTTAGAGATAAATATGAACTAAATGAAGTCCATTTAACAATAGGCTAAATAAAATCAGTTGTAAAACTTACAAATCGAATCTCTTTCGGCTGCTTTTTCGCCTACGTTTTCTGTCATTCTTGATTGTACGTGAAATTCAATTTGCGGAACACGAAGAGAGATGACAAAAATCAAGCAAATTGCAAGTGCAAGTAACCAAAAATACAAGTTAAAAAAATTAAAAAGATGAATTTTGTCACGACTAACAAAAAGAAAAGACAAATGACTTTTGTATGGTTTTTTTTAAAAACTGCCCACGTCCACAAAAGAAAAAAAAAATGACTTTTGTTTTTTTTTTTTTTTAAATAAATGGCTCACGTCTAAGGGGAAAAAAAAATTCAAAACAACCTCATCCATGCTCCATAACCACTCAGTGCAACGTGCCTCCTTTTCAACTTATTTTTTATTTTTTAAAATTTTCTATAGTTGGTTTTTTTGTTGACATGGCCTTAGTTGATGACATGGATGATGATGTTTTATAAGGATGTATGAGTTCCTAGGAATATACAAGAAAATGCAAAAAAGGAGTTAGGTACATTTTCAAATATTTTAAATAAATTAATGACATTTTAAAACAAGGTCTCGATTATAGATTAAGCTTTGATATTGCATCAAACTAACTAGCAACTATGATGTCAATGCCCACTGTAAAAGTAATCATTACTTTTCTAAATCCATTGTCAACCGCCTGTTGTAATTGGGGAGGACCCTTGGTGGTACATATTGAAATTTAACTTCTTTTCCCGCTAAAATAACACATAATTACAATACAGTTAGCAAACCCTAGATATGGTCAGACATTTAGGGCTGAAAAAATTCCGACACGGTCCGTTTAGGTCAGGATAAATCAATATTCGGACAAAAACTTCATACGTGAATCCTATCCAAATAACACACATTTAGCATACAGTGAATAAAGTGCATATATGGTCAAACACCTGCATATATATCTTGAGTTAGTTGCTTTTTTATTAATAAAATTATATTCTAAGAAAATAAAACTATACCATCCTTCTATGGTATATGATTTCAACAAGATCACACATAATATTTTACCTTTTTTGATACGAATGAGACATAAAAAACGATGTAGGCTAAGAATTCGAATGCAAGTCTCTCATAACAACTCTTCAAGGCTATACTATTTGATCTAACTAACACCAGCATGATTGTACACATTAGATGACTTGAAATGCAGCTTCATATAAATATCTCAAATAAGTTACTATTAAAAGAATTCAAATGACTATGCTTGGAACTTGCTTTTATGATTAAGAGCAACACCCTATATGCACTACGGGGGGTGATGATTCCACAGCCTGCTTGTACGTTTCCATGGAAGTTTTACGTTATTGGCAAATTCGCCTCTTCATTGACAAGCCAACAACTTAATTAATTCATCCATTTTCTAATACAACTTCATTGATATTTGGCTTTTCTTTTCCTTTTTTATTTTTTGGTTAGTCCTCTCTTTAATCTCGATCTTTTATCTGTTTTCAATTTATTTACTATCACCAGTCACTATCATGTTCATATGCTATCATGTTTTAATATATTTTTTTATTATTTTTTTTTTTATAGTTTAGAAATTAAGAACTTTTTTCTTCTAAAAATTCTATAAACCACTAATAAATAGAAAAAGATAGATGAGTTAAATGTGGCTAAAACACATTAGTCATTGAAATTGATATTAAATTTTACGTTTTATTCAATAGCTTAGGTTTAATTAATTCTAAATTTAACCTAGATTACTTTAATATTGGGTAAGACTCAATGAGCACATGCCAATCTTATAATAATAAGAAACTTTATAAAGTACTAGTTTTGTAATTTCTTTAAAAAAAGGAGTATTGATTTGAAAGCAATAGAAAAATACAAAGTCAAAAATAAACATATAAACAATCAAAAGTAAGACATGCCCTATGCTGACATAAATTGGTTTAAATAATTTGATATTTATTCACCTAGACAATTTTTAGTTTAAATCTTGCAATTTAGAAAAACGCAAGTTAATTTGACTTCAATTAAATCGAACTTATACTCATGTATATGTTGTCTAGAAGAAAATTACAAGACTTTAAGAGGAAATAAATTCAAAAAAAAGGAGGGGATAAAAAAGTAAACATAATTTGGGATGGGATTTGCATTATACTAAAGGAGGGGGATGGAGGGGGTTAAAAGAGAAAAGACAGAACGTGAACTAATTAGGCAATCCAGGTCGGGTGTCCCACTTTCCTTGGAATTGAGGGGCAAATTCGTCGAAGGGTGCAAAAATGCTTGGCAAAATACAAAAGAGCCGTGGAATCATCAGTACCCATGCATGGGACAAGTTTTTTGGACCATGGGTGTACGGCATTAACATTGACAACCTGGACGAATTATCAAGCTCAGGTTTGTATTCTCCAAGTGAAACATAATTGGATCTGAAATAAAAGTTAACCGTTTTTATCTTCTATGTATGTTTGCAATTTAGGCTTAGAGATTGCTAGCGTGTCCATGCTTCTAAGCGATATCATACTAACTCCTAGGGCAAGTTGCATAACGGGCCTGTGTATATGTTGGATACTGGGCAAGTGCTCAAATAAGTTGTGAGATGATTAGTTTAACGAGTGCAATTTAACATGGCTCCAAAATCTGGAGTTGATGGTTTAGTTGGCAAGCAAATCAGACAAAAGGTGTTCTTGGATATAAGGGCCCAATTTCAATTCATCATACAGGTGCTGTTTCTTCACACACAGTGCAAATACTGGAGCTAACACCAGCAGAAATTGCGAAACCCATCATGCTGTCAAATAAAGATTGAGAATGCAACCGAAACCAAAACGCTTATTCAGGAAGCAAACTGCTTTATCTAGCTGTAGTAGGCCCAAAAAACCAGGCATGTACACAAACTCAACAAAAAAAAAAAAAAAAAAAAAAAAAAAGATCCGCTTACGAATTTTGCAAAATCTCAAAATTGAACTTAAATCAAATCCTCAAACAAAAATGCAAGAGAAAAAAGCTCCAAAAGCTGCATAATAGACACAGAAAAAAGCAGCTTAATCAACCTCCTCAATCTTGGGACCAGCGCCACTTGCACCAGCAGAGGGGCCATCATCATCCACGGCACCGCCCATGTCACCCCCAGCAGCACCCTGGTACATCTTAGCAATGATGGGGTTGCAGATACTCTCGAGCTCCTTCATTTTGTCCTCAAATTCATCAGCCTCAGCAAGCTGATTGTTATCCAACCAGTGGATGGCATTGTCGATAGCATCCTCGATCTTCTTCCTGTCGGCCTCTGCCAACTTCGCACCAATCTTCTCATCCCTTACAGTATTCCTCATGTTGTAGGCGTAGTTCTCCAAAGCATTCTTTGCCTCCACCTTCTTCTTGTGCTCCTCATCTTCAGTCTTGTACTTCTCAGCCTCCTGGACCATCTTCTCGATCTCTTCTTTTGACAACCTGCCCTTGTCGTTGGTGATGGTGATCTTGTTCTTCTGCCCAGTAGTCTTGTCCTCAGCAGAAACATTCAAGATACCGTTGGCATCAATGTCAAAGCACACTGTAATCTGGGGTACACCTCTAGGGGCGGGAGGGATGCCGGAAAGCTCGAACTTTCCCAGCAAGTTGTTATCCCGTGTCCGAGTTCTTTCACCCTCGTAAACCTGGATCAACACACCAGGCTGGTTGTCCGAGTACGTTGAGAAGACCTGCTCTTTCTTGGTTGGAATGGTGGTATTCCTCGGGATCAACACAGTCATTACTCCACCAGCGGTTTCCAAACCAAGGGAGAGAGGAGCAACATCGAGCAACAGGAGGTCCTGGACCTTCTCGTTCCCTTCACCACTCAAGATGGCAGCTTGCACAGCGGCACCATAGGCAACCGCCTCATCTGGGTTAATGCTTTTGCACAGCTCCTTGCCGTTGAAGAAGTCCTGCAACAGCGTCTGGACCTTGGGAATCCTAGTGGATCCTCCAACAAGGACAACATCATGCACGCTACTCTTGTCCATCTTAGCATCCCTCAAACACTTCTCCACTGGCTCCATACATTTCCTAAACAAATCCATGTTCAGCTCCTCAAAACGAGCACGGGTGATGGTGGTGTAGAAATCAACACCCTCATAGAGGGAGTCAATTTCAATGGTGGTTTGGGCAGTGGATGAGAGAGTCCTCTTCGCCCTCTCACATGCAGTCCTCAACCTCCTAAGAGCCCTTGGGCTGCCGCTGATATCCTTCTTGTGCTTTCTCTTGAACTCCTGGACAAAATGGTTTACCATTCGGTTGTCAAAATCCTCACCACCAAGATGGGTGTCTCCAGCTGTGGCTTTCACCTCAAAGATACCCTCCTCAATAGTAAGCAACGAGACATCAAAGGTACCACCACCAAGATCAAAGATCAGGACGTTCTTCTCGCCAATGCTGGTGGCCTTCTTGTCAAGACCATAGGCAATAGCAGCAGCGGTTGGCTCGTTGATGATTCGCATAACATTCAAGCCAGCAATGACACCAGCATCCTTTGTAGCTTGACGCTGGGAATCGTTGAAGTAAGCAGGAACAGTGACAACAGCGTTTTTCACCGTTGAGCCAAGGTAGGCCTCCGCAATCTCTTTCATCTTTGTGAGGACCATTGAAGAGATCTCTTCAGCTGCAAATTGCTTCTCCTCACCCTTATATGTTACCACAATCATGGGCTTGTCACCAGCACCAGCAATGACCTTAAATGGCCAGAGTTTCATGTCATTCTGAACAGATGAGTCACTGAACCTCCTTCCGATAAGCCTCTTAGCATCTGTCACCAATTAAAACAACCTGTATTAGCACATCAGAAACGCAGCACAACAATACAAAATAAATGAAGACTAAGCTGATAATGTCTTAATCGCCAGAGCGCCTACCACCACAATATCTAGAGAATGCTTAGACAGATTATCACACTATCAACAAGGAATCAAACATTGCTTGTAAAAACTAAATGACGACTATCACAACCATAAATTTGTTAATGTTTGCTTTCCTATGTAACTATTCATTCACGTGACATTCACACCTTGTTCAGAGTTCACAAAAACGTATAAACATACGGTAGTAACTCAACGTTCACGACCTGACATCGATAATGTATTGTCCAAAATCAATCTCTGTTTTTCATTATGGAGACTCAATATTCAAATTTATACAGCTTTACATTCTCTAGCAAACAGAAATAACCAATTCAGAGATAGAAAATTCAATGAAAGTTCGCAATACACATATATTTTTGACCCCTAAATGTACAAATCCCTAAACTCTCCACGCACATCATAATTTCACTTTAACAAGCAGCATTCCATCATAATCAACTAAACACCTATAGATCCAAAAAATCCCGTCTAAATCACTGGCACGCCATCGCAACAAATTAATTTCAGCAAAATTCACAATTCAGAGCATGGAGCGAATTTCGAAAGGAAAAAAAGTGTAGAAAGAAGGAGAGAAGACTCACCGAAAACGGTGTTGGTAGGATTCATAGCGACCTGATTCTTAGCAGCATCACCGATCAAACGCTCAGTGTCGGTGAAAGCAACATAAGACGGTGTGGTACGATTTCCTTGATCATTGGCGATGATCTCAACACGATCATGCTGCCAGACACCGACGCATGAGTACGTCGTTCCGAGATCGATTCCGATCGCCGGACCTTCAACTTTACCGGCCATGATCGCAGCAACTGATCAGAAACCCTAGGAGAGAGAAACAATAGAAAAACAGTGTGAAAGCTGTGGTGAGATTTGAGCGTCTGTGTTTGGAGGCGAGAACATTCGACGAGAGGACTAAATTTGGCGCAACAAAGGGAGTTTATATAGGAGAAGCGTGAATTGTTCTAGAAGATTCTAAGAAAATATCGGCCGTTGGATTGACGAGTGTGAACGAACGGTGGAGAAGGCGTAAACGAGTTGCTCCGTGTTCCTGGGCGGCGACAGCGGTTAACTAGTGGTTAGTCGGTTAGAGTGTGGACGGAGGAGCCGGGTTGGACCGTCTGCAAATTCAAATCCAATTTGATTTAGGATCTGCTTGCTTTATTTTTTTTAATTGCATTTATATTTTGATTTGATTTGCATGGGGTTTATTAGCTAATTGGCCAATCAAATATGTATTTAGTAATGCTATAAACACCACGCAATACTATGGGAGTGTTTGGTAATAACAGCTGTTTGGAAAAAATAATTGTTTAGAGGATTTTAGCTATTTTGATCAAGTCAAACAGCTAAAGAGTGTTTGGTAAAGAGTTGTTTATAATAGTTGTTTGACTCTAAAAAGCTATTTTTGAAAAAGATATTCTCATTAGCCTTTTAAAAAGAGCTTTTCGTGGAAATGACAATTATCTATAAGTTTGAAAAAGTTACATACATCTCATTAAAAACTAATTCATAAATGAGGGCATAAATAAAATTTTACCAACATATTTTTTAGAAATAACTAATTTTTATCAAATATTTTTTCTAAAAACAGCTAATTCAAACAACTAACAACTAACAATTAATATAAACAGCTAACAACTGTTTACCAAACAGGGTCTGTATGGATTGTACTATAATTATGCTTGCTAAGGGCCTGTTCTTTCTGTGGGTAAATTGGGTGGGTAAAAGGATAAAGTAGGTTGAAGTAGATTGAGGTGGGTTGAGGTGGGTTGAAGTTGGTATTTTTTTTGAGGTGGGTTGAAATAGGTTAAAGTAGATTGAAATGGGCTGATGTAGGTTGAAGTGGGTTGAAGTTGATATATTTTTTATGTGGTGAGTTGAAGTGGGTTAAAATAATGAGAATGTAATTAATGTGTGATAATTTATGAAGTTATCAAAATTTTGTGGAATTTTTGTTTATTCTTTTATATTTTATATTTTATATTTTTATTTTTTTGGAATTTTCTGTAGCTTTTGTTTGGAATAAAACTAAAAAGATAAAAAATTAAAAAATAAATAAAAATTAAAAAATACAAAATAAAAAATAAAAAATGAAATATAAAAAATAAAAAATTAAAATATAAAATATAAAATTAAAAAGTTAAAAAATTTAAAAAATAAAAATAAAAATAAAATACAAAAATTAAAAATTAAAAATTAAAAATTAAAAATTAAAAATTAAAAAATTAAAATTAAATACAAAAAATTAAAAATAAAATTAAAAAATTAAAAATGAAAAATGAAAAAATAAAAAATAAAAATAAAAATAAAAATAAAAATAAAAAGATAAAAAAATTAAATACAAAAATTAAAAATTACAAATCAAAAATTTCAAAATTTCAAAATTTAAAAATAAAAAACTAAAAAAATACAAAAATACAAAAATAAAACAATTCCAAAGCACGATAATTTACAAAAAAGTAGTATAGTGAACTTTTTGGTGCAAGAATGATTAAATCTCATATGATACTTTACAAATTATTAAAATTATGAAGGGGGTGAGTTGAAATTGGTTGAAGTGGGTTGAAGTAGGTTGAGGTAGGTTAAAGTGGGTTGAAGTTGGTATTTTTTTTCAAGTGGGTTGAAGTAGGTTGAAATAAGTTGAAGTGGGTTGAAGTGGATTAAGTTTGGTAAATTGCAATTGACCCACGAAAAGAACAGAGCCTAAGTAGCTATTATTTGTTAACTGGTTATATAGTTATTTTATATTAACTGCTTACATTAGTTGTTCTTAAGAAAAAGTGTTGGGTGAGTTATCTATCTATGAAAAAGATGTAAGATCAAAAACTAGCCTTAAATAGCCAATTTTAAAAAACTATTAGTTTGAACTCTTCGAGAATTAGCTTTTAGAACCAAATTCTCTTTCACCAAACACCTCAATTAAGGACTAAGACAGCCAACTAGTCTTACCCTAATGGAGTTTGGTTTTTCAAAAAGCTCTTAACCAAGCACTTCTATGATTTTTTTTTTTTAAAAAAAAGTATGAAATTGTAATAGATTACTATGATAATGACCAAGCACTCGTCATTGAGTTTGTATCTATTGGTACCAATTGGTACCATTCATATGAGGCAATATGTACGGTTCTAATCAAATATACATTAATATTGGGAAAAATATTTGAAGTTTTGTTGTTTTTTCAAATTTTTCAAATTCAAATTCAAAATGGTGGTAATCAACTGTATATATAGTTAGTTATACACGAAATCGGGATATCTCATGAGATGAAAAAATGATTAAGGTAAAATGCATGGCATTAATAACTTCGTTATTTTTGACAACTCTTTTGGTTCCGCCACTAATGATACATTAAGCCTTCGATCTTAGAAAAATCGCATTTTGTTAGAAGGTAGTACAAACACACACATACTCTCTCTACTTACTTAAAAACCGATAGCAAGAGCATGTGTTAATCCACCCCACAGGGGCTTCATGGCAAGGAAAGCTAGTTCTCCAGCCAGAGTCCAATCTCTTCATTCGACTTCAACCATTACTGGATCTACAGCCTTAAATTAGACCCCTCCACTGAAACTTATTTGGCTTCTAGCAAATAAAACAGTGCATTCTGAAGCATGCAATTCTGGATCTCTAGCCAGGATAAGTCAGTTCAGCCAGCCCCCCGGCCCCGCTAGAGAATGATGCAATTCCTGCAATCACAGCAGAATGAGTTCTAGATAAGAATCCACCCCGATGTAATCCTACTCATTTTGGTCAGATTTTGATATTGCAAAACTAGGAACACTGGGCACAAACTCGATGACATTCAACCTTAAGTTCAAAATGATGTTACCTACACTAAACTACTTGTTGAGGATGTCCACTCTGATGTCACGTTGTGTGAGCCCCGTTGTTGTTTGTTATGTGTTGCGAGCATCTCCTCCCTTTTCTGCTTAGAAGGATTTTATCAAGCGTATTTTGGCTGATTTTGTCATTACTAAGATTATTATTTGTTAGGATCGATTCAAAATTGAATGAATGCAACAAATAAATCACAAAGATAATATAAACGAGTAAAAATAAATCAACACTAGAATTTACATGGAAAACCCAATGTCGGAAAAACCACGGACGACGATGAGTCACATATCCACTATAGAGAAGAGGAGTACAAGATCAATCTTAGAACGATACATTCTAATGGGAAGATCGATTAAAGATTACAAAAAACTCTCTATAACACTCTCTCACAAATATAGGAAAGTGGAACTGAATACTCAAATGGTATTTCCGTTGGTATATTGAGAAGGTAGGAGGCGTGCCCTTTATAAAGGGGTAGGATGAGTGAGAAACCCACTAGAAATCCTAACTGCCATAGTTAAACAATCACTGTCCACCATGGGCCGTGGAGTGCAAATTAGGCCAAAACCCAACAATCTCCACCTTGGACCAATTTTCACCAACTCTGGGACAACTGTATCGTCTAAAGGATCTCGAAGGGTAGTGCCTAGCAGGGTGGACCCTGAAGGGTATTGAGCGAACCGAACGCCGGTTGAGTTCAAGTGATACTTGAACTTAGCACTGGGAAGTGACTTGTATGTGCTTTTCTTCATATAATCTGTCGTAGCAGATCCTTACAGGACATAGAGGCTTCCTTGTTTCAAACCCTTTAACAAAATCCGAGTGCCCTCGGAAACCATCAAAACTCCACCTTCATCTGAATATTTACGCCCCTTGGATTCAAAGGTGCTTAAAGAAATGATATTACGCTTCAAGTCAGGAACGTGATGAACATTCGATAAAGTCCTAACAACACCATCATGGGTCTTGATTTTAATAGTACCGATTCTAGCGACATTACATTGGGCATTGTTGCCATGTGAACAACAGCTTAGTCAACTGGATTATATGTTGAAAAACCAATCCTTATGAGGAGACATATGATATGTAAACCCAGAATCAAGAATCCAATTAGAAACGCTCCCTCTTTTAGTAGAGGTAGCAAACAAACTTCACAATCAGAATCAGATTCAACAAAGATAGCTTTAGCAGGTTCATGAGAGTGTGAATGTGAATTATCTTCTTCTTTCTCCCTCTTGTTTTACAACTTAAAACACTTAGAAATTACATGCCCTGACTTTTTATAATAATGACAGAATTTGTTGGATATATGATTCTCAAACTTTGATTTAGAGGTGTTCCCTTTATCAAAGGATTCGGCCCTCAATGATAATCCTTCACCTTTTTCAGCACGAACTTCACGGTCAAATTTTTCTTTGGACATTAAGTTAGCCTTAACATCTTCAAAAGATAAAGTATCAAACAAAATTTCCGTGAAGTGCTTATCGGAGGGGCGTAACGAGACAACCAACAAAATCACTTTGTCCTCATTCTTGATTTTCACATCCAAACTTTCCAGGTCAAAAATAATAGAATTAGACTCGTCAAGGTGGTTTTGAATAGGAGCACCTTCTGCCATGGAAAACGTGTACGGACGTTCCTTTAGACGAGTCTTGTTTGCAAGACTCTTGGTCATATATAGCGCTTCTAATCAAAGCCAAAGATCTGCTATAGTGGTCTTATCCAGAACTTCACGGAGAACATGAGTTGCCAAGCACAACTGAACCGTCGAGAGAGCCTTTTCATCAAGCTCCTTCCACTGTTCGTCTGTCATGGTAGCAGGTTTCTTGGTTTTACCACCAAGACCTTTCTTTAACCCATTTTGGGTAAGAACTGTCATTATCTGAAGCTTCCAGATGTTGAGACTCATTTTCCTATTGAACTTAGGAATATCGAACTTTGTGACTGTTACCATTCTATAATCAGGCTCTGATTCCACTTGTTAGGATCAGTTAAAAATTGAATGAATGCAACAAATGAATCACAAAGATAATATAAACGAGCAAAAAAAATCAACATCAGAATTTACATGGAAAACCCAAAGTGGGAAAAACCGCGGACGACGATGAGTCATAAATCCTCTATAGAGAAGAAGAGTACAAGATCGATCTTAGAACGACACGTTCTAACAGGAAGATCGATTAGAGATTGTAAAACTCTCTATAACGCTCTCTCACAAATCTTGGAAAGTGAAGTTAAATACTCGAATGGTATTTCTGTTTATTCAGGTTCACAATGAAAATGAAAATTAATACCTATATGAAACCCATATCCAAGTACGATATATGTTTTTGTTATTATGAGATTACAAAGTTGTGATATTTTGGGAATATATTGTTTAGAAATGTGAAATCAAATACATTATTGACCAATTTCTTTGTTAGAACAGTTTGGATGGGACTTAAACCGGAAAAATATTAATTGAAAATATTTTTTTTAATTATAAAAATGGGTACGGGTAGGATACGGGCATGGGACGGGTGAGGGCTATATCCGTAGTCGTGCCCATACCCGATTTTCAATACCCACCTCATACCTATTTAAAACCCATTTTCACCATCCATTGGGGTTTTAAATAGTGCGGGTTTTGTGGGTTTTAAATAGGCACAGGTTTTATTGCCATCCCTAGGCAAAACCCAACATCATTTATGAAAGATGGTCTTGCCTTAGCGAACTTTGATTGTATGGACACTAAGGATCAATTGATACAGCATCAATCAATGTCATCATTTCAATAGGAATTTATTGTTAAACCATGGATGATTGACTTTGAGAACGACAAGATTAATAGGATCCTTGTTTGGGCCCAGTTTTCGGAACTTGATTTGAATATTAGAGTATTCTTAGGCCTCTGGTCGATGGAACAATGTAGGCAAGGGAAGTTGGAAAAATGGATTCTTAACTTTGGAAAAAGGATTGGCTCTAAGGGATGGGCACGGGGTCCCAGTCCCAAACCCATCCGCTGTCGGCAGACTGCTCGAGCTGCTGGAGCAGACTGCTCGAGCTGCTGGAGTAGTGAGAGCGGGTCACCGTGTTTCAATCGGGGGATGGACTAGGAACGGCCCCTTCAGGGGCCTTCCCCAGGTGTTGAATTGTCAACTCAGAACTGGTACGAACAAGGGGAATCTGACTGTTTAATTAAAACAAAGCATTGTGATAGTCCCTATGAATGTTAACGCAATGTGATTTCTGCCCAGTGTTCCGAATGTCAAAGTGTGTGTCCGATATCTGTGTAGCTGAAAAAGTCTAGACTATTTTTCAACTTGGATTGTACGGAATAGAGCAAAATACCTCTCCAAACTTCCTACATTCCGTTCCTATAGAGTAGTGGTAAGTCTATTATTTTTAAATTTACGGTCAATCGGAATCAGTCTTTCTGTGATTTTACAATTCATAGGTAAGGTTGTTATATCGGACCCCTTAACACCTCACTTGGTGACAAGATTTTTGAAGTATTGAATTTGAATTTGGATTTTCCTCTAGGTAAGCTGATAGCTCATTAGGTACATTCGCAATGGCTAACAAAAACACATTCTTGCCAGTTATGCTGAGTTTTAAATTGCGGGACCAATATAGCAACATGTGCCAAAGTACATTTTCTTTGAAAACGAGAAGGATTATTGATGTAGCAAGAGGTTACAATTGAATGGAAAGCAACAAGTGCAAGAACTATGGGTTGTGAAACTATAAACTGTAAGAAGGTGGATGGCAAGTGGCAGTGTAGGCCCAAAACTATTCAGCCACCCCAAGTTGACATGAATGATTGAAGTTCATGAATGAATTTTCCCAAGATAACTTCTTCTCACTTTTGAAAAAGATGAGAGAGGGAGAGAGTGGGAGGAATTGGAATGGGAGGAGAGTCAATGAAGGCAGCAGAAAGGCGTTCACTGTTTTTGTTCAAAATATTCCTCAAAATCTTGATCAATATGGTCTCAAAGGGATCTTCCAAGGGGCTGGAAAACTGAGTGATACATATATTCCACTAATAAAAGGGATGAGAAA
Organism: Carnegiea gigantea; assembly: GCA_029747015.1. Classification (NCBI taxonomy): domain Eukaryota; kingdom Viridiplantae; phylum Streptophyta; class Magnoliopsida; order Caryophyllales; family Cactaceae; genus Carnegiea; species Carnegiea gigantea. The sequence goes on along the minus strand of JAKOGI010001409.1, from coordinate 135,640 downwards.
CAATACGAGATATGGCTTTGTTAGGCTCTGGAGAGAGGAAGAAGTAGTGAAGAATGTCTTCATCCTTAACAATTCCACCATCAGAAGAAGTAAGATTAGAGTATGCATGGTAAAATATAATCAAGGGAAAATGAGAGGAAGAAAATGGAACAATAATAGCAGAGAAGCACAGTGGAACAAAAGGACAACTAGAAAAGTCTGGAGGAGAAAGGACCAGAATCATGACTGGAAAAGGAAGGTGCGGAATTCAGATGGACTCAAAGATCCTAAAAGTACGAGCAGTGATCAAGAAGAGCAACAAAATGAAAGACTAATGAAAGGAGAATTGAATGCAGAATTCAATGAATGGCTCAACAGAAGTCTTGTATGCACTTCAAAAGAACCAAGGGATCTAGGAGCTTTAGCAACTGCACTAATCAGTGATTTCGGACAATGCACAAAAATATGCTTACTAAGTAACTTCAAATTCATACTAACATTCCCATCAATAGAACAAATGGAGGAAGTCTTGGATAATCACGATGAACTAGGCCATTGGTTCATTAATGTTAAGAGATGGGATGAGTATGAAGCTTGTGAAACAAGGAGAGTGTCGATTGAAATATTTAAGGTTCCCCTCATGGTTGGAAAGGAGAGAATTTTAGAAGAATTGCTAAGCTTTAGGGAAGGGTAGTATGCTTGAGGAAGTCCATCGACAATTTCGATTCTTTCAAATTTGAATCAATGAAGGTATTAATCGACACTGACATACTCAGGACTATTAATGGGGAGATAGTCATGTCTATTAAAGACTCAAGTTACAGAATTGTGATCAAAGAGGTTGGTTCTACTGCACAAGTTATTCAGAAGGTCCATACAACTTCAAATTCCTCCATGGAAGCTATGGACTCAAATCATGAAGAGAAGGATGATGATCTGGCGTTAGATGATGATCTGGCATGCAGTGAATTGAGAAGGAATGACAAGATGGCAAGAACTACGGAGGAGGAAGCAGTCTAAGAAACACCGAATTTTGAAATTGATCTAGAAAATGTTGAGGGTAATGAAAGGTCAGGGGACATGTCCGGTGGAAACATTAATTCTAACATTAGAACTAACACTACGTGCTTTAGTCAAAATGGATATTCTGAGGAGATTTTGAAATTGGCACAGCATTTACCACCCTTGGAAGTTGAGAAGCAACAAATGAATAATGGTTATTATCCTCCAGGTTTTGCAAGCCAAGATTTAGTAGCCGCAACAATTACTCCTCAACCATTGGAAAATGTTGAACAACAAGTGGAAAATAAGAAGGGTCAAAACCAAGAAGAAAGCGATTCATTATCACAGCACCCATGCTTTGAATCACCTGTCAAGCTAGACCTTGTCATTCATGAAGTAATGGAGCAAAGTAATGAGGGGAAGAAAACAACAAAAATATCAAAAAGAATATTGGAAGAAAGTAAGAGGACACTGAACAAAAGGAGAAGGGTGTCAACATCAAGCAGCAACACCTCAGAGAGTATACAAAAGTTGGCAAAGGAATCCCTTGAGATAGGAAAGCTTTTAGGAATGACAGTCATTGAGAATGAAAATTCTGCTACCAAAAGGATAACAAGGAGTCTAAAAAAAAGCAAGATAATTGCAGAACACAACAATAAAGATCTAATTTAGTAATGATATTTCCACAATATCAACACCTAAGCCATCATTGTGAAGGTTCTCTTGCATCCAAGTCAAATGGGAACTGGAGAAGAGGACATAAGAAACTGGAGGTTCACTCGTGTAGTTATCAGGAGCAATTAGATGTTGATCTCAATGGTTGAATCATAGACGCAATTAGGCAGAGGAGGTGAATGCCTTTATTGTTGAGCAAGAGTTTGAATGTTTGAGGTTTTGATTCGAGCAGAAGTCCAAGGTAGAGGCGAGTTAAGGAAAGAGAAGGGTTGTAGTCTAAAATTTTAAAGGCTTTGAATCCATCTGAAGGAAATTTCGATCATATGAGAAGAGTTATACGAGCCGTGTATAGCCTCTGATCTTGCTTGGCACTTTACGAGATGCAATTAATCAAAAGTCTCTAGGGATATTTATCAAACACATGGTGGGCATCCTGGATTTTTAAGATGGGACAACAAATCAAGGGATTAAAAAGAGAGGAAATTAAATTGAGAGTGAAGGGACATTGAGAGCTTGGATTAATCTTTTGCGGCAGCATCAACCAACAACATATGGCTAGCACCTTAAAGAAGGACAAGTTGGCTTCTTGAGGGAGGTAGTTGGAGTGAGGTATGAGCTGCTGTTGATGGTGAGTAATGAATGTGGCAGCCATGGGCAAGTTATGATATGCAAGTGCTTAAGCATATCACCACATGAAAGGAATCTTGGTGGAGGATTTTATTCGGCCAAAAATTGAGATGATCCAGTAGCAAAACGTACAAGTGAAATTTTTCATGGGATGTAGTTTATGAGAGCTATTGGTCAAGAGAGGATGAAGGGGTGAATTTGTTTTATATGATTATTTGTTTGGATCATTTTGGTAAGTACTGGAATAGCTCTTTTGTACTATTTTGTTACCCTTTTGCCATTATTAACTTAATAATAATCTTTAAAAAAAGAAAAGAGAGCATGGCAAGGCTGATCATGCAGGCAGTCTGCATAATGAGGGGAATTCAAGCATGTGAAATAGGGGTGAGTAACAGACTGGGTGTCTATTGGATTAAGCGGATCAGTCTGTTTAAAATAGGGTCAATAAAGGATCCCGTTAATAATGGATTGGGTCAATAGTTGGCTGATGCATTAAGGCATATTAATGGCACGGACCGGGTCGGTCCATTAATGACCCATTTAGTGACCCATTATTTTCTCAACCTACTTAATGCATTAGTTTACATGTTCCAATTAGTTAAGTTTATTACCAACGTTTTATACATAACAATAATTATTATACACTTTTTTGTGTAAGTTTGTTCCAGTTTAAAACCGGCCAAAAGCGGGGTGCATATGGGCCGACCCGACCCAACCCATTTATTTACACAAAAGACCCTACCCGATCCAAATGGTTAACAGGCCGACCATAACCCAACTCGGTCCACTTCGTAAACAGGTCGGTCCTAACCTGATCCGACCTAGTCTATTGTCCACCTCCAATGAGGAATGATGTAGGATGCCATCACGACACGCAAATGATAACCTAGCACGTTGGAATATTAGGGGAATGAGTTTTGCAATAAACAGAAGTCTGTCTGTTTTTTTTGGGGGGGGGGGGAATTACTAAGGTGGGTATTATGTGCCATAGGGTCAGTGTTGAGAATTTTCATAAAGCTAATGCGAATTTTCAAGGGGTGAAAACACTTGGTCAACTATAGATTCCTATTAGAGGAAGAGTAATTTGAATACTTTGGACAAATACTGATTTCATGTTGTAGCAAATCTCAACTAATTCTGAGGCTATGCTTTGTCAAGTGAAACATCCTTTCTTTAGTAAGACATTCTATTTAATTGTAATATCTAGTTCAAATGGCATGAATTGAAGGAAGGAAGGAGACATGGCAATTCGTCACTGATATGTCCCATAATATTCCTTATTAACGGTTTTTATTGGGTGATTGTAATAATTTGCTTGAGCTGGATGACAACATTAGTAGCTTTCCGATTACAATATCTGATACATGACTTCTACTGCAGGCTTGCAGAGACATGAAATGGAAGCAGTATCGGTATACTTGGACCAACAAACAGGATTATGGGGATAGAATAGTTTCAAAGCTTAATAGGGTTCTTGTGACAAATTAGATGTCTGAATTTCATCAGCTGCATAAAATAGGGGGCTAGGAAATTGACGGAGGGAGGGGTTATTCCCAACTTGTTTAAGTCTTTTAAATGGGTCATTCAACCATTAAGATTCAACTTTTGCATTTTTTAAACTCTTGTTAACGCACATAGAATGAGTTGTTTCAAATACATGTGCAAGAAGTAGACAAATGGAACTAGAACTGGAATTGGAACCCAGCTGGCTACGGCTCTGGAATACCCTTAGTGCCTAAATTGAAAATTTGATGATTAGCCTGTTGAGTTATTTTCCCCTTTTTTGGAAGTTTTTCAACTTTGCTTTTTTTGACTCTTGTTAATGCACATAGGGTGAGCGGTTTCAAATAAACATGCAAAAATTAGGAACATGAAACTAGAATTAGAATTGCAACATAACCGGTTTCGGCTCTAGCGTACCCCAAGTGCCCAGATTGAAAATTTGGCAACTAGCATATTGAGTTATTTTTCTCTTTTTTGGATGTTTGATATGCCACACTTCTCAGCATAAGATTGGAAATTGGTATTTTCCAATACTCTACCATTAGAAAATAAGGAACAACTTATGTGTTATTGTAAAAAGATATATCAGAAAAAGAGGTACGCTTATAACCAGGTCAATTACAAGCGTAAAGAGTTACACAACTTTTATTGATTTACAATTAAACTCGCAACTTGTACTCCTAAAAAGAACAACAAAAAAGATGCTTTAAAATTTAATGAGTTAATGAGAACTCACAAATTACATGCCAATTCGATCCCAAATTCAAGTATAATTTTAGGAACAAAAACTCTGAAACTAGAATCAAACCTATTTTACTAGTCCCAACACTATTTCGAGTGCCGAAAATCATGCTCACCTCAAGCCCTTGATACTGTTAGGAAACATGGATGACCAAAAACCGTATGCATGAACTTGTTTGATGAATATTGCCATTCACCCCCACTGGACCTAGCAAATGGAACATTCATTTTGGGAATGGGCCGGGCTAAATTTGACTTATGTTATATTTTGGATCAAATGATATTTCGGATCTATTCAGTTTGGATCAGATGAATTTCATTTCGGGTCAACCAACAATAAGCTTATAATGCAAAAATAAGCAACTTTGTCAATAGTTTCGAGTCGGATATGATTTGTTTCGGGTTAATTCGAGTTTCTAGTCCACTTTCAAGTAAACCCACTTTGGATATTGGATGATACACATCATGCTATTCAGATCAATTTTGCCAGATTTATCCCAATACCGCCTGGGCCCGAAAAGAAAGAAACAATGGCCCAAAAAATCAACATACATAAAGAGCATCAACTACTCCCAATCGATCCGATGAGTCAACAATCAAAGCTACAATTAATAACTTACTATCACTGCTAACCACAAAATCTGACATTCAAATTCACTAAAAATCACAATCGGCATGAGAAATCAAACGAAACTTACTCTTGAAAGGGGCGCAAAAAACCCATGCAATTTACTTGTCCAGACGCAAAAATATTCTACCAAAATGCCAAAATAGCAGTGAGAACCCACTGGTTACAAACCCTTCCCCGAAAACAATCATCGACTGAAATAAGTAGAGAGGTTCCAGCATCTAGGAAAAATAAACTAATCTACTTCCTCAATCTTGGGACCAGCACCGCTTGCCCCAGCAGAGGGTGCGTCATCATCCATGGCACCACCCATGTCACCACCAGCTCCCTGGTACATCTTGGCAATGATGGGGTTGCAGACGCTCTCAAGCTCCTTCATCTTGTCCTCAAACTCATCGGCCTCAGCCAACTGGTTCGAGTCGAGCCACTGGATGGTGCTGTCAATGGCATCCTCTATCTTCTTCTTGTCTGCCTCGGCAAGCTTGGCACCAATCTTCTCATCCTTGACAGTGTTCCTCATGTTGTAGGCATAGTTCTCGAGCGCATTCTTGGCCTCAACCTTCTTCTTGTGCTCCTCATCCTCTGCCTTGTACTTCTCAGCCTCTTGAACCATCTTCTCAATCTCCTCCTTGGAGAGTCTGCCCTTATCGTTGGTAATGGTGATCTTGTTCTTCTGCCCAGTTGTCTTGTCCTCAGCAGAGACGTTTAGGATACCGTTGGCATCAATGTCGAAGCAGACATTGATCTGGGGAACACCCCTTGGTGCTGGGGGAATGCCCGAAAGTTCGAATTTACCCAGCAAGTTGTTGTCCCGAGTTCGGGTTCTTTCTCCTTCATAGACCTGGATCAGCACACCAGGCTGGTTGTCTGAGTAGGTTGAAAAGACCTGCTCCTTCTTGGTTGGGATGGTGGTGTTCCTTGGTATCAAGACAGTCATGACACCACCAGCAGTTTCCAAACCAAGAGACAGAGGAGTAACATCGAGCAACAAGAGGTCCTGGACCTTCTCATTTCCTTCACCACTCAAGATGGCAGCTTGCACAGCAGCACCGTATGCAACAGCCTCATCAGGATTAATGCTCTTGCACAGCTCCTTGCCATTGAAGAAGTCTTGCAACAGCTGCTGGACCTTGGGAATTCTAGTGGATCCTCCAACAAGAACAACATCGTGCACAGTGCTCTTGTCCATCTTGGCATCCCTTAAACACTTCTCCACTGGTTCCATACATTTTCTGAACAAGTCCATGTTCAACTCTTCAAAACGGGCACGAGTGATGGTGGTGTAGAAATCCACGCCTTCATAGAGAGAGTCGATTTCAATAGTAGTTTGGGCAGTAGATGAGAGGGTCCTCTTCGCCCTTTCACAAGCTGTTCTCAACCTCCTAAGAGCCCTAGGGTTGCCACTGATGTCCTTCTTGTGCTTTCTCTTGAACTCCTGGACAAAGTGGTTCACCATTCTGTTGTCAAAGTCCTCACCACCAAGATGGGTGTCCCCAGCGGTGGCTTTCACCTCAAAGATACCTTCCTCAATGGTGAGCAAGGAGACATCAAAGGTACCCCCACCGAGATCAAAGATCAGGACGTTCTTCTCACCAGTGCTGGAGGACTTCTTGTCAAGACCATAGGCAATGGCAGCAGCGGTTGGCTCATTAATGATACGCATAACATTCAAGCCAGAAATGACTCCAGCATCCTTTGTGGCCTGACGCTGAGAGTCATTGAAGTAGGCAGGAACAGTGACAACTGCGTTCTTCACAGTCAAACCAAGGTAAGCCTCAGCAATTTCCTTCATCTTCATGAGGACCATGGAGGAGATTTCCTCAGCAGCAAACTGCTTGTCCTCACCCTTGTAATTGACCACAATCATGGGCTTCTCCCCAGGACCAGAAACAACTTTGAATGGCCAGAGCTTAATGTCACTTTGGACTGAAGCATCACTGAATCTCCTACCAATCAACCTCTTGGCGTCTGCAATTGAGATACAAATCAGAGGTTAAGAATTGCAGTAGGATAAAACACAAAGAAGACATTCAGTAGCCACAACAGGGAAGCTATACAATGATAGAACCATAGACACAACATACTATATAATGGTGAACATAAAGATGTCACGAACATTTTGCATACTAGCTAGCTAAAAAAGCAGCCTCAATTAGACTTAACAGTTACAAGCCCTCCCTTACGTTCCTCTCGCATACCAGAAGACTAAAACACAGCTCATCCAAGCATCAAACAGGTTCACTAACATCCAAGTTGTTGTGTCAAATTAAATTTAAAAACCATTCAACAGTTAGAATAATGCATTTGATGAGTACAAGATAACCTTAGAGCACGAGCAATAGTGAGCCTACCACTGCCACGTCAACCCTCTCTCCAACTTTTTGACTCACAAACCTCATCCTCGCTAATGGTTGGCTCACCAATTGATTCACCAAATAAAATAATATCCACGGACCCACGCATCAACACACGATTACTTTTTAACAATCCAAAAAAACCAAAAAGTCAATTAAACTTTAAAAAATAAAAAAAAAGGGAAGGGGGAAGACCCGGGGCAGGCAGCCGCTCGCCGAACCTTCCCCCACAATTTGATCGATACAGGTCGACGGGCCAAACTTTGCCCCGCTTCCCCCATTTCCCCCCTCCCTCCGCGAGGCACGCCCTGTGCCTGCTCTTATTTATGCTTCACCACTTCCTCACTCAATGCAGACTTATTTTCAAAATAGTACATCAAGTATGTGTAAGCTTAACACATATTCAGACCAAATTTCCTATATATGACTAATATCTGTGCATCCAAGTATGTGTAACACATTCTCGGAGCACTACATATTTACAAACATGAGATCCGTTCAGATAAATTTCTTTGCAAGCATTAAGCACACAAATAGAACAAAAGAACTTCAATCAACATCGTACAGCACTGATACGAATCGACTTCTTTCTCTGTTTATGGACAAAAAGGTAATCTCACATACTAACAGCACAGAAGAACACAGACACTACTAAATATGACAAGAATTTACGGTCAAAGCATGAGATTACCATTTAATACCATAAAGTTAACTAATTCATAGCAAAACTACAACAGTAAAATACACATCTACAATAATGCAGCAAAAAGAAATCAAATAACTAACTTCGAACAAATCAAAAACCTTGAACAACATCATGCACTACGATTCATTCCCCCCAAAAAAACAGACTAGCAGCAAAAACAATCGAGAATCCAAAAAAGAACAACAGATCCAAATCACGAAAAGTCAACAGAGTATCAAACCACTAGATCTGGAAGAAAGGGCAGAGAGAGAAAGAGACTCACCGAAAACGGTGTTGATAGGGTTCATGGCGACCTGGTTCTTGGCGGCATCACCGATCAACCGTTCAGTGTCGGTGAAAGCAACGTACGACGGTGTCGTTCTGTTACCTTGATCATTGGCAATGATCTCAACACGGTCGTGCTGCCAAACACCAACGCAAGAGTACGTCGTCCCGAGATCGATTCCGATCGCCGGACCTTCTCCTTTTCCGGCCATCTTCTTCCGCTACACTCAAACAACTTGAGAGAGAAACAAGAGAAAGAGAAGGGGAAGAACAAGTTTGAACGTAGCGGCTAACAGACAGGGAGAAGCAAGGGTGTAGGGTTATGGCCATTTATAGGGTTGGAGGGAAAAGACGAGAGAAGTTTGGAGGGGTGATGTAAGGTGGGATCTGCTCGTTGGGGTTTCTAGAATGTTCGAATTGATTGTCAGCCGTGGATCAAGAGAGAGATTACCAGCCGGTAGGTGCAAAGTATTACCGGGCTACAGCGGTTCTCTGGAAATATCTGAAGTTCTGATTCATGATTCGTGACTTGTGTGACCGGCAAATTATTATGTACATTTATGTGTATGTATTTTTATATCAGTTTTATATATATTTTTATGAATTATATTTATCATATATTTTATATTTTAATATATAATTGATTATATGTTATATGGAGGTATGTACGCTTTGGAGAAGAATGTCTAGCTTTCAAATCCTTGTGGCATGAAAACTCTGAATTAGAATTTAATTCGGATTAATTGAGCAAATGATAATAAGTGGTTATAAAGTTGACGTTAATATTTTCATTCAGCAAATGACTTTGCTTGGCAAATAACTATTAGTAATTTATATTATTTATTAGCTGTTAACTATTTGAATTAGTTGTTTACATTTGCTGTTTGTAGTAAAAAATATTTGGTAAAGTTAATTATTTCTAAGAAAGATATTCGGTAAAATTCTATTTATACCCTTATCTATAAATTAGTTTTTTAACAGAACATAATTTTTTTTATTGGTCATCAAAAAGGAATTAAACCTGTGTCATATGGGTGGATTAATTTCATTCATAAAACCTTACTTTCTTACTAATTTTACATAATTTGTATTCATTATTTATCTTTTCAATTTCTATATATATAAATGATGCCTATAACGTTATTTTGTTATTTATTAGATTATTTTTTTGGCTATTACTTGAAATTAAAATTTACATGAATTTATAATGACTTTATCTTTATTAAATTCAATTCATATAAAATGTAAGATCAACTATTACTATTTACTTGCATCAATCCAAAATTTACTGTTTAAATAATCGAAAGGGGGCTAAATACTCTAAATATAAATATCAAATGCTTATGGATGTGTATGACAAGAGAACCAAATAAATTCGACATAAAGAACTAACGAAATAAGAAAATCTACATAAGAAAAATATACTTCTTGACTAAAAAGTACAAATAACAAAAGTGACAATATAGCTTCAGTGATTTGTTTCCCTCCTCCTTTAAAGAAAAGACGAAGAAGAAGAAGAAAGTACCTACACTTATTAGTTCTCAAGATCTAACTAGATTCGAATTTTATTAATGTAAGTCTTCAAGCAATACTTTACAATACTTAATGCTCTTTTTATTTCATAAAAGCAATATTTTATGGATATAATTTAATGACATGCAATGTGATTTCTTTAAACTTTTGGATAAATGTATCATTTTTACAAAAAGTTCTTTTCAAAAGGCTATGAAAATAGTTTTTTCAAAAAGAGTTATTTGAGATCAAATAGCTATTTGAAACAACTGTTTATCAAACGCCCATTTGACTATTTGACTTGATCAAAATAGTTAAAAGCACCATAAACAACTATTTTTTCCCAAAAAGTTGTTGTTTCTAAACACCTCCAATATTAATTAAAATCCTGTGGGGCCATGATATGGTTTAAATTAAGGTCATCGATATATTATGTTTCAAATTCGATTTTCCTCTTTCTCCTTGTATTGTACTATCCTTGAGGGCTCTTACAAAACAAAAAAATTAAGTAAAACATTTTTCTTTGTGAGATACCTTGTACCCATATGTTGCACCAGAATTAAATCACCAAATAATAGAATGAATAATTTTTTAAAGTAACACATCATCATTATTAACCTTTATAGTGTATATTCTAGTCGAGAATTGTGAAATTTAGTGAATTGGCAACAAAGTTTGTAATTTTGAACCACTAATTGGTAAATACAAAAGACACTTCCCGTTTCAAAGTTGTAGCCGAATCTAGAGAATTTTAAAAATAAATGATTGGGACATTTAGACCCCTGAATAGGAGGCTAACACGTGGCACATACCACGTCAACAGAACTTAAAGGTTGACCACAAGGGAAGAAGAGGTAAGCAGGAAGGATATAATGGTTATTTTATCCTCGGATTGTGCAATTACCATTCTACCCTTGAGTGGTAACCCCAAGGCTATAAATACCCAAGTTGCACCATTTTGATAATCGGGGACATTATTCATGGCATGATGTACTGCTCTCATAGATCCAAAAATAGTAAAACTCTCACTACCTTTTATCTCCTCTTTTACGTCATATTTTTCTAAGGCTGACTTGAGTGTTGAACGGGTTTTCCTCTGGAAAAACGTCCGGTGTCGACCTTCGTGCTGGTCAGCAGGGATAAGACACGCAAGCTTTGCCTTAAGTGACACGTCAATCGCAAAGTTAGTCTGAGTTTCTCTCCCATTCAATCAAGTTTCTTCCAAAATAGATTAGCATTGTCTGTGGGTAAATCTCAGCCAAATGGCTGATAGTCAATCTAAAACATCAAAGCAATGAGACAAAGGTAGACGCGGTGTGGTTAAGGACACGCCAATGGAGCATGGCGACTTCCCAGCTTAGGGTTCAGATAAGAACTTAGTAGATCGCCCTTCCGCTTGACAGCTGATCACCGTAGAGCAGTTAAGGGAAACACTTAAGCAAGTTCAAGAAGTGATGATATGAGGCGTATGTGAGAAGCTAAAAGGTCTCGACCGCGATCCAGGGCCCATTCGGGGGGTTCGAGTACAAACCAACTCCAAGATACACTCCCTCGTACCAGTAGAACTGGAATCGATGCCCAGACAGGGAGCCAACTGCCTTGCAGGCGGAGATGCTGGGCAAATCATTGAAGTGAATCAAGCTCTTCGGAAAGCTCATAATATCATCGCTCCTTCTTGATCCGCGCCAGCTCCTTATGTTCTAAAAGTAAGGTGTTGAGTGGTCTAAGGAGCAGGAGGAGTCCTCACATCCCTGCTACTTTGAGCTAGGGAGCTTTGGAGAGAGAGCTCCTCACCAGCTAGGCCCACTGAAAGGCCTAGACAGGAACCCAACTACCCCATAGTTGTAAAACCCCGAAATTTTGTAATTATCAATATTAGTTTGTAATTATTAATATCCATTTTGTTTTCTTGTCGAGGCGGATCGACTTAGAAGGCTTGAGCTTGTAAGGTGATTTGATTTTTATGGATAGTTTGAGGATGAAATTTTTAGATTTTAGTTAGCTAATCCAAGCCAAAGACTGCAATCATTTTCTTTCCTTCCTCATGACTACAATTATTCTCTTTCCTTTTGCCTCTTTCCTTCCTTTTCTTTTCTTTTCTTTCCTTTACTTTTCCCCCCTAAACCCTAACCCTGGAGAGGTATTTAAAAATCAAACACTCGGTCTCTCTCTTCCTCCCTCCTTCAGGCACACCCTCTCTCCCTCTCTCTCACGCACACTCCATCTCTTTCCCTCTGTCACGCCACACCCTCTCTCTCTCTCTCTCTCTCTCTCTTCCACAAGCCACCTAGTTGCCCACCACCGGGCCATCGGCCAGTCGTCGGACCATCAATTGGCAGCTGCACTGCCTGCCTGCAGCCATTTCCTCCTCCTTGTGTGTAAGTAAGGTTAGGGTTTATGAAAAACCCTCACCTAAGCATCCTTTTTTTCTAAAGTTCTTCATGAATTCTCACACTTTGATCATAAATCTAAGTTCTTCTATGTCCTCCATAATCTTCAGATGTTTGAGGAATCAGAACATCTCCAAGAGCTCTCCTTTTCCGCTCAAACTCACTTTCAAGGAAAAAGTTCGATTCTTTTAACCCTCTTAATGTCATGGCTTATGTTAGATTATGAATTTGAGTAGAAGGAATAGGGAGGACTTAGCATGAATGCGCTAGGAAGGTTCGAGTAAAGAATGAATGTATTGGAGACTAGAACATAGCGAATTAGCAACCCTGCAGTAACCAGAATGTAGGGTGACTATGGGAGAATACTAGTAACTGTCGACTCATCTAAAAATTGTGAAATTTATATGGTTGGTAGATCTATGAGTCCTCTGATACTGAAATTTTGAATCATATAAATGGGAGTTAGGATTACGGAGTTATGATCAAAATATGGCAGCTATGCAATTTGGGTAGTAGGACAATTAAGGAACTTGGCTAAATTTGAATTAGTTAAGCCTAGAATTAAAGCAAAAGTTTTAGTACATGAACTAGCCTTTCCATAACATGTTAAATCTCTGAAATCCGACATCAGGAGGAGTTATTGCCTCTGGAATTTGGGTGTAAGATCTGACCATATTCTGATTAGTGCATAAAAAGGAACAAATGGTGATATAAATATCGCAAAAGCATCCTAAAAATTATTTTGAGGGTCTAACCTGGTACTTAAGTGTAAAAGTATTGTTTGGGAAAATTATGGGTCATAAATTATATTATGTAATATTTTGCTAAGGACTAAGGCTAACATAAACCACTTTTGGGGGTTTTCATGGGCCAAAGTTAGAAACCCGAGCTTAAGCTTAGATGCCGCTTTCAACTGGGTAACAATCGTGCCCTAACTCCCCTGAAGATCCTTTATAAAATTTGTCTTATAAGTTGGTTTTTGTAATGATTGAATTGAAGTTCGGGAAAATTTTGGTGAATGAATGGTTGTGACAAGATTTCTCTGTTATTATTAGAGTTGGCATGAAATTATGGTTTTCCATGAATGAACCTTTAATACCCTATTGTGAACATGTTTATTTGATGGTTTTGGACCGTACTGGGCCAAGACGGGCTAAATGCAAATTGAGCGCATGACCTATCTTAAGAGTAAGAACCAAGTGGATGAATTAGGCGAGTTAAGGGAAGTTCACTCTCGATCGTAAGAAGGCCTCGTTGCCTTCCCTAGGTAATTGCATTCAAGGTTAGTGACCACATGCCACCTTGTGGATGGAAGTGGGTTAGGACATTAGTAACCATCCAATTGATAGTAGGCCATGATAGACCAACTAAAGGCTATGAGACCTACTGAGGTTGCTCACCCTTTTATCTTACAAACTGACCTAGATGAATTTATGGTTTGGATTGGCAATGGATGGTTACCTTTTATGAATCATTCAGATCCTTTGTTTTCCCCTACCCCTTAACTGTTTGAAATGAATTTTAAGTGTGTTTGATGATTAGGTGTGGTTGTTATCGAGTATGTCTTACTTTTCAAGATGTTTTGTTTTCATGTGATGCTTCTGAGCATGGGAATCGGACTTCCATTTAAAACAAGGCCGCTTATTCATAGGATTTATAACATGTGTTTGGAATAATTTCTATTTTGAGTAGACATTTGGTTTAGACTAGTACGTTGGATCTAAGTTATGGTTGACGTGGCGTTAATTATTCATTAATGAAGTTCACCTATGATACTCAACCTTGTATTTCCCAGCAAAATATGACGATAATGCTCCGTTAGGTTATCCGTTATCATGTAGGTTAATTATTAGTAATTAATCAAAATTAGAAATTTTGGGGTACTACGGGGTGGTATGGGAGCTCAGGTTTACGAACCTGAAAGCTCGCTTGAGAATGTTATAATTCCAATTAAGAGCTTAAAACTTATAGACTTAGGAGCTGCGTGGAGAGGCCTTAATTCCGGTTACGAGCTTAAAACTTGTAGACTTAGGAGCTACGTGGAGAACGAGTGTGGGATGGGGAAAAGAGGGGATGCATGCATCAGCATAAATGTATTATAGTATATGTCTTATTCGGAATTATTGGTGCAAAGGATGAACGGTACACAACATTGTCACTGCTTAGGGCATCGGTGTTTCTACCAAGAGCATAGAAAAGAAACCTGTGGATGACATAGCTAACCATTTTCTATAGGTTAAGAGGTCATACATGGGTGCCTAGATCAAGTGCCAAATAGTTGCTTAAAATTTAGGGAAAACCAAGCCCTCTTCTTCTTCTTGACCCTTCGAGGTGACCTGTTGTGGCACTATCAAATGAATAAGTTTCACCCTAAGAATCGGGTGCTTGATGACCTGAGGAGGTGTTTCTTATGTGATTGGGAGCCTATCGGGATGAACCAAGCAAAGCTGGTTGACCGGTTAATCGATGCAAGCCTATACAATAACCCTCCCACACTTATAACCTACGATGAGACCTCACCACGCCCGGTTGAGGATGATGTTGATAGTCTCACCACCACAAAACCCAAACCTTCCAAGGAGGAAGAGTTTGTAGAGGAGAATGAGCCTATAGAGGAGAAAAAACCCATGGAAGAAGAAGACCCTGAGGAAGATCCCAAGGAAGACTCTGAGGAAGAACCCGTAGAGAATGAGGAACCTGAGGAGGAATCCATAGAAGAGGAGGACCCAGAGGAAGAGCCTATGGAGGAGGAACCAATAGAAGATGAAGACCCTAAGGGAAAATGTGCGAATGATGAAGATCTCGAGGAAGGAGAGCTAGACCATGGACTGGAGAATTGAACTAATAGAAAAATCTGAGATAGAAGGTGTATTTGCTTCTGAAGTGTAACATGAACCTGAAGCTGCTGATTGGAATCAAGGGAGGTGTCGGGGGACATGTCCATTAGATACTCCTAGGCAGTAGATGCTAGATAGAGCTTGAAGCCAATAATATTAGAATTGGAGAACGTATTTTCTTTTCCTTTGTTAGTAGGGTTGCAATTGAGGAAGTGATTGAGTTGCTTGTGTAATGGGAATAGTGGTGTGAAAAACATTTATCATTTCTAGTTTATGCATTGAATTTATTTATTGAGTTTACATGGTTGTGTTTGCTTGTACGATTATTTAAGAACTATCTGTCTAACCTAAACATGAAAGCTGGTGACGTTACTGGAATGTCTATCAGACATGTGGTTATGTGCGATAAGAACTTAACCGCATAAGTGTTAGGCCAACTGGCCAGTACGAAGATACAAATTGATGTGATTATGAATATTGCTACATGTCTGTTCAATGATGGTTGTAAATCAAGGGTAGATTGCCAAAGTATTGTCAAATACATGTCAGGGACTATTAAGAATGGAACTAATTTAGAAAATTTGGCTAATTGGAAAGTCGATTTCCAAAATTTGTGAACCGAAAACCGAACCAAAAGTTTCGGTTAATCGAAAATTGATTAATTGAATTTTTCGGTTCGGTAAAAATGTAAACCGTAACTGAACCGAAAAACTCGGTTAACCGGATTTTCGTTTCGGTTAATCGGATTTTCGGTTTGGTTACCGGCTAACCATTAATTTAAATTATTAATTTTCAATTTTCACTCCTTTTTTTAATTAATTTAACTATTTGAGACACCAAATATTAATTTACACATTATTGTATATTTTGTCTTATCTTTAATGATAATAAAATCTACAATTTGACTAATATCAAATTTAGTTTTTTTCAAATAAAAATGTAGGTTTTGATTTTGGTTAACCGAATCTCAAATGGCCGAATCGAAATCGAAATCGAAACCGCAAAAATTTTTCGGTTCGGTAAACCAAATCGGATTTTTTACAAAAATTAAACCGGTTAACCGGTTTTTCGATTTGGGTTTTTGGTTTTCCGGTTCGGTTTGTCGGTTTTGGTTTTTTTACTCACCCCCACCTCTCACTAACTTGACGAGGAAAGTCACTAAGTATGAGTGGATTGATGACGCCGATGAAGCCTTTCAAGAGGTTAAAAAGAGGTTAACTAGATGCACCTGTGTTGGCATTACCCACTAATAACGAGAATTTTGTGATGTATAGTGATGCATTTAAAAACGGATTAGGTTGTGTGCTGATGCAAAACAACCGTGTCATAACCTATGCCTCCTGACAATTAAAGACCCATGAGCGGAACTATCCAACTCATGACTTGGAACTAGCAGCAATAGTGTTTACGCTGGAGATTTGGAGGCATTATTTGTACCGGGTGCACTGTGAGATTTTTACCGATCACCAAAGTCTAAAGTACATATTTTTACAGAGAGATTTAAACCTAAGGCAGATAATGTTGTTAGAATTCCTTAAGGATTATGACTTAAACTTTCGGTACCACTTAGGGAAAGCAAATGTGGTAGCCGATGCATTAAGTCGTAGACCATACCCAGCCCTTAACTACTTATTGGTGTTACCCAGATATTTATGCGAGGACTTTAAGAAGCCGGAAGTCAGTGTAGTGACAAGGAGGGATAAACCCATGCTTTATACCTTCGAGGTACAACCTCCCCTTATCGAGGGAATTTGACCGCCTAGACCGCGGACCAGCAGTTGGAAAGGATCAGGGGTGAGGTACTAGTAGGGAAGACGTCTAGCTTTCTAAATCATGAAGATAGATCTTTGAGGTTCCAAAATCGAGTATGTGTTCCAGCTATGGACGAACTTAAGAAGAATATTCTTAATAAGGAACACAGTACCCCACACTCAAGACACCCTGGGGGGAAACAAACTATATAAGGATTTGAAGCGGACCTTCTGTTGAAGTAACATAAAGTAGGAGGTAGCGGACTATGTGGCTAAGTGCCTAACCTGTTAGCGGGTGAAAATAGAACACCAAAGACCCGTAGGGCTCTTGCAAGCATTAGGGATTCCTTAGTGGAAGTGGGACTCAGTCTTTATAGATTTATAGTGGGCTTAGCACCCACGCAGAGGGAAAACAATGTAATTTGGGTCATCGTAGACTGCTTCACAAAGGCAGCTCACTTTATAGCAATAAGGAACACATGGAACATTAGACAAATTGGCCCGAGCCTACTTAGAGGAGATTGTTCGGTTACATAGGGTACCTAGTCCTATAGTTTTAGACCAAGACCCTAGATTCTAATCTAGGTTCTGGCAGAAACTATAGGAGGCATTTGGGACACTGTTACATTTCAATACAGCCTTTCATGCAGCTACGAATGGGCAAAACTGAGCGGACGATTCAAACCCTAGAAGACATGCTACGAGTTTGTGTGCTAGACTTTAAGAATGCTTGGATGAGCAACTGGCACTAATCGAGCTCTCATACAATAACAGTTATCATTCCAGTATTAGGATTTCCCCTTATGAAGCGTTGTATAGCAGACGATGCAGAACTCCACTGTGCTGGTAGGAGATTGAAGATATGTTGATCATAAGATTGGCCTAATCTAAGATATTACCCAGAAGGTTAGGGTAATCTAAGAATGAATGAAGGCAGCTCAAAGTCTCAAAAGAGCTATGCGAATAGAAGCCATAGGCCTCTTGAGTGTGAGGTGGGAGACCATGTTTTCCTTAAAGTGTCACCAACCAAGGGCATTGTGATGTTTGGTATAATGGGCAAGCTTAGCCCTAGGTATATTGGGCTATATCTCATCATTCAATAAGTTAGGGAGGTAGCCTAATGATTAGAGGTACCACTTGAGTTACCAAGGGTACAAAATGTCTTCTATGCATCCCAGTTACCCAGGTATATTCCTGACCCCTCCTATGTTATCAAACCGGACCCCTTATAATTGCAAGAAGACCTATAGTATGAGGAGCAACTAATTCGTATCTTGGATCAACTAGAAGACAGCTCCGTAAGAAGATAGTGCCACTGGTGAAGGTCCTCTCGGCCGATCACTAGGCATCGGAGGCTACCTGAGAACCAGAACAAGAAATGTGATCCAAGCAGTCTAACTTGTTTGACTACCCAGGTACGTGCGAAGTTTTGAGAACGAAACTTCCTTTAAGGGGGTAAAATATAAAAATCCCAGCATTCATAATTATTGATATTAGTTCATAATTATTAATATCCATTTTGTGTTCTTTTTGAGGTGGACGGACTTAGAAGGCTTGAGCTCATAAGGTAATTTGATTTTTATAGGTGATTTAAGAATAAAATTTTTAGATTTTAGTTAGCTAATCCAAGCCAAAGACTATAATTATCTTCTTTCCTTTTTTAGGACTACAATTATTTTCTTTCCTTTTACCTCTTGCCTTCCTTTTCTTTTCTTTCCTGTTCTTTTTCCCCCTAAACCGTAACCCTAGAGAGGTGTTTAAAAATCAGCCACTCACTTTCTCTCTTCCTCCTTACCTCATCTCATCCTCACTCTCTCCCTCTCTCTCACGCACACATACACGCACACTCTCTATCTCTCCTCTCTCACGCCACACTCTCTCTCTCTCTCTCTTCCACTAGCCACCTAGCCACCCACCACTAGGCCACTAGCCGGCCAATGCACTACCTACCTACCACCACTCCCTCCTTGTGTGTAAGCATGGCTAGAGTTTATGAGAAACCCTAGCGCAAGCATCTTTTTTTCCTAAAGTTCTTCATGAATTCTAACACTTTAATCATAGATTTGAGTTCTTCTATGTCTTCCATAATCGTCAGATTCAAGTATTTGGTTTAAGGAATGAAAACGTATCTAAGGTCTCTCCTTTTCCTCTCAAACTTGCTTTCAAGGCAAAAGTTCGATTCTTTTAACCCTCTTAATGTCATGGCTTAGGTTAGATTATGATTTTATGTAGCAGGGAATAGTGAGGATTTAGCATGAATGCTCCATGGAAGGTTAGGGCAAAGACTATATGAATTAGAGACTAGAAGATAATATATTAGCAACCCTGCTGCAACGAGAACATAGGGTGACTTTTAGAGATTACTAGTAATTATCGGCTTTTCTAAAAATCATGACATTTGTATGGTTGGTGCACCTATGAGTCCTATAACATTAAAATTTTGAATCATGTAAATTAGAGTTAGGATCAGGGCATTATGATCAAAATATAACAACTGCACAAATCTAGGTTGCACTAGGATAGTTGAGGAACTTTGCTAAATTTGAATTAGTTAAGCCCAGGATTTTATAATCACTCTAAAACAAAAGTTTGAGTACACAAACTAAACTTTCCAGAATGGGTTGAATCTCTAAAATCTGATGTTACAAGCAAGAGTTATAACTTCTGGAAGTTGGGTGTAAGATCTGACTACATTCTGGTCAGTGCATAAAAAGGGATAAATAGTGATATAAATATTCTAAAAGTGCCCTAAAAATTATTTTGAGGGTCTAACCCGGTTTTTGGGCATAAAAATACTATTTGGGAAATTTATGGGCCATAAATTATATTACGCAATGTTGGACTGAGGACTAAGGCTAACAGAAACCACTTTGGGGATTTTCATAGGCCAAAGTTAGAAACTCGAGCTCAAGCTTAGGTGCCTCTTTCAACCAGGTAGCAATCATGCCCTGACTCCCCGAAGCATCCCTTATAAAATCTGTCTTATAAGTTCGTTCTTATAATGATTGAATTGATGTTCAAGGAAATTTTGGTGAATGAATGGTTGTGATAAGATTTCTCGGTTATCATTAGAGTTGGCATAAAATTCTGCTTTTTAATAGACAAACATTTAATACCCTATTGTGAACATATTTCTTTGATGGTTCTGGATTGTATTGGGCTGGGATAGGCTAAATGCAAGTTTACTCCTAATTGTAAGAAGGCCTTATTGCCTTCCTCGGATAATTACATGCACAGTTAGCGGCCACATGCCACTTTATGGATGGACATGGGCCAGGTTGTCGGTAATTGTCCAATTGAAATGGACTATGATGTCAATAAGCGGTTGCAGTAAAACCAACTGCAGGCCATAAGGCCTAGTAAGGTCACTTACCTTTTTATCTTACAAATTGAGTTGGATGAATTCATGGTTCAGATTGGGAATGGTTGGTTGCCTTTTAGAATTGTTTAGATCCTTAGTTCCCCCCACCCCTCAACTATTTGAAATGAATTTTAGTGCGATTGATGGTTTGGGTTGGTTGTTACTGAGTTTGTCTCACTTTTCAAAATGTTTTGTTTTCATGTGATGATTCTGAGTATGGGAACGGGACGTCCATCTAGAGTAAGGCTACTTATTCATAGGATTTATAACTCGTGTTTAGAATAGTTTCCATTTTGAGTAGACATTTGGTTTTAGACTTGTATGTTAGACCTAAAAGGCTCCATGTCTGAGTGGGAGACAAGGAAAACTCACAAACCTTACAGGCAAACTTTGTTGTCATGAATGTCTCGATGGTGTATAACATCATACTAGGACATCCAACCCTTAACACCATCAAAGTAGTAGTGATGCCTTACCTTTTACTTATTCAGTTTGAACTAGATGATGGTAAGGTGGGAAAACTTTGCTGAGATTAGAAGATGGTAACGGAGTGCTATTGTAGGTGTTTAAAATCCTTATGAAGGAAGGAAGAATCTCTCTCGAGTGAGACATCCCTATAAAATGAAGTCGGAAAGAAGGTAGCCACAGAGACAATGGTATTAATCTTTGCCTCGATGAAAGAACATAGAAAACCATGCCTAAAACTGACTTGTTAAGTGGTTCACATTCCCTTAAACTCCAAATGTCCAGAATGAATAGTTCATATTGGGAAAGACCTCAACCCTATGATAAAGCATAGAGTTATCTAACTCTTGGAGCAATGTAAGGATGTGTTTGCATTTAACCCTATGATAAACGATGGAGTCATCCAACTCTTGGAGCGATATAAGGATGTATTTGCATTTAACCCTTCGGAAATGCCAAGGACAGCTCCTAATGCAATGGAACACAAGCTAAGAGTGGATCCAAACCACGAACTAGTCATCCAAAAGTGAAGGCATTTGGGGGAAGAAATGAGGTGGCCGAAGTAGCCAAAGTCCATAAGCTTTTAGAAGCAGGATTTATAAGAGAGTGTCAATATTCCCAGTGGGTATCAAATGTTGTCTTGGATAAGAAACCTAGTGGGACATGGAGAATGTGTATCGACTTCGCCTACTTAAACAAAGCATGCCCCAAAGATAGCTATCCAGTTCTGAAGACCAACAAGTTACTCGACTCTATAGCCAGTCATGAGCTTTTTAGCTTTATGGATGCCTTTTCAGGCTACCACCATATTCTGTTGGCTAAGAAATACCGAGAAAAACAGCTTTCATTATTGACACCGACTCATACTACCACAGCAGAATGCTGTTTGTCTTGAAAAATGATGGAGCCACCTATCAACAACCTTTCAATGAAATATTTATGACACTCACAGGAAGGACAATGGAGGTATACTTAGACAACATGATCACTAAGAGTATAAAAGAAATCAACCATGTGAGAGACTTAGAGGAGACCTTCAAGATACTTAGGCATCATGGAATTAAGGTTAACCTAAGAAAGTGTACTTTTGGAGTCAGATTTGTAAAATTCCTAGGTTAAATGATCAATTGGAGAGGAATTGAGGCAAATCCTGGCACAGTTAAGGTTGTGCTAAACATAAAGTCTCCGATAAGGGAGAAAGAAGTGCAAAAGTTAACCGATTGGATAGCCACACTTGGGAGGTTCATGTCAGCAAATAAATGCCTTCTTTTCTTCAAGGTTCTAAAGAAAAAGGCACAATTCGGATGGGATGAGGAGGAAGAACTAAGCTTTTAAAGCCTTAAGGAGAACTTAGAAAAACTTCCTCAAATGGTGAGTCCCAACATCGGAGAGCCATTATTAGCATACCATGCCATGTCCGACCATGGAAGTGCAACTTTACTAGTCAAAACGGATGGACAAAAATTTTCGGTCTACTATATGAGCCATGTTCTAGCAGGAGTCGAGCAATAATACTTGCTCATTCAGAAGTTTGTATACACATTGTTGATTGCAAGTCGGAAGTTGCGTCCTTACTTTGGATCTCATCGCATCACCATGCTAATTGACCAACCCTTGCAAAACACTCTTGAGCAATACGAATGCTCTGAAAGAACGTTTAAGTGGTCTATCGAGTTAGCCCCTTATGAAATCAACTATGAATCCAGAAGAGCAATCAAGGCTGAGGCACTTGCCGATTTCATTATAAGTACTTGGTTCCAGATGAGTAAAAGACTGAGGATATCAAGTCTTCAATGCTATATGTTGAGGGATCGACAACCAATGAGGGAAATGGAGCATTATTGATGATGGTATCTCCCGAAAGGCGCACATATGAACATGCACTGAAATTCATTTTCAAGGCATCTAACAATGAAACCGAGTGCAAAGCCTTATTGGCTAGCATAAGAGATTTGTGATATACTAGGGGTAGAATACCTTGAAGCCTTTTCTAACTCCTAAGTCGTGGTGAGTCAAGTTAAAGGGGATTATGAACCTTATGATGTAGCCATAATCACTTACAAAAGTGAAGAAAAAGTCTTCCATGTTCAAGAAGTTTGAAATCAAACATGTGCCCTGATCAAAAAATCGATAAGCTGATGCATTATCGAAAGCTCACCAGCTCTTCTCCGAATGGCCACCTAAGGAGCATCCAATCGCAAATATTATAAGAATGAATGATTGGCACTAAAGAGCTGGTATAGATTGACAAACATGAGACATGGATGAACCCCTCGTAGGGTATTTGTATGATAGAACTTTACCATAAGATCTGAAAGAGGCTGAACATATCAAGAAGATATCCGAATGGCTCTATTATATAAAGGGCTCCTCTACAAGAAAGCCTTCTTACTCCCTCTCATGAGATGCACTATTCCGGAGGAACGCAAAAGGATATTAGCATAGATACATTCAGGAGAATGCAGATCGCACATTGTTGAATTCTAAGAGTACACGACCACAAGAGGGGGGGTGAATTGTGGTGTCCGATTTTCGCCTATTTACTGACAAACAGCCTTAGACCCTGATTGCAGAGACTGTTTCTGAATGACGAACAGTCTTGGGCCTTGTTTGCAGTGGCTGTTCCCAATTGGTTCAGAAGCGAAAATCAAGTAGATAAAAGCGGAAATAAAGCACACACGATTTTTACGTGGAAAACACCTCTAGCCCAACTGAGGTGTGAAAAACCACGACCTACCTCGTGTAGGATTTAACCACTTCACTAACGGGCTGAACACGTTACAAAAGTAACACTCCTTGTTACAACTTGTAACCCACGTAACCTTCTTCTCTAAGACAGGTTACACCACGTCCAAATCTCTCTAGATTGGACACGTCCAAAGTCCACACGACTAAGGACACACTCACTCACTTTTGATCTGAGATCAAGGATACAAAACACCTTACTGGGGTGCTTCTGACTTAAGCAGATGTAAGGTACAATGAAGTCCTAGTATGCCAATAGTTTTGAAAGCTCAATTTTTGCACAATCTTGTCACGGTTTTTTCTTTTGAAATGTAGCTCCAGAAATCTCAATGTGTTTGTGAAAGAAACGATTTTTCCCTTGTGTATCTCTGCCGAAAGGAGTGAAAAGATTTTCTTATTTAAGCAAGCAAACCCAACGGCTAACTCCTTCAAAAAAGATAGAAAAATCTTCTGATTTTAGCAGTTTAGAAGATTTCTTCAGATTTCCAACGGCTAGGAACAAAGAAGATAAGATTCTCCTAAAATATAGGGATTTGATACTCACGAGATAAAAACTGTTAGCCACTTAATATAGCCATGTAAGTTAGCCCAAAAAAGGATAGAAATCTTGGTTTCAAAATTTGAATCAATCAAGGCCTAAAAATAAGGAATAAAGATTTTTTGGATTTTGAAAAAAATCTCTAGCAAAAATGGTTTTGCAATCTGCTACATATATATAATAAATAATAATCTTTTTAGGACTTAACTAATCAGCCTAGGATTTCATAAAAGGATTCTTAGAGCAGCCAGCCAACCAAAAGAAATTTTTAGGTAAAACGGATGTGGCTGCTGCAGTTTCAGGAACACCCTAGGCACCCTGTTTGCAGGGTTGTTTGGAAATGGTGTTCAGAAGCAAATGTCGAAAACCGTTTCAAGAAGTGTTAGATTGAGACTTTCAAGATTGGCATATTAACAAGAATCTAAAAGATAAAACCTAAATCAAATCGAGACTTCTTGTTGTAAGAATTAGTCATCTTGTCGAGGATGGATGTGCAACTCCAAACACCTTGGTCACCTTGATTACTCGGGTGATCTTGTATCACTGAATGTAGGAACTTGGTCTTTAAGACTTAGTCAGCTGTTGTCGAGATTTGTTGTGTGCTGATCTTTGTGTCACTGAAGCTTGGAACCTGTTCTTAAAACTTGTTCTCAACATTTAGTAGACAGAACAGGTAAGTAGGATCAATACAAACAACTGTGTAGGACCTGTTTGGAGAGCTTGTTTGGAACAACATTACTCAAGCAAGTATGCTACACTTGGATTTGTTATCATCAAAGCTTTATACAGTTACTTCAACAATTTCCCCCTTTTTGATGATGACAAACCAAGTGACCATATTGACAAGAAAAAGATTTTATTTTCGTAAGTGCCTTGAGTGCTGATATATATCCACACAGGTGCTAGGTCAGTCAAAAAACATATGTAAGTATAAAGACTAATGACTCAACCGTTCAACTCAACCAACCGTTCAACTCAACCTAGGTCCACTTATCTTCCCCCTTTTGGCATAATTAAAAAGGTACAAACAATAGTCAGAACATGGTGTTTGTAAGTGAATCACATAAGACATAGCAAGAGATAAGCAAGATATAACAGAACCAGATATGTCATTGAAAGTCCGAAAGGTGCAATATAAAAAAAAAGGAAACACAGAAAGAGACGGGGAAGAGAACTGTAGGAAACATCCGATGAGAACAAGTTACAAGGGTTGATTATGGCTACGGAGGAGGGAGTTTGGTAGCGAGGGAGGAGAGAAGGGCAAGGAGATCTTCATGACGCTTGGCAGATAGCGCCTTCTCTTCTTCCAGGGCAGCCTTGACGGCTGTGAGCTCATCCTTGAGGCGGGAGTTATCCTCTAAAACAGCCTCAACTTTGACTGATGACCTCCCAGAAACAGGAGGTCTGGGTGTTCGGCTCCCCTGTTTGGAGACCGAGCCCTCAGCCAGAGTATATCCACACCCCATGAGGGTGTCACTCCCTATCTCATCAATCACTTGAGCAGCCACCCTCCTTTTGAGCTCTATCCCAAAGTGCTCAAAAATCCTCGTCAGTAGAAAACCATACCCAAGATCATGTGCCCGGGTGGTGTTTGCAATACGCCCAATATGGCGGATCATAAGAACAGGAAGGTTGATGGGTTCCTCCCTATCTAAAAGATCCACCAGGCACTGATCAAGAGCATCAACCTGGTTTCTACCTTGACCTCTTGGAATGATGTTCTTTATGACAAACATAAAGAGCAGTTGGTGCAGAGAGGTCATCTCACCCTTCTTCACGGATGTGGGTGTTTACAGGCCCTGGTTTTGACTCAACCGCTGTGAAAGCTCTAGCAGCCTGGCTGTCCCTAGGACAGACTTATCCTCCCTCACATACACATCAAAGGCAAGTGAGGGAACACCCAAAATTGTACCCAGAGTTTGTGCATCAAATTGCACCTGTGTATCACCAATTTTACCTATCACTACCCCTTTGGTGACAGCACAATTGGCATAGAACTCAGCTAATTCTGGTACAGAACACCCCAGCTGGGTGTTCGTGAAGAGGTCCAGCCAGTTCTGGGCACGCAGCTTCTGTAGGAACACCCCCAACCCCTGTTCCTCGAAAAATTGAACTCTCACTATCTTCCCCCTAACTACATTGCGCTTAAGCAGATGCGCAATCTTGGTAGAAACAGGAGAGGCAGTAGACTTTTTGGCTCTTTTGGGGGGAGGAACAGAAGAAGCAGTCTCGGGTTTAGCTGATTTTGAGACTGGAGCAGTAGAGGTCTTTCTTTTGCGAGGGGGGAGAGTGGAGGTTTTCTTGGAAGGAGGAGGAGGAGATTGAGTTTGTTCTTCTGAGGACTCGGAGAACACCGGGGTCCCCTGTTCAAAGAGGGTGTTCTCAGTAGCAGAGGAATCTGAAGAATCCTCAGAGGAAGAGGAAATTTCCTCTATTACCGAAGTAGTTGATTTTGTGGTACGCGGAGTAGACTGAAAAGCAATTCGGGTAGATTTGTGGGTTGGTTGGGCAGTTTTTGGAGGAGAGGGGGCTGAGGTTTTTGAGGTTTGAGGCCTTGGTTGTGGCCTTGATCTAGGCGTTCTGCTACGCCTAGCCACTGTTTTGACCCTTTTTCTCTTCTCTCCGGATTGAGGAATCGGAGTCACTGATTCGGTTGCTGCAGGAGGGATGTCCATGCCACTACTTCCCCTTGCCTCAAGAGACTACTCAGCCGAGTCTCCTTGAAGACCAACTCCCAAATCGTCCTTAAACACCTCCTCATAGGACTCAGACCCTGTTTCGGGTACTGTTTCTTTTTCAGGAAACAGCCCGAAAGAACAGGGCTCAGAGAAATCAAAGAAACCAACATGGGACTCAAAGGCTTCATCTTGGGACCCAAGATTGCCACCAATTTCCCCAGTTGAAGCAAAGTTCTTTTCAGTGAGGGGACAAACAGTCGATCCCTCAAACACCACCAATTCCCAACCAAAATGGTAGGGAATATCTTTCAAACCCAAGCCCACTGATTTCAGGTCGACACTCTTCAAAAATCCAAAAGGTTTGAAGCTGATTGGGCGAGGAGGAGTGGAAGGTTTACCTTCTAGAATCGCCATTAAAAACGGCGAGAAGGCAACAGGGGCAGGACCTGTTCGTGAGGCTGGTGCGGGTGTCCTGCTACCCTGAGATTTTGAACCAGAACTTCCAGAGCCGTTGAAGGAAACCATTTGAGCAAGAATTGGAGAGAGATTAGGGTTTAAGTGAAAGAAAATTGCTGGGTATTTGAGAGAGAGAGAGAGGTGTGATGAGAGAGAGAGGCAAAGATTTGGAGATTTAAAGAGAGAGAGCATGCCAAATCTTTAAAAATTTACCCGTTACAACGGGTAGATCATTACTAGCCGCCCGTGCATGCCTCGGGAAGGAGGAAAATTTAAAGGCTAGACACAACTTGTTTCACATACTAACAATCAAGGAGCGTACCTGTTCTTGCTGCTTGATCATGGAGGAGATTCAACGGTAACAAGATAATAAAGGCAATCATATTGAATTTAAACAAATGCCAGCAGCTGCAAATAATGCACATATACTAAAATAGCACAGAATTGATTGCAAACAATTTTTATTAAACACATTGTACCTTCAACCTATGGAAGTTACAAACAGGGGGAGAGAACAGGGTACTTAGGTTGTTTCAATCAAACCTAGTTCAAGTCTATTTTTCTCAAATTGATCTCTACTTAGCGCCTTGGTGAATATATCAGCAATTTGGTTTTCTGTGGCACAAAAATTCATTGAGATCAACCCTTTTTCAACATTGTCTCTTAAGAAATGATGACGTATGTCAATATGTTTAGTTCTTTTATGTTGACACGGATTTTTGGCAATATTAATTGCACTTGTGTTATCACAAAAAAATAGGTATGCATCCAGTGTCAACACAAAAGTCTTTGAGTTGTTGTCTTATCCACAGTAATTGAGCACAACATGAGGCAGCTGCAACATATTCAGCTTCTGTGTGGACATGGCAACTGAATGTTGTTTTCTGGTTGCCCAAGATACCAAACAAGGTCCAAGGAAATGAGCCATACCTGTGGTGCTTTTTCTATCAACCAGGAAGCCTGCATAGTCAGCATCAGCATATCCAACAAGATCAAAATTGTAACCTCTAGGATACCATAGAGCTAAATTAGGTGTATGTTTTAAATACCTTAATATCCGTTTAACAGCCTTAAGGTGAGTTTCTTTAGGATTAGACTAAAAACGGGCACATAAACGGACACTGAAAACAATGTCGGGCCTACTAGCGGTAAGGTATAAGAGTGACCCTATCATGCCCCTATAGAGTTTTTCCTCAACTGAGGAACTCCCATCATCCATTACGAACCTGGTAGAAGGCGAAATGGGAGTATCAATGGTCTTGGCCGACTCCATTCCAAAACGCTTAAGTAGTTCCTTAATATACTTTTGTTGATGGATCATGGTATCGTTTGAAGTTTGCTTGATCTGTAAGCCTAAGAAGAAGTTAAGCTCACCCATCATGCTCATTTCAAACTCACTCCTCATCATTTTTGAAAATTCATTGAATAAATCATGATGAGTTGCCCCAAATATGATGTCATCAACATATACTTGGACAATCAACAGATGTTCCCCCTTAGATTTTAGAAACAAGGTACTATCTACCTTGCCTCTTCTAAAATCATTTTCAAGTAAAAAACTTGACAATTGTTTATACCAAGCTCTAGGAGCTTGTTTTAGACCATAAAGAGCTTTATCAAGTTGAAAAACATGGTTTGGAAATTCACTGTTTTCAAAACCAAGGGGTTGTTTGACATACACCTCTTCTTTAAGGTATCTGTTTAGGAATGCACTTTTGACATCCATTTGATATAGCTTGATCTCCATATGAGCTGCAAAGGCTATTAGGATACGAATAGCCTCAATCCTAGCAACAGGTGTGAAGGTTTCTTCATAATCGATCCCTTCTTCCTGATTGTAGCCTTGAACCACCAGCCGTGCCTTGTTCCTAGTGACTGTTCCGGACTCGTCCAGCTTGTTCCGAAACACTCACTTGGTTCCAATAATTGTTCTATCTGCAGGCTGGGGTACAAGGTGCCATACCTTGTTCATTTCAAATTGGTGAAGCTCTTCTTGCATTGCTGTGGCCCAATCTGCATCTGCAAGAGCTTCATTGACATTCTTTGGCTCAATGTTAGAGAGAAATGCATAGAAAGCACAAAAATTCTTAAGCTTAGATCTCATTTGCACCCCAGTATTTATATCAGACAAGATTTGATCAAGGGGGTGTGAACGATGATGCTTCCAAGGTCGTGGAGTTAGGGGATCCACAGACACACTTTCTACTCTGGCTTGGATACTTAAAGAATTAGGTTCAAAAACAGCTCCTGAGCCTGTTCCTACACCTGTTTGCAGGACTGTTCCTGAGGAACTGGACTGGTATTGTCCCGAACAGGGTTCAACGTTGCTTCCCCCTGTTTGGTCCTCACCTTGCCTGCCGTTTTGAGGAACAGCTTCAGGACCTGTTTTCTCCACGGTGTTTTTACCTTGTTCATCTTGGTGCAACACTTCTTTTCGAACAAGACCTAATTCAAATCCTTCCTCCTGTGCATCATTCTTGCTCAACGAGTTAGATTCATCAAAAAGCACATGCACACTTTCCTCAACACACAAGGTTCTTTTGTTAAACACTTTGTATGCCTTACTATGTGAGGAATAACCGAGAAATATTGTCTCATCACTCCTAGGATCAAACTTCCCTAAGGCATCCTTCCCATTGTTATGCACAAAACACCTACAACCGAATGTTCTTAAATGCATGATGTTAGGCTTTCTACCTTTGAAAAGTTCATAGGGAGTTTTGTTCAAAATAGGTCTAATCATGCATCTATTTAT
Organism: Carnegiea gigantea; assembly: GCA_029747015.1. Lineage (NCBI taxonomy): Eukaryota > Viridiplantae > Streptophyta > Magnoliopsida > Caryophyllales > Cactaceae > Carnegiea > Carnegiea gigantea. The sequence continues at coordinate 105,673 of JAKOGI010001409.1, read as the reverse complement.
AATGTAGCATGATGTGTTCAAAGCTTCTGCCCAAAAGTTTCTAGGAAGACCACTAGCAATAAGCATTGTTCTAGTCATGTCTTCTAGGGTGCGATTTTTGCGCTCAACCACCCCGTTCTGTTGGGGTGTTCTTGGGGCTGAGAAGTTATGATCAACACCATGTGCATTACAATAGTTTGTAAAGCTTGCATTTTCAAATTCAGTACCATGATCAGACCTTAAACTAACTAAAGAGTGTCCTACTTTCCTTTCAACCCTTTTGAGAAAGGCAATAAAATTCTCAAAAGTTTTATCCTTGGATGCCAAGAACAGGGTCCAAGTAAATCGAGAGTAATCATCCACTACAACCAGCACATACCTCTTCCCACCTCTACTTGCTATCCTCATAGGACCACATAGATCAATGTATAACATTTCGAGAGGTCGGGTAGTGCTAACATAATTTTTTGATTTAAAAGACGATCTGACTTGTTTGCCTTTTGCACAAGCTTCACAAACCTTGTCATCATTGAATTTGATGGAAGGTAGTCCAACAACTAGGTCTTTGAAAACAAGTTTGTTCAAAAGAGTGAGACTTGCATGACCTAGTCTCTTGTGCCAGAGCATTATATCATCATTTAAAGCGCTCAAACAAGTCAGATTGTTTTGGGGAAGTGTGGAAATACATACTTTGTAAACATTTTTGTGACGCTTCCCCCTTAACACGACATCTCCTGTGTTTGAGTTTACAACCAAGCAACGTGTTGGTGAGAACACTACTAGGTTGTTCTTGTCACACAGTTGGGACACACTAAGCAGATTGTGCTTTAAGCCATCAACTAGATAGACATTATCAATTGAGTGGGAATGGGACTCACCAACCCTACCTATACCGACAATTGTCCCAGACTTGCCGTTTCCAAACGCCACACTCCCACCATCCGAAGCTGTAAGTGAGAGAAAGTTGGATTTTTCACTGGTCATATGCCTCGAACACCCACTATCAACATACCACAGCTGCTTGTTTTCAAGGTTGTTTGCTGGGTTGTTTGCTGGGTTGTTCTCTCTCACTTTAGCCTGCAAAACAAATCAAGGGTTAGTTTTGGGAACCCAGATCCACTTGGGTCCCATTCTTTTAGACAGATAAATCTCATCTTTCCTAATCTAGATTTGTTTTACATAACCTTCATTTCTTTCAATGGCATACCTTCTTGAAGGACAAGTGTATCGATAATGACCGGTTTTACCACAATGAAAGCAAACAATATTTTCAGGTAATCCAACATACTTTCTATTGACTGGGTAAGAGGTCCTTCTAGGAGCAAAACCTAGCCCCTTTTCATTTTGACTGTGGTGAGTGTCTAGCCATTCAAGCGCTTTTGAGGACTTGTTCCATAGCCTGTTTGTGGCGAGATCAGATTCCAATTTTTTTATTTTCGCTAACAGGTTCTTGTTTTCAGTAAGTAAGGACTCAACCTTTTCTTTCAACTCTAGGGATTCCTTTTCGGCTTTGGCTAAGGTAACAGAGTGAGTCTCTTCTTTCAAGATCAAGGATTCCTTGAAGTTTTGGTGTAAAAAGGATATTTTCTTTTCAACCTCGAGTTTTTCACTCTTGAGGATCTCATTTTCTAGTTCTAGGTCTCGGACATCTCTTTTCAATTCTGCACAAGTATCCATCAATGAATACAACAATTCTTCAAGAGTTGCCTTATTGAGACCACGTACCTTGTTCCTGAGATCAGTAAGGCTGTTTGTTGACTCATCATCTGAATCCGTGTCACTTTGTGCCATGAGAGCTACAGCACCTTCATCAGTTTCAGACTCTTCTTCATCTTCAGAGGAGTCACCCCAGGCAGCCAGCATTGCTTTCGAGAATCGTTTCCCAGAACTGTTTGCAGCTTGTTTTCTACCTTGTTTCCTGGGGTGTTCGTGCTCTTGCTCTTCTCGAAGTAAGGGACAGTTTTTCACTATGTGGTCTATTTTGCCACATTTGAAACACCCAGTAAACTATTCTCGGGGGGTGTTTCGGGTTTTGTTGAAATCCTTCCTTTTGTTGTTTTGAAGAATTTCTTGAACTTTCGAGTCATCAAAGCCATCTCTTCTTCCTCAAGATCAGAATCATCATCTTCTTGTGCTTGTAAGGCAAGTCCTCGATCTTTCTTCATCTCCTCTTTCTATTGAGAATTTTTTCTCAGTTCCTATGTTTGGAGATTACCAATCAACTCGTCCAGGGTGATCTTGTTCATGTCTTTGGCTTCTTAGATGGCTGTTACCTTGGCTTCCCATGATCGAGGCGAAATCCTTAGAATTTTCCTTACCAACTCTTCAGTGGTGAAGGATTTTCCGAGGGATTTTAACTCGTTTGTTATGTGAGTGAAGCGGGTATACATATCCATCACATTCTCACGATCACCCATATCAAACAACTCGTATTGTCTCATGAGTAACTCAATGCGTGATTGTTTGACTCGACTTGTTCCTTCATGAGCTACTTGTAAAGCATTCCATATTTCTTGAGCTGACTCACATTTTGAGATGCGAGTATATTCATCGGGTCCTAGGCCAAAATAGAGAAGTTTCTTGGCCTTGGCATTCTTTTCCATTTTCTTGTAATCCCCAGCATCATATTCAGTAGGATCTTTGGGACCCTTTTTTCCATCTTCAAGAACTTTCGTGGGAACAAGGGGCCCGTTCTTGATGAGCATCCATAACTCGTAATCTTCAGCTTGTAAATAGTTCTCCATTCTGTTCTTCCACCAACTGTAGTGTTGGCCATTGAAATAAGATGGTCGAGTGATGGATCGGCCCTCAAGTATGCCTTGTGGTGTACTCATCTTCAGAATCTCTCAAGGTGTTAACCTTTTAGAAGAGAACCTGCTCGGATACCACTTGTTGAATTCTAAGAGTACACGACCACAAGAGGGGGGTGAATTGTGGTGTCCGATTTTCGCCTATTTACTGACAAACAATCTTAGACCCTGATTACAGAGACTGTTTCTGAATGACGAACAGTCTTGGGCCTTGTTTGCAGTGGCTGTTCCCAATTGGTTCAGAAGTGAAAATCAAGTAGATAAAAGCGGAAATAAAGCACACATGATTTTTACGTGGAAAACACCTCTAGCCCAACTGAGGTGTGAAGAACCACGACCTACCTCGTGTAGGATTTAACCACTTCACTAACGGGCTGAACACGCTACAAAAGTAACACTCCTTGTTACAACTTGTAACCCACGTAACCTTCTTCTCTAAAACAGGTTACACCACGTCCAAATCTCTCTAGATTGGACACGTCCAAAGTCCACACGACTAAGGACACACTCACTCACTTTTGATCTGAGATTAAGGATACAAAACACCTTACTGGGGTGCTTCTGACTTAAGCAGATGTAAGGTACAATGAAGTCCTAGTATGCCAATAGTTTTGAAAGCTCAATTTTTGCACAATCTTGTCACGGTTTTTTCTTTTGAAATGTAGCTCCAGAAATCTCAATGTGTTTGTGAAAGAAACCGATTTTTCCCTTGTGTATCTCTGCCGAAAGGAGTGAAAAGATTTTCTTATTTAAGCAAGCAAACCCAACGGCTAACTCCTTCAAAAAAGATAGAAAAATCTTTTGATTTTAGCAGCTTAGAAGATTTCTTCAAATTTCCAACGGTTAGGAACAAAGAAGACAAGATTCTCCTAAAATATAGGGATTTGATACTCACGAGATAAAAACTGATTAGCCATTTAATATAGCCGTGTCATTTAGCCCAAAAAAGGATAAAAATCTTGGTTTCAAAATTTGAATCAATCAAGGCCTAAAAATAAGGAATAAAGATTTTTCGGATTTTGAAAAAAATCTCTAGCAAAAATGGTTTTGCAATCTGCTACATATATATAATAAATAATAATCTTTTTAGGACTTAACTAATCAGCCTAGGATTTCATAAAAGGATTCTTAGAGCAGCCAGCCAACCAAAAGAAATTTTTAGGTAAAACGGATGTGGCCGCTGCAGTTTCAGGAACACCCTAGGCACCCTGTTTGCAGGGTTGTTTGGAAATGGTGTTCTGAAGCAAATGTCGAAAACCGTTTCAAGAAGTGTTAGATTGAGACTTTCAAGATTGGCATATTAATAAGAATCTAAAAGATAAAACCTAAATCAAATCGAGACTTCTTGTTGTAAGAATTAGTCATCTTGTCGAGGATGGATGTGCAACTCCAAACACCTTGGTCACGTTGATTACTCGGGTGATCTTGTATCGCTGAATGTAGGAACTTGGTCATTAAGACTTAGTCAGCTATTGTCGAGATTTGTTGTGTGCTGATCTTTATGTCACTGAAGCTTGGAACTTGTTCTTAACATTTAGTAGACAGAACAGGTAAGTAGGATCAATACAAACAACTGTGTAGAACCTGTTTGGAGAGCTTGTTTGGAACAACATTACTCAAGCAAGTATGCTACACTTGGATTTGTTATCATCAAAACTTTATACAGTTAGTTCAACACACATTGGAGGCTGAACCTTGCATAAAGGCACTAAAGACTGGGTACTACTGGCCAACACTCCGATCAGATACAATAGAGATGGTAAGGAAATGTGACACATGCCAACAACATGTGCCCTACACCACTAGCCGTCCACCCCTCTTACTACAATACATTCCTCATTGCCTTTTGCAAAGTGGGGCATGGACATGTTAGGTCCTTTCACAAAGGCAACAGGCCAATCCAAATTTCTCTTTATGGCCGAGGATTACTTTATTAAGTGGCTAGAAGTGAAAGCAATGGTATCCGTTACTAAAAGGAAAGTTCAGAAGCTTACACGAAAAAATATTATCACACGGTTTAGGGTTCCAAGGGCAATGAATTTTGATAATGGTCGTTAGTTTGATGCAAACAAGGTACAAAAGAATCATGCTGGACAAGATTCATAGATGTTGCTAGACCCCAAACGAATGAACAAACTGAATCCACTAATAAGAAAATCTTGAATGGACTCAAGAAGAGGTTGAATGATGCAAAAGGATTATAGGCTGACAAACTCCCAACCATACTCTGGTCCATTCGAATAACTGAAAAGAGCACTACAGGAGAAACTCCCTTTATACTTGTCTATGACTTTGAAGTCGAGCTGCCAGTATAAGTTGCCACCCACACTTATTAATCGCCTTTAAAGACACTACGGGAAGTGCTCAATTTGCTACCTATAGCGATGGGTGATGCTTACCTCAAGAAGGAGATAGCCAAAATCAAGATGACTTTATTCTATAACTGCAAGGTCAAGGAGAGACCCTTGAAGGAAGGAGATTTAGTCCTAAGGAAGACGAAAGCTACTGGAAAGGGGTAAATCTAAGGGAAGCTCACTCCCAATTAAAAAGGTTCATACATGATCAATGAGGGAGTATACCTCGAGACATCTCAACTCGCAACACTTCAAGGAGATAGGATACTAAGAACTTGGCACTTCAACAACCTCAAGAGGTAGTATGTATGATGTAGGGAAAGGACAGCACATATTGTTTATATAAAAGAAATGTTGTTTCATTGTAGTATATGGGCTGCATGTTCGGTTGGCCCCTGACTTTATCACTTATGAATTTCAATGAATGTTGGTTTCTTTATATCTGTTTCTTGATTGTTTGTTATCAAATTCGACGGCAAAGGGGGATATAAATTTAGAATGAGACAATAAATCTAACCATGCGATAAAACTTAGTAACTAACTCGAGTAGCATTTGGGACACGTTGATGCCAGAATAAGCTAAACCGGCTGATGTCCGAATTCATCCCGCGAATGTCATAGTAGGCAGTGGAAATGACAGGGTGTCAGCTTTGCAAAAAGGGGTCCAATCAAGCATGACAGTTTAGTTAAATAATATGTTCATGTCGGGATCAGCTCGCTCAGTTGATGTCCAAACCCATCCCATAAATGTCCTAATAGGCAATGGAAATGATAGGATGTTGGCCTTACAACTGAACCTGTCCTACCCCCTTATGGAAGGGGTTTAACCAAGTGCGACAGTTTGGTTAAATGGTATGATGATGCAAGGATCAACTTGTTCAGGTGATACTAGACCTTTCCTATAAATGTCATGATAGCAATGTGAATGATAGGCCATTGGCCTTGCAATCAAACTCACCCTACCTCTTTAAGGAAGGCATCTAACTAAACGTGAAAGTTTGGTTAAATGATAAACTGATGCAAAGATTTGCTTGTTTGGCTAATATCCGAACTCATAATATGAGTGTAACTCAATCATTTACCCCACTAAACCTTTAGTCCCTAGGGCCTAAGGGGGCGGGTATGTGGCTGAGCCACGTTTAGCTTGTCAAGACTCTATCCATAATAGCAGGGGCAATACCTCTTTAGCCCTTAGGGGTTTGAAGGCTTTTTAATTGATAAATCTAAAGTAGGTCATAGAACTTTCCTCGAGGTTCAGGAATGCAACAACATAGCAAGGAAGTGACAACAACATATAGCAAAAGTTAGAAATCCAAAGGCATATCAAAAAAATGAAAGACCTAAGCGTGAAGGTTGTCATAGATGCAAGATAAAATAAAGCATCATGGAGAGCATACACATTCTAGAAAGTAAATAAAGCAAGGAATTAATCATGTTCATACATTCCTAGCACAAAGGCCCAAGACAAGGACTGTTGTTCATAGAAACAAAGTCTAGTAGTTATTGGAAGGCAGGGAAGATGGAGTCAGGCATGCACTCATCATCGACATCCTTCATGGACTTATCACCAACTTGGGTCACCTCGACATCCTCCTCGAGTGGATCCTTCGGGAGAAACCCAGGGGAGGATGGGTGGGCGATGACTATTGCATTTGAACACGATTGGGAGATCTCCATACGAGCCTCCTTTTTTCTCTTGGCATAAGCATCGTTGTCTTCTATCTCGGCCACCTGGGCCCACCTCAAGAGGACCTCCTAATCAAACATGAAGATCCTCTTGCCTGCATCACACTTCTAGGTAGCCCTGGTCATAAGATCCATCATTCGCATCCCTTCTCAAAAGAAGCATTGGTGGCATCAAGCTAGGTATCTCTCTTCATCAAAGCCTTGTCTGCATTGAACTTACGCTCCAACTCCTTTAGCTTATACTTCGGCTCTCGGACCTTACGTCATCAGCCTTGGTCTTTTCTCTGAGGGGCTCTATCTCTTTCTTATCGTGTTTGGCCTACTCCCTGATGGAATTAAGCTCAACCTCTACAACTCACTTGAAAAGAAAAGAGTAAACAATGGAGAAAGTGTAAACTGCACCTTGAACACAAGAAAGGAGAAGATTATGGCAAGTCAAATCAAGTATGAAGGGAAGGACTAGGTGTGACTAATAAAGATTAATACCTCTATAAAGTAGACTTGGGCAGTCTCCAGGGTGTTGAGGATCGATTCTAAGCCTGGAGATGAGTCAAGCTCTCACTTTTGGATGAGCTCTTAGATTAATGTTCCCTTCCACTCATAATCAGCCGAGAGGAAAAAGCTCCTCCCCTCTAAAGTATAGTAGCTAGTAGAGCCACGCAGAATGGGAAAATGCAACTAGGGAGGCTCGAAGGATCATTGCTTGTCCTCCATAGTTAGGAACATCGGTGGGCTAGGAGGTCGCCTCTTTAATCTGCTCAGCGTGTATCAGAGTACTCACCTGCTCTAGCACTTAGCTCTTTATCTATGATTCCAACATGATAAGCATGTTACGAGGAGAAGAAATACACTTCGAGGGAGGGGCACACTTAATGAGACTTGGCTTGCGTGGCCAAGAAGAAGAACACACCGGACGGAGGTCTTGAACCTAATGGATGGCATGCTCCTGAGCTTGCTTCCTTTACCTCGCATCGTCAAGATGCCTCCTTTCCTCATTTGTCAGCTTACCATTCATCTTAACTACCACGTCGATCACTTCCTTTACAAAATGCGAAATCCAAATGAGTAAGGTTAGCAAAGAAAAATGCAAACCAAATGGATGAGCGATAATTAAGTTACCGCAAGGGATAGTTGAATAGCACCCACGGAGGAAGCCACTTGCCTAGAACCTTTACGATCTTTTTGGATCAAGGATGGATGGATTTGAAAATAATTAATGTTGGCCATCTCCTTTTCCCTAAGGGTGGTGCAGGACCTATTCCAAGTCTTTTTCGAACCTCCTTTATTCCATATAAGGATGGTCGAATCCCCCTTCACCTTTTTGACATACACAAACTTGTACTTCAACCTATGAATAGAGGGAGGCTTGTCTAAGGCCTACAAAAGACTAGGGTGACTGATCATTCAGTACCAACCCTTTCCCCCACACGTCTTATTTTTCATTAGATTATATGGACATAAATGAAGGCCAAGATTATACACTTAACATGCTTAAGTTTACTTGTGGCAACAAGGAACAGAATGTATGCTCACTCATTGGGAACAAGTTGGGTAACCGCAATATCATACATTTAAAAGATTTCCACAACAATCTTAGAGAGTGGGAACTAAAGGCCATACTCTAAGGCCTTTAGATTCATTACGATGGAACCCCAAGGGGGGTTACCTATAGTGTTTCTAGGCGAGGGGATAACAACTTTATAGTTGCATTAGAAAGAAAACTTCACCTCAAAGCCACCAATTTTCTTTAGTTCATCGTGAAAGGATGCATTGATGTAATGAGAGCCAAGCTCATCCTTTAGGTTGGACCTAGTATGGCTACTAGAAGGGGCAGGATCCAGCTCCGACTCTTGTACTATGTCAATGGGCGAAATGCCAATACTAGCAAAAGGCTAAGGAAGTAGGTTAGATACTGACACCTCCACAGATATGATATACGTCTACTCAAAGAATAAGAGTCCAGGGATAGTGAGCTACTGTAGCTCCCTTCAAGAAAGATTGCGTTTGCCCGAAGAAAGTCCCGTAGTGAAGTGACAGTGGGTGGACTCTGGGGCTGCCTAGCTTCTAGTTTAGAGTTATTATAGTGATCTCCTAAGGAGTCGATACATTCCTCAAGGGGGTGATGGATATAGACCCATACAATTATTACTAAACTTTTCCTTTTCAAAGCTTGATGAGGGGCAAGAGAACAACCCTAATGAATAGTGAAACGAAGACACAGGTGTGATGCAAGAATGCTAAAAGAGAAAGGAAAAGGATTGATCCCTTAGTGATGGTCGAGGCAAAAAAATCCCTCCTTCATAGTTTATCTCTCTATCATTCTCCCTTTAAGAAGCTTCAAGAATGGCACGTGAATAGAAGTGAGAAATCAAGGGAGGTGAGGTGCATATATATACATAAATATCACATCGAGATTCGTGTTGAAATCTAATGGCTGGTATATAATGCCACTTATCAAAGTCTAAAATGGATCAAAAAAGCAAAAAAGGAAGCGAAGAGGAGTAAATGGCTTAGCTGAGCAGGGCTAGTCGAACAGAGAGGGGGAGGCCTTTCCCTTTTATTCGGCCCAGCGGAATGAAGAGAGGGGGGTCCTCCCTCCTTTCTATAAAAAAGGGTCCTCCATTCTCTTTATAAGAAAGGAGGTCCTCCTTCCTCTCTATTCAGCCTAGCTATGTAGAGAAGATGAGGAGAGAGGTAGACCTCTCTACTCTCTATTTGACCTAGCTGAGTAACTGAATGGAAAAAGTGAGACCTCTCTCCTCTCTATTCGGCCCATCTAAATCGAGAGAGGGGTCTTCCCTCATCTACTCGGTCTAGCTGAATACGAAGCAAAGGAATTTCTCCTCAATTCGGTCTAGCCAAATTAGAAGGAGAGAGATGCATCCCTCAATTCAATTTAGCCAAATCAAAGGGGAGAGGGTTCCCCCTTCATCCCATTCATTAAACTAGAACATACCTCTATATACGAGCTTGACCAAAGCTAAAAGACATAGCCATTTTCCCACTTTTTGATAAAGGGACTCTCACAAAACTCCTTTTGATTGGGTTATACAAAGGTATCTATTGACTAAAGAAAAGTAGCAAACAAAAAGAAAGAACATGCAAGACCCATAAATTATGATACATAAGAAGTATAAATGGAGGTGAGCTGACAAAATGAAAAGATTCATTGATATAAAAGTTCCAAGTACACAATGAAAAAAGTGCAATATTACAGCCTAGATTCACATCAAATGTGGTACTCTCTCTCTCTCTCTGTCTCTCTCTATTGGAAGGGCCCTCCTCTTTTTCCTTCATTAAGGGTTTCTTCCGCTCCTTTAGACGGATGCCACGGGAGAGGGGGAAGGCTAATGAGCTCCAGCTCTCGATGCCCTCATAACCGACAGAGACATTAGTGGTTGCCTTCTATTTGTGATACTGAACTAGTCAGTCGCCATTTACATCCATCCAAATCTCAAAGCTTTTTTAGTGAAACTCTTCCAAGGAGTCAGTTAAGTCTCAAGCCATAAGTGGCGAAATGATCTTAAAGTAAGTCGCATCTTGAAGGATGGAAGTATAGAAGACAGACTAACCACAATAGCTTACTCTAGTCTTTACGAAGTAAGGGTAGAGCGATAGGTAGCGTGGTGAAAGAGGTCTAAACGCAGGTATTAGGGGCTCCCTAATAAGCTTTCGAAGGTCGAATCGTGACAAGATGAACTTCACATCCTCTTCACTTTCAAGAAAAGGAAATTCGTGCTTCGAAATTGGGGATCTGCAAAAGTAACCAACCATAAATGGAGGGAGTGAATTTACTTATATCTCTTTGAAGGGGTGAATCAAATAAATCCATATCTCACCAGAACACCTTGAAAAGCATTCTAATAAGATGTAAGCGACTAAATGATTGGGATATTTAGCCCCCATTAGGAGGCTAACATGTTGCATGTACCAAGTCAACATAAGTAAAAGGTTGACCACAAAATGAAGAAGAGGTAAGCAAGAGGGGTGTCATGGTATCGCTAGATTGGGCAATTACCGTTTTACCTTTGTGTGCCAATCTCAGGGCTATAAATATCGCAATTTACACCATTTTGGGTAGGGATGACAGTTACATCCAAATTCGAAGTAGATCCAATCCGATCTGAGGTAAAATTATCCAATTTAAATCCAGAACTGAAAAATTCGGGTCCAAATCTGATAAAAATAATACGAATTCGAGTCGGATTTGGATCGGATTCGGAGAAAGGGTAAAATCTGATCCGACTAGATTTTAAATATTTAAAATTTAAAATTTCAGTTTAAATTTTAAAATTTTTAAAAATAAAACCTACCCAATATACCCACCTTCCCTCCTAAGGTACCAACCCAACCCAGTGTTTTTTTTTTTATCAGCAAGGTTTTTTTTTTAAAATATGTCAGAATTAAAACGATAAAACCCTAATGCTCCCCCCAGTTACTCTCTCTCTTGTTGCCATTTTGCGAGTTGCTCTCGCTAGTCATTCTCGGTCTCTTGCAACTCGCTAGTTGGACTGTCAGAGTAGTAGCTCCCTCATCAGGCTTCTCGCTCCAACTCCCTGCTCTCTCTGCCTCTCTTTCTTTGAGCCTCTGTTTACCCACTGGCTTCTACAACGGCGACGCCAAGCACTTCATTGTCCCTTTCTGATCTCTCGTTCGTGCACATCTCCTCTTTCTCCTCAATTTAACAGTGCATAAAATGGAATCTAAATATATATTTTCATGACAAGGAGTCTTGTTTAGATTTTTAGGGTATAGAACAAGACAAGTTAGACTTTGGATTTTGCCATCTTGAGGTTTGGGAAGATTGTTGTTTTTGACCATTTTTTAGGGTTGATCAAAATTATGTTCTAACACTTAATTATATATGGAATTACGGATCAGTGATACGATCAAAATAATATTCTAATACTTAACTCTAATGAAAATCTCAACTTTATACAAATAATAATTATAGATATCATTATATATAACCCTAGTCGGATACCAATAGAGAAGAGAGGCTAAATAGTGCAAATGAAGGATTTGCACTCTTAATTTTTTTCTTTTTCTAAGTAGGACATGTTATTTGTGATATTTCAAATGTATCTTATAATTGTTAAGACTTGTAATTGTTGGAACATATTGTCGTTTTGTTGAGCTTGAAATATTTTTCGTCTTTTACTCTTCGTTTAGCTTAAATGTTCAGGATTTAGTTAATACCATATATGGATGAACATCATCGCATCAACCATTGCGTAGAATATAGAAAAATTATATAAAATTATTGCGTTACGAAATCAATTATGTCGGATCAGATTAAATCCGACTCCGATCCGATCCGACTCGAATTGGATCCGGAGGTTCTCTTTCGATCCGTTAGATCGGATTCAGATCGGATTTTCGGATCCGCAGATTCGGATGTTTCAATATCTGATCCGAATCCGATCTGTTGACATCTCTAATTTTGGGGATCGGGGGCACTATTCATGACATGCGCATTGCTCTCATATACCCAAAAACAGTAAAACTCCCTCAGCCTTTTCTCTCATTTTTTGCTTGATCTTTCATAGGAATGACTTGAGTATCAAAGGGGTCTTCCTCGAGAAAACATCCGAGGTCAACGTTCATGCAGGTTGGCAAGAAGAAGACATGTAAGATATGCCACTTGAGTGACACATCAACCAAAAAGTAAGTCTAAGGTTCTCTCTTGCTTACTCAAGTTTCATCCAAAACAATAATCACTAAATGTGTTTTAATTTGTTGAAATGAGTTTTTAAACAATAGCAATAGATCCTTAGAAAAATCTACTTTGATATATTGTGGGACTAGAAAAATAGTAGATGTTTCTCATAGGCACTATTTTGCTTTTCATCCTAAATGTGGTCAATATCTCACCATAGTGATTACCTTGTAAATTAAAATTAGCCCAAACCTTATCATACAAACTTGTAAAGAGTAATTTATCCACATATTGTCCCTTTGTTCGAATAAGGAACAGTTAGATAACTATTTAAATCTTTACAAGAAAATTTATGAATTTGACATTTGGCAAAGTAAAAAAAATTATGTCATTAATCATATCGTGTTTAACTATAGTTGGACGATATAACTATAGTTTATACAACATAGCGAATGGATAGCTAATAGTATAAAAATAAATGAAAAACAAAGAAAAATAAACCAAACTCAATTGAGGAGGTATCTCGTATTTATCAATTCCCTTGGGGCCCTTGCCAGCTTTTCCCAACCCCTCTTCTTTTCTCACCTCTATATACTTTAACTCCTCCCCGAAAGGTTGTTGTAAAGACTATGTACCTGTTTCAACCTAAGTCCCCTTTCCAAAGTTGTTCTAAAGTCCACTTGTTTCAACCTAAGGACCCGCCTAGGAAAATATTTTTCTAGAGCCTACATGCTTCAACCTAAGTCCCTGCCCCCCCCTAAAACACATTTGTTGGACTAAGTTAGAAAGTAGGAAGTAAGGGGAAGGTAGGGAAAGGTAATTGAGGGGAGCGAAGGAAAGAAAAGTGACTTATACTCACCTTGTTTGGATTTTATGAGCGAGAATGGAGGAGACAGGGGGTAAAGTTACTAAAAATCTTTCATTCCCCTTATTTCCCCCTCATTTTGAGGGTGAATAAAAATGGACGAAATGGGGGTGAAATATTCCCCTTCATTTTCCTTCCATCCCCCCTCGTCTAAGATTCCCAAACAAGGGGAATATGAGTTAATTAACCTTCACTTCCTTACCCTCTCCTCCTCTTTCCTCAATCCAAACGGATTGAGAAGAACCCTAGAGCCAAATCAAGACCCACTAGGCATTGTGAACCCACCCCTCGAGGGTAGCTTGAATACATTAATAAATTGGAACTCTGGCCACTGAAAATGTTCAACAAGGGCAAGCGGTTAGTCTTAAGGGATTAAATTCCAACATAACTAAGTAGCGAGGGACATACATTGGGTAGGGTTTCAGTTAGATGTGGCAACGATGAATCATATGTCTGATAAAAAGATAGAGAAAATAGGGAAGAAAGAGAAAGTAATTTCCAAGGGCACTAATTTGGCATCAGTTTGCTGGTGAAGATTGAAGATGAATGAAAAATGGAGTTGGCCCCTTAATGAATAAAGTTTAATATTTGGTAGGTGAAAGACAGAGATAATCAAAGAATAGAAAGGACTAAAACAGAGAACAAGGGAGCATGGTCCTTAACGAAGAGGGTCTTTTTTTTAAAAAAAAATTACAAAACCATTATAATCAATTTAGAATTAAAAAATTCTTAAATGATGATGTGGCTAATGTTACATGTTTTGGTATTAGAAATGTTGACGTAAACAGATTGTTTCTTTAATTCAGTGTAAATATTAATTCAAATGTGTCTTATTAGGAAATTTCTTATGTGCTCTTAGGACATTGCCCATGTGTATATATCTTTCCCGTGTGTATTTATCATATATTAATTTTTTAATATGCAGTTACTGATGTGGAATCTAAAAATATGTGCTACCTGGTGTATAACATAGGTATTAGTCTTATTGAAAATGTTTTTTTTTTTTTTGTTGAAATTGAACATGCTAAAACATTGCTTTCATCTATGTAATTATTTTATAGAATGCGTTACTCATACTAATATGTGTATACACAAGTATATATCCCATACTTTCATAGATATGTGTCGAGCTTCGTTATGTTAGAGTGGATGGAAAATTTTAAATGCGAGACCTATTCTTTTTCAGTAAAACATTTTCTTTCTGAACTTTCCCAAGTGATATGCCTTTAGCTACATTTTTTTCATCATCAAAGATGATGCATGCCTATTTCAAGCTCACCTTAATCTTTTAAAGTCAGCTTCCTTAAGGGAAAAATTAATTATACCTTGTGTCCATCCAAGCGAAGATCTACTCCATTTCTTTGAATTCCGTGACAGAATGTTGTACAAGGAGTTCTACTTGACAACTAAGAAACCAAGTGTTACTTAAGGATCCATCAAAGGCGCTATTAGATTAAAAGAGAGCAAGGAGGTGCTAAATTGCGTTAAGGACCTTAAGGAAATCAATGCTCCAGTTATGCTCATTTTATCCAACACAAGACCCAAATTTTTTATCTAATTGCCCAGTGTTAGGGCACTTTAGGAGAAGTTTAAGACACCTATGTTTAATTTTAGAAAGTTATCTTTCCAATAAAGTTTGACATCAGTAGGACTTCACTTGTCCCCTCAAAAAGCCACTGAAAGTCAAATAGTCAAAAACAACTCAAATGGGTTCTATCACAATCGAGTCTTGTAAACTTGATCAAACAAAAGCTAAATTTTGGTATAGGAGCCTATAAGTTAGTTTTTGGGACCCTTCAACCCCCCATGTGTTGACTTTAAAGCCACAGAGAAAAATCAAGGTTAAGGAGGTGTAAATATCTAAATGGAGCGAAAAATTGAAAAGTTATACGACACATATCTAGTTGGAAGAACCATGCAGCTTACTCCAGCTACGTCTCTCAAATGATAAAGCCAATGGGGTCCAAGAGTAGTCATACAAAACCTCATATCCTAACTTTTTAACGACGGTTATTACACCCCATCTTGGGTAAGCAATTTGGTAGATATAGGAGTGTGAACTCGGGCCTCATGATTTAAAAGCGATTGACACTGATAAAGGATTCATTTTCACCTTTTGTATTTTTTTGTTTTGGTCTCTAAATTTTAATTGATTGATGTTTTTCTACTTTATCTTGTATGTAATAGGTAATTAAAGGCTCGTTGTATACAAGGAGGACTCTAAGAAGTAAGAACCTAATTGGGTTTAACTCAATGGTCAAGGTGGATTCTTCCATGTTCAAATTCCTAGTTGTTGAAAATTATTTGGCACCATTAAAGGGTTTTTCTATCAGTGCCATGAATTTGCCTAGTCTTTGTGCTTGTATTGGTACGAGTCGATGAGAGAGGCCATCAAAAAGAAAGAGATTAGTGCTAATGGCAAAGATGGTGTTGTAGAGTTGTCTAATCCTTTCCCTAATGAATTGAATGGTAAGAGTGAAGTCACACTCCATCTAGTTTCTAGGATCCTGAACTTCACGTCTTCTATTTTGGGAGGCATGAATTCTGTCCTTTAGTTAATAAAATTCAGTGCCATTATAGGCTTCCCACCCTATTTCTCTCCTAATTAGCCATATGTCCCAAGAGATTTTCCTTCTCAATATAGTTGTGTCTTAGGTCTAAGTAAGGAGGATGTGGTCATCATACTCATCAGGTATGAGGTAGATTTTGGGACATTGATTTCAAAAAGGGAACAAGCAAGCTGTTGAGGGTATGTATATATGTAGAGCTACTCCTCCTTGCCTCTTTGGGGCCTTCTTATTTGTAGGTGGTTTTACAAATGGAGGACCAAGAATGCCTTTGATTGTAGTGGAAGCAATGCGCCATGATCAAACACCAATGCCATTTGTTATTGCTGAAACCATATTGTGCCTGGACTGTGTCCATCACTACCTAGACTAATTCTTCCTACAGAGCCCTTACTACTGCAGGTAGTCTTCAAGCCCAGTTGGCTCGAGAATAATTTGACTCGGACTCTCTTTGAATTAGACCTTTTTTTAATCAATTTCCTATTTTTATTTCCTCCTTCCTTTTTGGGCTGCGGAACTCGACCGGTATTCCCTAAGTTTGGCTAGTTTTTCTTCTTTTTTTGTTTCTATTTCTATAATAGATTTGGATATTAAAGCATCTAAGACAAATTGAGGTCACGAGGAACTTAGATACATACCTAGTTGTGCAATTCTGCCAAAGGAGAAGTCTGTTCAAGGATCAATTTGTGGCGAACTGGGTTATTTTCTTAGAGAAGGATCCTCTTCTGTGTTTGGTGGCTTGCTGGTGGTGTATACAATGATTTGTAACCAACAAGGGGAATTTTGTTGAATTCCATGAGTACATAACCACAAGAGGGGGGTGAATTATGGTGGCCGATTTTCGCCAAATATCTGACAAACAGCCGTAGCACTTGCTTGCAGAGACTGTTGTAAATCACAAACAACCTTAAGCCTTGTTTGTAGCGGTTGATCCCAATTGGTTCAGTAGCGAAATTCAAAGTAATAAATGCGGAAATAAAGCACACACAATTTTTTACGTTGAAAACACCTCTAGCCCAACTGAGGTGTGAAAAACCACGACCTACCTCGTGTAGGATTTAACCACTTCACTAACGGTCTGAACACGTTACAAAAGTAACACTCCTTGTTACAACCTGTAACCCACGTAACCTTCTTCCCTAAGACAGGTTACACCACATCCAATCACACTATATTGGACACGTCCAAAGTCCACTCGACTATGGACACACTCACTCACTTTCTGATCTGAGAACAGGAGTACAAAACACCTTACTGGGGTGCTTCTGACTTAAGCAGATGTAAGGTACACTGAAGTCCTAGTATGCCAATAGTTTTGAAAGCTCAATTTTTGCACAATCTTGTTATGGTTTTTTTCTTTTGAAATGAAGCTTTACAAAGCTCTCAATGCTCTGTGAAAAACCGATTTTTCCCTTGTGTATCTCTGCCGAAAGGAGTGAAAAGATTTTCTTATTTAAGCAAGCAAACCCAACGGCTAACTCCTTCAAAAAGGATAGAAAAATCTTCTGATTTTAGCAGCTTAGGAGATTTCTTCAGATTTCCAACGGCTAGGAACAAAGAAGATAAGATTCTCCTAAAATATAGGGATTTGATACTCACGGGATAAAAACTGATTTAGCCACTTAATATAGCCGTGTAATTTAGCCCCAAAAAAAGGATAAAAATCTTGGTTTCAAAATTTGAATCAATCATGGCCTAAAAATAAGGAATAAAGATTTTTCGGATTTTGAAAAAAATCTCTAGCAAAAATAGTTTTGCAATCTGCTAAATAAATAATAAATAATAATCTAATCAGCCTAGGATTTCATAAAAAGATTCTTAGAGCAGCCGGCCAACCAAAAGAAATTTTCAGGTAAAACGGATGTGGCCGCTGCAGTTTCAGGAACACCTTAGGCACCCTGTTTGCAGGGTTGTTTGGAAATGGTGTTCTGAAGCAAATCTCGAAAACCTTTTTACGAAGTGTTAAATTGAGACTTTCAAGATTGGCATATTAACAAGAGTCTAAAAGATAAAAACTAAACCAAACCAAGACTT
Organism: Carnegiea gigantea; assembly: GCA_029747015.1. NCBI lineage: Eukaryota > Viridiplantae > Streptophyta > Magnoliopsida > Caryophyllales > Cactaceae > Carnegiea > Carnegiea gigantea. The sequence continues at coordinate 87,719 of JAKOGI010001409.1, read as the reverse complement.
CTTGTTGTAAGAATCAGTCATCTTGTCAAGAATGGATGTGCAACTCCAAACACCTTGGTCACATTGATTACTCGGCTGATCTTGTATCGCTGAATGTAGGAACTTAGTCTTTAAGACTTAGTTAGCTGTTGTCGAGATTTATTGTGTGCTGATCTTTGTGTCACTGAAGCTTGGAACCTGTTCTTAAAACTTATTCTCAACATTTAGTAGACAGAATAGGTAAGTAGGATCAATACAAACAACTGTGTAGGACCTGTTTGGAGAGCTTGTTTGGAACAACATTACTCAAGCAAGTATGCTACACTTGGATTTGTTATCATCAAAACTTTATACAGTTAGTTCAACAATTTCCCCCTTTTTGATGATGACAAACCAAGTGACCATATTGACAAGAGAAAGATTTTATTTTCGTAAGTGCCTTTGTAAATGACTTGAGTGCTGATATATATCCACACAGGTGCTAGGTCAGTCAAGTCAAAAAAACATATATAAGTATAAAGACTAATGACTCAACCGTTCAACTCAACCCAGGTCAGTGGCCCACTTATCTTCCCCCTTTTGGCATCATTAAAAAGGCACAAACAACAGTCAGAACATGGTGTGTGCAAGGGAATCACATAAGACATAGCAAGAGATAAGCAAGATATAACAGAACCAGATATGTCATTGAAAGTCCGGAAGGAAACACAGAAAGAGACGGGGAAGAGAACTCTAGGAGACATCCGATGAGAACAGGTTACAAGGGGTGATTATGGCTGCGGAGGAGGGAGTTTGGTAGCAAGGGAGGAGAGAAGGGCAAGGAGATCTTCATGACGCTTAGCAGATAGCGCCTTCTCTTCTTCCAGGACAGCCTTGACGGCTGTGAGCTCATCCTTGAAGCGGGAGTTATCCTCTAAAACAGCCTCAACTTTGACTGATGACCTCCCAGAAACAGGAGGTCTGGGTGTTCGGTTCCCCTGTTTAGAGACCGAGCCCTCAGCCAGAGTATATCCACACCCCATGAGGGTGTCATTCCCTATCTCATCAATCACTTGAGCAGCCACCCTTATTTTGAGCTCTATCCTAAAGTGCTCAAAAACCCTCGTCAGTAGAAAACCATACCCAAGATCATGTGCCTGGGTGGTGTTTGCAATACACCCAATATGGCGGACCATAAGAACAGGAAGGTTGATGGGTTTCTCCCTATCCAAAAGATCCATCGGGCACTGATCAAGAGCATTAGCCTGGTTTCTACCTTGACCTCTTGGGATGATGTTCTTTATGACAAACATAAAGAGCAGTTGGTGCAGAGAGGTCATCTCACCCTTCTTCACGGATGTGGGTGTTTGCAGGCCCTGGTTTTGACTCAACCGCTGTGAAAGCTCCAGCAGCCTGGCTGTCCCTAGGACAGACTTATCCACCCTCACATACACATCAAAGCCAAGTGAGGGAACACCCAAAATCGTACCCAGAGTTTGTGCATCAAATTGCACCTGTGTATCACCAATTTTACTTGTCACCACCCCTTCGGTGACAGCACAATTGGCATAGAACTCAGCCAATTCTGGTACAGAACACCCCAGCTGGGTGTTCGTGAAGAGGTCCAGCCAGTTTTGGGCACGCAGCTTCTGTAGGAACACCCCCAACCCCTGTTCCTCGAAAAATTGAACTCTCACTATCTTCCCCCTAGCTACATTGCGCTTAAGCAGATGCGCAATCTTGGGAGAAACAGGAGAGGCAGTAGACTTTTTGGCTCTTTTGGGGGGAGGAACAGAAGAAGCAGTCTCGGGTTTAGCTGATTTTGAGACTAGAGCAGTAGCGGTAGTCTTAGGTGTAGCTGATTTGGAGAGAGAAGAGGTGAAGGTCTTTCTCTTGGGAGGTGCTATTGGAGGAGAAGACTTAATGGCAGGGAGAGTGGTTTTCTTAGGAGGAACTTGTTCTTCAGAGGACTCGAAGAACATCGGGGTCCCCTGTTTAAAGGGGGTGTTCTCAGAATCAGAATGTGAGAATCCCGCAGAAGAAGAAGAGGAAGAAATTTCCTCAATGACTAGAGTGGAGGATTTTGTGGTTCTAGGAGAGGAGTAGAAGGCAATTCTTGCAGATTTACGCGTGGGCTTAGCAGATTTTAGAGGAGAGGGGGCTGAGGCTTTTGAGGGTTGAGGCCTTGTTTGTGGCCTTGATCTAGGCATTCTGCTACACCTAGCCACCATCTTAACCCTTTTTCTTTTCTCTCCGGTTTGGAAGACCGGAGTCACTGATTCGGTTGCTGCAGGGGGGATGTCCATGCCACTACTTCCCCCTACCTCAAGAGACTGCTCAGCCGAGTCTCCTTGAAGACCAACTCCCAAATCATCCTTAAATACCTCCTCATAGGACTCAAACCCTATTTCGGGTACTGTTTTTTTTTCAGGAAACAGCCTGAAAGAACAGGGCTCAGAGAAATCAAAGAAACCAACATGGGACTCAAAGGCTTCATCTTGGGACCCAAGATTGCCACCAATTTCCCTAGTTGAAGCAAAGTTCTTTTCAGTGAGGGGACAAACAGTCGATCCCTCAAACACCACCAATTCCCAACCAAAATGGTAGGGAATATCTTTCAAACCCAAGCCCACTGATTTCAGGTCGACACTCTTCAAAAATCCAAAAGGTTTGAAGCTGATTGGGCGAGGAGGAGTGGAAAATTTACCTTCTAGAATCGCCATTAAAAACGGCGAGAAGGCAACAGGGGCAGGACCTGTTCGTGAGGCTGGTGCGGGTGCCCTGCTACCCTGAGATTTTGAACCAAAACTTCCAGAGCCATTGAAGGAAGCCATTTGAGCAAGAGTTGGAGAGAGATTAGGGTTTGAGTGAAAGGAAATTGCCGGGTATTCGAGAGAGAGAGAGAGAGAGAGATAAAGATTTGGAGATTTAAAGAGAGATAGCATGCCAAATCTTTAAAGATTTACCCGTTACAACGGGTAGATCATTACTAGCCGCCCACGTATGCCTCGGGAAGGAGGAAAATTTAAAGGTTAGACACAACTTGTTTCACATACTAACAATCAAGGAGCATACCTGTTCTTGCTGCTTGTTCTTGAATATGAATCATCGGTAATAAGAGTAACAAGCCCAATCATGTTGGCTTTTAACACGCATCCGCATTCTGCAATCTATATATATATATTCAAATAGCACAAAGATTCGACTGCAAACATTGCTTATGGACAAATTGCATCCGCAGCATATAAGAGTTGCGAACAGGGGGGGAGAACAGGTTTCTTAGGTTGTTTTCACCAAACCTAGTTCAAGTCTATTTCTCTCAAATTGATCTCTACCTAGTGCCTTAGTGAATATATCAGCAATTTGATTTTCTGTGGTACAAAAATTCATTGAAATCAAACCCTTTTCAACATTATCTCTCAAGAAATGATGTCGAATGTCAATATGTTTTGTTCTTTTATGTTGACACGGATTTTTGGCAATATTAATTGCACTAGTGTTATCACAAAAGATAGGAATGCATCCAGTGTCAACACAAAAGTCCTTGAGTTGTTGTCTTATCCACAACAATTGAGCACAACATGAAGCAGCTGTAACATATTCAGCTTCTGCTGTGGACATGGCAACTGAATGTTATTTCTTGGTTGCCCAAGATACCAAACAAGGTCCAAGGAAATGAGCCATACCTGAGGTGCTTTTCCTATCAACCAAGAATCCTGCATAGTCAACATCAGCATATCCAACAAGATCAAAATTGCAACCTCTAGGATACCATAGAGCTAAATCAGGTGTATGCTTTAAATATCTTAGTATCCATTTAACAGCCTTAAGATGAGTCTCTTTAGGGCAAGACTGAAAACGGGCACATAAACCAACACTGAAAACAATGTCGGGCCTACTAGCGGTAAGGTATAAGAGTGACCCTATCATGCCCCTATAGAGTTTCTCCTCAACTGAGGGACTCCCATCATCCATTACCAACCTGGTAGAAGGAGAAATGGGAGTATCAATGGGCTTGGCCGACTCCATCCCAAAATGCTTAAGTAGTTCCTTAATATACTTTTGTTGATGGATCATGGTGCCGTTTGAAGTTTACTTAATCTGTAAGCCTGAGAAGAAATTAAGCTCACCCATCATGCTCATTTCAAACTCACTCCTCATCATCTTTGAAAATTCATTGCATAAATCATGATGAGTTGCCCCAAATATGATGTCATCAACATATACTTGGACAATCAACAGATGTTCCCCCTTAGTTTTTAGAAACAAGGTATTATCTACCTTGCCTCTTCTAAAATCATTTTCAAGTAAAAAGCTTGACAATCATTCATACCAAGCTCTAGGAGCTTGTTTTAGACCATAAAGAGCTTTGTCAAGTTGAAAAACATGATCAGGAAATTCAATGTTTTTGAAACCAGGGGGTTATTTGACATACACTTCTTCCTTAAGGTATCCATTTAGAAAAGCACTTTTCACATCCATTTGATATAGCTTGATCTCCATATGGGCTGCAAAGGCTATTAGGATACGAATAGCCTCAATTCTAGCAACTGATGCAAAGGTTTCTTCGTAATCAATCCCTTCTTCCTGATTGTACCCTTGAACCACCAGCCGTGCCTTGTTCCTGGTGACTGTTCTTGACTCATCAAGTTTGTTTCGGAACACCCACTTGGTTCCAATGATTGTTCTATCTGCAGGTCGAGGTACAAGGTGCCACACTTTGTTCCTTTCAAATTGATGAAGTTCTTCTTGCATTGCTGTGACCCAATCTGAATCTGCAAGAGCTTCATTCATATTCTTTGGCTCAATGTTAGAGAGAAACGCATAGAATGCACAAAAATTCTTAAGCTTTGACCTAGTTTGCACTCCAGTATTAATATCAGACAAAATTTGATCAAGAGGGTGCGAACGTTGATGCTTCCATGGCTATGGAATAAGTGGATCCACAGACACATGCTCTACTCTAACTGGAACACTTGGAGACTCAGGCTCACAATCAGTACCCGAGCCTGTTCCTGAGGAACCTGACTGGTGTTGTCCCGAACATGGTTCAGCGGTGTTTTCCCCTGTTTGGTTCTCACCTTGCCTGTCGTTCTGAGGAACACCTTCAGGAGTTGTTTTCTCCAAGGTGTTCTTACCTTGTCTATCTTGGAGCAACACTTCTTTTCGAATAAGACCTAATTCAAATTCTTCCTCCTGTGCATCATTCTCACTCAACGAGTTAGATTCATCAAAAAGCACATGCACACTTTCCTCAACACATAAGGTTCTTTTGTTAAACACTTTGTAAGCCTTACTGTGAGAGGAGTAGCCAAGAAATATTGCCTCATCACTCCTAGGATCAAACTTTCCTAAGCCATCCTTCTCATTATTATGCACAAAACACCTACAACCAAATGTTCTCAGGTGCGTAATGTTGGGTTTTCTGCCTTTGAAAAGTTCATAAGGAGTTTTGTTCAAAATAGGTCTAATCATGCATCTATTTATAATGTAACATGAGGTGTTCAATGCGTCTGCCCAGAAATTCCTAGGAAGACCACTACTAATAAGCATTGTTCTAGTCATGTCTTCTAGGGTGCGATTTTTGCACTCAACCACCCCATTTTGTTGGGGTGTTCTTGGAGCTGAGAAGTTATGATCAACACCATGTTCATTACAATAGTTAATAAAACTTGCGTTTTCAAATTCAGTACCATGATCAGATCTCAAGCTAACTAAAGAGTGTCCTACTCTCTTTTCAACCTTTTTGAGAAAGGCAATAAAATTCTCAAAGGTTTCATCCTTGGATGCCAAAAACAAGGTCCAAGTAAATCGAGAGTAATCATCCACTACAACAAGCACATACCTCTTTCCACCTCTACTTGCTATCCTCATAGGACCACACAGATCAATGTGTAATAATTCTAGAGGTCGGGTAGTGCTTACACACTTTTTCGATTTAAAAGAGGATCTGACTTGTTTGCCTTTTGCACAAGCTTCACAAACCTTGTCATCATTGAATTTGATGGAAGGTTGTCATCATTGAATTTGATGGAAGGTAGTCCAACAACTAGGTCTTTGGAAACAAGTTTGTTCAAAAGAGTGAGACTTGCATGACCTAATCTCTTGTGCCAGAGCATTATATCATCATTTAAAGCGCTCAAACAAGTCAGATTGTTTTGGGGAAGTGTGGAAATACATACTTTGTAAATATTTTTGTGTCGCTTCCCCCTTAATACGACATCTCCTGTGTTTGAGTTTACAACCAAGCAACGTGTTGATGAGAACACTACTAGGTTGTTTTTATCACACAGTTGGGACACACTAAGTAAATTATGTTTCAAACCATCAACTAAGTATACATTTTCAATCGAGTGGGAGTGGGACTCACCAATCTTACCTATACCGACAATTGTCCCAGACTTACCGTTTCCAAATACCACACTCCCACCATCCGAAGCTGTAAGTGAGAGAAAGTTGGATTTTTCACCTGTCATATGCCTCGAACACCCACTATCAACATACCACAGCTGCTTGTTTTCAAGGTTGTTCCCTAGGCTGTTTGCTGGGTTGTTTGCTGGGTTGTTCTCTCTCACTTCAGCCTGCAAAACAAATCAAGGGTTAGTTTTGGGAACCCAGATCCACTTGGGTCCCATTCTTTTAGACAAATAAATCTCATCTTTCCTAATCCAGATTTGTTTTACAAAACCTTCATTTCTTTTAATGGCACACCTTCTTGAAGGACAAGTGTATCAATAGTGACCCGTTTTGCCACAGTGAAAGCAAACAATGTTTTTAGGTAATCCAACATACTTTCTGTTTGCAGGGTAAACGGTTTGTTTGGGCTTAAATCCTAGTCTTCTTTTATTTTGGCTGTGATGAGTGTTTAGCCACTCCAATGCTCTTGAGGACTTGTTCCAATGCTTGGTTGTGACAAGCTTGGTTTCCAGTTTTTCTATATTAGCATGCAGGCTCTTGTTCTCTTCGAGCAAGGACTCAACCATTCCTTCCACCTCAAGGAGTTTTTCCTCCACTCGAGAATAATCTCCCTCTTTTATAAAGAGGTTTTCCTTGAGCATGTTAATATTTTCATATAAGCCCAGTTTTTCATTTTTAAAGGTCTCATTTTCAAGTTCTAGGTCTCGGACATGTCTTTTCAATTCTGCACAGGTATCCATAAATGAATACAACAATTCTTCAAGAGTTGCCTCATTGAGACCACGTACCTTGTTCTTGAGATCAGTAAGGCTGTTTGTTGACTCATCATCTGAATCTGTGTCACTTTGTGCCATGAGAGCTACAGCACCTTCATCAGTTTCAGACTCTTCTTCATCTTCAGAGGAGTCACCCCAGGCAGCCAGCATTGCTTTCGAGAATCGTTTCCCAGAACTGTTTGCAGCTTGTTTTCTATCTTGTTTCCTGGGGTGTTCGTGCTCTTGCTCTTCTCGAAGTAAGGGACAGTTTTTCACTATGTGGTCTGTTTTGCCACATTTGAAACACCCAGTAAACTGTTCTCGGGGGGTGTTTCTGGTTTTGTTGAAATCCTTCCTTTTGTTGTTTTCTTTAACTTTCTTGAAGAATTTCTTGAACTTTTGAGTCATCATAGCCATCTCTTCTTCCTCAAGATCAGAATCATCATCTTCTTGTGCTTGTAAGGCAAGTCCTCGATCTTTCTTCATCTCCTCTTTCTATTGACAATTTTTTCTCAGTTCCTATGTTTGGAGATTACCAATCAACTCGTCCAGGGTGATCTTGTTCATGTCTTTGGCTTCTTGGATGGCTGTTACCTTGGCTTCCCATGATCGAGGCAAAATCCTTAGAATTTTCCTTACCAACTCTTCAGTGGTGAAGGATTTTCCTAGGGATTTTAACTCGTTTGTTATGTGAGTGAAGCGGGTATACATATCCATCACATTCTCACGATCACCCATATCAAACAACTCGTATTGTCTCATGAGTAACTCAATGCGTGATTGTTTGACTTGACTTGTTCCTTCATGAGCTACTTGTAAAGCATTCCATATTTCTTGAGCTGACTCACATTCTGAGATGCGAGTATATTCATCGGGTCCTAGGCCAAAATAGAGAAGTTTCTTGGCCTTGGCATTCTTTTCCATTTTCTTGTAATCCCCAGCATCATATTCAGTAGGATCTTTGGGAACCTTTTTTCCATCTTCAAGAACTTTCGTGGGAACAAGGGGCCCGTTCTTGATGAGCATCCATAACTCGTAATCTTCAGCTTGTAAATAGTTCTCCATCCTGTTCTTCCACCAACTGTAGTGTTGGCCATTGAAATAAGATGGTCGAGTGATGGATTGGCCCTCAAGTATGCCTTGTGGTGTACTCACCTTCAGAATCTCTCAAGGTGTTAACCTTTTAGAAGAGAACCTGCTCGGATACCACTTATTGAATTCCAAGAGTACACAACCACAAGAGGGGGGTGAATTGTGGTGGCCGATTTTCGCCAAATATCTGACAAACAGCCGTAGCACTTGCTTGCAGAGACTGTTCGTAAATCACAAACAACCTTAAGCCTTGTTTGTAGCGGCTGTTCTCAATTGGTTTAGTAGCGAAGTTCAAAGTAATAAATACGGAAATAAAGCACACACAATTTTTTACGTGGAAAACACCTCTAGCCCAACTGAGGTGTGAAAAACCACGACCTACCTCGTGTAGGATTTAACCACTTCACTAACGGGCTGAACACGTTACAAAAGTAACACTCCTTGTTACAACTTGTAACCCACGTAACCTTCTTCCCTAAGACAGGTTACACCACGTCCAATCACACTATATTGGACACGTCCAAAGTCCACTCGACTATGGACACACTCACTCACTTTCTGATCTGAGAACAGGAGTACAAAACACCTTACTGGGGTGCTTCTGACTTAAGCAGATGTAAGGTACACTGAAGTCCTAGTATGCTAATAGTTTTGAAAGCTCAATTTTTGCACAATCTTGTCACGGTTTTTTCTTTTGAAATGAAGCTTTAGAAAGCTCTCAATACTCTGTGAAAAACTGATTTTTCCCTTGTGTATCTCTGCCGAAAGGAGTGAAAAGATTTTCTTATTTAAGCAAGCAAACCCAACGGCTAACTCCTTCAAAAAGGATAGAAAAATCTTCTGATTTTAGCAGCTTAGGAGATTTCTTCAGATTTCCAACGGCTAGGAACAAAGAAGATAAGATTCTCCTAAAATATAGGGATTTGATACTCACGGGATAAAAACTGATTTAGCCACTTAATATAGCCGTGTAATTTAGCCCCAAAAAAAGGATAAAAATCTTGGTTTCAAAATTTGAATCAATCATGGCCTAAAAATAAGGAATAAAGATTTTTCAGATTTTGAAAAAAAATCTTACAATATGCTAAGTAAATAATAAATAATAATCTAATCAACCTAGGATTTCATGAAAAGATTCTTAGAGTAGCCAGCCAACCAAAAGAAATTTTCAGGTAAAACGGATGTGGCCGCTGCAGTTTCAGGAACACCTTAGGCACCCTGTTTGCAGGGTTGTTTGGAAATGGTGTTCTGAAGCAAATCTCGAAAACCGTTTTAAGAAGTGTTAAATTGAAACTTTCAAGATTGGCATATTAACAAGAGTCTAAAAGATAAAAACTAAACCAAACCAAGACTTCTTGTTGTAAGAATCAGTCATCTTGTCAAGAATGGATGTGCAACTCCAAACACCTTGGTCACCTTGATTACTCGGGTGATCTTGTATCGCTGAATGTAGGAACTTAGTCTTTAAGACTTAGTCAGCTGTTGTCGAGATTTGTTGTGTGCTGATCTTTGTGTCACTGAAACTTGGAACCTGTTCTTAAAACTTGTTCTCAACATTTAGTAGACAGAATAGGTAAGTAGGATCAATACAAACGACTGTGTAGGACCTGTTTGGAGAGCTTGTTTGGAACAACATTACTCAAGCAGGTATGCTACACTAGGATTTGTTATCATCAAAACTTTATACAGTTAGTTCAACAATTTTTCCTGTGTTCGTCTCACTGGCTTGTCTACATGGACTTATTTTTTTCCCAGGTTAAGTACAAAGACAATTCGGTTAAAGGTAATCTATCCTTACATCAAATTGCATTGCCGCTGGGAGCTACAAGAATGATTCTATAGGCATTAAGTCTTGGGTATACTACTAGATTCATTGTCCCACCATTGTGATGCCACCTGTCCCACGATCCCCATATGTCTCTGAACATTATTTTGAGTAGACGAGTGAATGTGTGCCAAGCGAGGAAGGGTCTTTATGATAACAAGAGTGCTATCAAGAAAGAAATGCCTAAGTGTAACTCATCTCAAAGCAGGAGAAAGAGAGTTATGAATCCTACCCCCGAAAAGACATCACCCTCGATCATAAAGGACAAGAAATTGAAGAAGGATTAGGAATTTAGCTTTGCTTCTCAAAGTGTTGATGCTTTTTCATAGTGGTATACTGTTAGGATTTTTGTTTCAAGTTGTGTGTTTCAAAATTTCGGATGTCAATAAAAGTAATATAATTTTGCTCTTATTACCATTATTACAAGTCCTTAAATTGTTTGTACTTCTTTTAATTGCATGACCCTATCCACTTTCTTGCTGGTAGCACTTAGAACCTTGCTTGGTTTGCTGTGGGGAAGCCCATCACACATTTTCCTGTGGTTTCCTACTTTGATCGTGAAAGCTCACTTGGCACACCTTTTTCCCTTTTTTAGAATGGGTAAGCAAATAATAAGGGATTAAGCCGAGCCGTTAGGGCTTCTACATATCCTGAATACGGAATCAGGCCTCCGTAGTTCATTAGTCTAATTATTATTCATATTTTTTTTTATGGGCCTAGTATGAGTCGTACAAAGTTGTTATGGGTCTAACCAATGGGAAGGGTCAAACTTTCTTCCCCTTTTAAAGCCTATTATGGGCTTTAAGGAAGTAAAAACTTATTAGGCATAATATTTCTTTAGCTAATCAGAAGTAGTATACTGAGTATGTTCCTCTTGATTCATGTCCTTAAGTTTTACTGCTTCACTTGGCTAGATGGTTTTTATGATGTATGGGCATAGCCAGTTGGGTTTGAACTTTCCCCTTGTGTCATGTATTGCCGCCGTTATCTCCTTTAAGACTAGGTCCCCTTCTTAGAGATCTCTAGACTTAACTTTGCTCTTGAATCTGGGCTTGCTAAACTTGGACATTATGAAATGCCCTTAGCTTCCTTTCATCAAGCATAACCAACTCTTTATATTGGGCCTTTGCACATTCCAACTATGGGATTTGACTTTTCATAATTACCCCAAGTGACTATTTCCATTGAAAGTACTACTTCCATTCTATATACTAAGGAGTATAGGGTGGCTCCTGTTGAAGTACGAATTAAAGTTCTTTATCCCCACAGTGCAAATGGGAGCTTTTCAGCTAATCTTTGTAATCCTCAGCCATTTTCTCAATGATCCTAGAGATATTCTTATTAGTTGCTTCAACAGCTCCATTTTTTTGAGAACAACAAAGAGATGCCTTATGATGCTTAATTTTATGTTTTTCAAGTAGGGCTATCACCTCCGTTCTAAAATGGCTCCCCTAGTCACTTACTCGTTTATGTGGTACGCCGTATCTATGTATAATGTTATCAATAAGAACTTAACCACATGCTTTGAAGTGATTTTAGTGTAAGAGGCTGCTTCTACCCATTCTGTGAAGTATTAGATTGCTACAATCACGTATTCATATCCATCCATCCCCTTCGGTGTTATTTTTCCAATGATACTGATTCCTCATACTGAAAAGGGCCAGGGGGAAGTAAGTATTAAGAGACAGGAGAGAGGCTGATGCTGTAGGAAGTAAGCATTAAGAGAAAGGAAGGAGGCTAACACTGCAAATTAGCATATACTTGATATTTGTGGCATCTTCTCACATCTACATAACAATCTGCTTCCATTGTGGACCAGTACTACCCCATCCTTTAGACCTTTTTGGCTAGCATTTAGCCATTCATGTGTGGCCTACATTCTCCCCCATGGACTTCTTTTATGATTTCCCGTGCTTGCTTTTGTGTTACGGATAGTAAGTTTGCGCCTAGATCCGTGTTCTTACACAGCTTTCCTTTATCCTCAAAGTATTAGGAGGCTAGCAACCATAATGCTCGTTAAGCTTTTGGGGGAGGATCTTGATTGGGCATTCTATCGTAATACTAAGCAGTGAGATCGACACTGCATACTCCAATGGTACAATAAAGTGCTGGCCTATTTCTCCTTTAGACTATCAATGGCATTGAAAGGATGCCACTAGGGATGTTGATAATTGATGTTAACTTTGCTAGGGCATCTGCAAATTGGTTATCTTTGTAAGGGAGATAAGTATAAGTGATGTGAGCAAAGTTCTCGGTATGCTCCAATAGTTGAGCTTGGTATGGTGCTAAGGCTTCACTTCTCACTTTGCATTTTTGAGATTTGGAGTGTGTTTGATTGGGGGAAAAATCATTTTCTTGGGAAATTATTGTCCATGGAAAATGTTTTCCTAAGAAAAGTGATGTTCCACTTATGTTTTGCACTATTTGGTAGAATGGTAAACCATTTTCTTTGCACTTCATTTTCTGCTATTTGGTAGAATGAAAGACCATTTTCCAAGACAATAATTTCCAATAGTTTGGTAATAATAGGCTAAGCGAATAGATAACCAGTCAACTTAGTAATCAAAGAGGCCTTACAAAGTCACAATAATATCTTTGTTCACCTCAGCCAAAGAAAGGGAGGGGGAAAAAATAAGAAGGTACATAGGGTGAGGGGTATGAGAAATATCACTACATTCAATTGTTCTCCTTGAATTTTTCAAGTCAAATCCTTCTCAGTTTGTCGCTCTTTGCTAGAAAGCCCTTTGCAAGGTTTTCACGCTCTACGACGTGATCAAAAGCACTACCTAAAAAGTCCTCTTCAAACCCTTCAGTTTTCATCACTTCTTGATAAAGAAAGTCGATGTCAATCTTGGATTTAGATATCTTTTGTAGAGCTATGGCGACTTCTGCTGTTTGGGTGGAGATATTTTGAAGTTCTAAATTGTCATCACGAGTTCTCGTTCGACATTTTCTTGATTCCAATGGCGCACTTGAAGTCCATTGTTTATCATTTTCTTTCACAAACTTGTTGTCACCTTTGCCTTTTTCTTCTAAATTTGTAGCTCCATGTGACTGTATCTCAACATCATCAAATGACTTGACACCAGTACCTCAAGTGACATCCTTTCCAATCACAATAGCCATTCTTGTTTAGATACTTCTCATGAGTTGTATTCTCCTGTTCAAAGAAACATACTAAACAATAACTGATTAAACCATATAGTTTCAAGATGGCTCCTAGAACTATATGAAAACAGCTATGAATGGTCCAAGTAGAACAAAAAAATCTTCCTCCAATCGCCCTAAACCTTACATTTTGACCTATTAAGTGAAGAAACATTAGAACTTGCTCACTCATGCTCACATGCTTTGTGTTTATAGGAAGTGTCATCCTTTTAAGCCTTTAACACAATTTAAGAAAAGAACCAGGCCTCATTTGAATCTGATTAAGGTAATGAGTATCCCTGCAATACAAAACACTATTGATATAATTCTCTCGATCGAAATTTCTATTAACATATGGCTGAACCGAGATTTGAGGAGTCCTAGTTTCATTATCGATGTCCCTCTCATCATGGTTCCTAAGTAAGGCCACCGTAGCTTCTAAAAGAGCAGTGGTAGCACCAATGACCATAGCATCCTCCTCATTTAAATTATTAGCCATCTAGGTAAAAAAAGGGATGTACCAAAATTCAACAAATCATACTTGCAACTAATTATTTGTAATAGAGACCCATGAGTAGGAAGTCATAGAATAAAACATAATGCACCTAAATGAAGAAACTGATCATAATCAAAGCACACATACTCAACCTATATAAAAATACAAAGGGTTTTCACATGTTAACTGATCATAATCTATAAAGAAAAACATAAGGCCCCAAAAAAAAGATAAAGTTGGAGCAAAAAATTAGTTGGTGCAATAGTACAACTATAAGTGCAGCAGCAACAGCCAGTAATCATCATTTAGCATATATCTACATTTCAAAGGAACAAGAACATATGCATTTTCTGCAAGTAGAACAGGAACAATGTATAGATTCAGTATCCAACTAAAACCTCTAACTCTAGATTCTGATGGTCAGAAATTCATGTCAACAATAGTCATTCCCTTAAAATTGGACATAAAAAGAAACTTATGGAAACACCCAAAGGAAATACATGTAATTCATAAACCTCTAAAAATATGATAGGAACTATGCACTTTAATAGTAAGTTTAACTTCATAACAAGCTAATCATCTAAGTGATGCTCTAGAAATAATTCTAATGTCACCATTTAATTGCCCAAAAATTGTTTATAAAAATTAAAACTTTAGCTAAACAAATATACCAATTCAATTTCTATCCAACAAATTCAGACCAAAATGGGAGCAAAATTTAGAAACCTAGAAAGCATGCCCAACGATCAAATCATCTACAAACCCATCGACAATTGAGTGGGTGTAGTACATTTGAAGAAGCAATAACAAGCACAAGTGGAAGTTTGAGAGATGCCTGAACAATAATGACCAGAAGAGAGAAAGAATTCATCCAACAGATACTTCTTTAAGTTCAGCTACACTTAAGAACCGCTAGCTAACCAAAATCAAAGATAAAATTGTTAGTGTTGAAAGTATCCCCCCCCCCTTCAAAAATTAAAACCCTAGAATTTAGAACTTACCAAAAAGGCGAATGTCAAGATTCCTACTTCAACTGACTTCCAACAAGGGTAAGATAAAGGGGATTGTCCTTCAACAATGTGATGTATCTGTGGGGGAGAACATGAACACGCAAGCTAGAATTCAAAAGCTTAAAACAAGCAAGCTGAATTTCAAGCTAAAGTTTGAGTGTGGGGGTGTATGAATGAATGAAAAAAGGATAGTCTAAACTCTCATTAGATACAGAAACACCATTAAGTTTGAGTTTAGGGCCCTTAACCTCAATTAGGATATAGAAACACCACCTAACTAAGAGTTAAGACTTACTTGATCACCACCTTAATCAGCCTAATTAAGGATAAGCAAGTGAAGTATTTAAGGAGAAACGAGAGCAATGCTCTTAATTCTGGTTGTTCATTCAAAATCAAAGTGTGTTGCTGCCCATGGCGGTGTGTAGCTTTAAATACAAGCCTAGCAAGTAACCAAGCAAGTATACTAGCACCTAAGGTTTCCTTCCTAGGAAGGAAACGTATTAAACTAAGCTAACAGCCATGGTTTATCACTAACCCGTGTATAAGCTCAATCAACTTAGGCTAATTACGATCCAAATGAAAAGGATAGCCTAACAATTATTGTTTACAACCTTAATCACATGTAATTAAGCCTAATACAACCAGTAATCTAGCAAAAGAAAAGGGGAGCAGCCGTAAAGTGGTTTCTCCTTTTTGGCTGGCTAATAAGCTTCAAGAGACAACTTCTTCGCTACCTTGCTTCCCATTGGTCATCCTTCTCTAGGAAAATCCCTTTTGCAGCTGATGATTGATACTCTAGAAGCCTTGGGACGTGTGCCACTTGGGATAGAAAGGAGTAAACCCATGGAAGGAGGAAAATAAGCTGCTACTACCAAATCAGGTTTTTGGAGCAAACTGAACCCGATTTTCTGCCTTCTTTAAGCCCAACCAAAAGTGGTTAGGATTCTGATTTTAGGCCATGGGGGAAAACTTTAGGGTGTGTACAAACCCCCCTGTAAACAAATCAAGGTTAAATCATGTTTAAGTAGAAGAATTCCACTAAAACATTTAATTGTGCAGTTTTGGATCAAAACTGGCCGGTTGAACAAAATGCCTTGATCTGTTTACTTCCTCTAGGTATGATTGGAATTCAATGCTTGGACCTAAAAGTAGACATCTTGGGGAATCCAAAAAGGTAAAAATCCGAGACTTAAACCAAAATGTAGCTTAAGAAATCACATACTCAAAACCAGGTACATTTTGGTTCTACTGGGCAGTTTGGATTATTAGCTAATTTGAGAGGGTAAATGAAGTTCAAATGGGATGAAACTTGATTTTCTGGAAAGTTGACTTCTTGAACTTCAAACCCACCTCAAAGAGGCCTAAGTAATTAAGCACTCAAATCTAGGTTTGCTGCTGACTTATACCCGTGACCTGCTATTTTATTAATTAAACAAAATAAGGATGATTTATTCATCCTTTGGCCAGCAAAATGAAATTACCTAGATTGATTTGCTTCTTTAAATTAAGGGGCATGGAGAGATCTCTATCACAATGTCACGACAAAGAGAGGAGATGAATGCTTCAAAAATAGAGAAGATAGATCTCAAAAATAGAATGTTAAAGAAAGACATTTTGAGAAGAGATAGAGAGAGAGAGAGAGAGAGAGAGAGAGAGAGAGAGAGAGAGAGAGAGAATTGAAATCCTAAGCCTCTGAGAGATAGTGAGAACCCAGGTGAAGATGCAGCATGAAGGGCCAGAGGTGAAAATCAATTTACATGCTTTTTCAACATACAATAATTTCCTTCACATGGGGTGAAGAGATTTTCCCCTGAAAATGATTTTCTCCTCCGCCTTTTACCAAGCATCGTCAAATGGGAAATCATTTTTCAGGAATATGATTTTACCCCCTACCAAACGTACTCTTCATTAATTATCAGATTAGAGTCTTCGCAGACTTGCAAATTCTTCACTCCTATTTCTGTAGCTGCTTGCAATCCGATGATAGGCTTCGTACTCAACTACATTGTCAGCAACCTCGAAGTCTAATTTGACTAATATAGGGATATGTGCCCATTTTGGAGATACTGAAAGGATGCGTAGCCCAAATCCTCTTTGATTCGCAGCCCCATCGGAGTACATTGTTCATACATCTTCTTTCACGTGAAGAACTTCCTCGTTGAGGAAATCAAAAGCGTCTTCCTTCTGATCTTCTATCAGCAGGTTTGACAAGAAGTCGGACTTGACTATACCCTTGATGGATTTCTGTAGGGTGTAACGTAGATCAAACTTTGATAATATTGTTGTCCACTTAGCAACTTGCTGCCCATCACTGGTTGCTGTAACAGATATCTTGTTAGGTACATCAGTGCCATCACATGTAACATATGCGTTAGCATATAACGCCTAAGCTTCATGGTTACCCAAACTAAGGCGAAGAAGGTTTTCTCCTAGGATGTGTAGTGGGCTTCATATTTAAGGAACTTTTACTCGCATAGTAGATGGCCCTTTCCTTCCCTTCTATCTTTTAGGCTAGCGTGGCCCTCATTGCTGTGGTTATTATTGCGAGATAGAGAATGAGGGAATGCCAGGTTGTGGAGGTACCAGTACTGGTGGGTTAGATAGGTACTCCTTGAACTTATCAAATGCCTCTTGGCACTCCTGATCCCATTCTACCTTTACTCCCTTCTTCAATTTCATAAAGATAGCCTCACATAACATTGTCAGCTTCGATATGAAGTGACTGATGTATTGTAGGAGATGTAGAAATCTTCATATTTCATTTTTAGTGTTAGGTGGCACCATTTCCTGTATTGCCTTGATTTTAAAAGGTCAACCTTCATTCCCCTAAGGCTAACCACGTACCCTAGCAACTTCCTTGAGGTCACTCCAAATACACACTTCTACATGTTTAAACACAAATTGTATTTCTAAGTCTAGTGAAGAACTTCTAAAGAGTCAGAACATGTCCATCCCTGTGCTTAGATTTTATAATCATATCATCCATATACACTTCTGCTTATGTATTAAATCATGCAGCAAGGTGGTAGCCATTCTTTAGTAGGTAGTCTCAGCATTCTTTAAACCTATGGCAGTGTAGTAATAAGTTCCCTAAGTGGTAATGATGGTAGTTTTTTCTATGTTCTCCATTGCCATCTTGGCTTGTTTGTAACAAACATCCTCATCCATAAAGGAAAGGAAAGCATGTTAGCAGTATTATCAACTATAATATCTATACGTAGTAGTGAAAAATCATCTTCTGGACTTGCCCTGTTAATATCACTGAAATCCATACACATTCTTACTCTTTCATCTTTCTTTAGAGCTGGAATAATATTTACTGCCCATTAAGGGTAGTGTGCAACCATCTTAAACCTTGTATCTAATTGTTTCTACACGTTTTACTTTACTTTCAAGGCCCATTCTGGTTTTATCCTGTTAAAATTTTATTTTACTAGCTTAACATCTAGATAGAGAAGAATTTTATGCTAATATCTAGATCTATGCCTAGCATGTCCTTATAGGACCATGCAAAGATGTCTATGAATTCCCATAGGAGTGAGATAAAAACTTTCTTGCTCTTCTGGAGTTAGTCATTTTCCTATTTAAGCTCTCAAGGCTCTTAAAAAGTCCCTAAGTTGATTAGTATTGTATCATTAATTATGACAGTTTGATTTTCATGGTCTTCAACTACTTTAATTAGATCTTTTGGAGTTATATCTTCATTTCCATTATAAGAGGCAAAGCACTCAACTGGAGAGGAGGGAGATGAATTGTAAACAAAAGAGTTTATCTTATTGAAATCAGAAACAAGTACATCTAGTGGTAGAGTTTAAGGAAACATAAACTAAAGAGTTACTCTTAGACTCTATCTTATAATTTCCTAAACTACGCCTATAGCTATAGTGAACACTTTTCCTTCCTCTTCAACTATCCAAGTCACTTGCTTACAGCCTTTGGCATTATTCTTGATAATGAAGTTTACAGGGTTGAAACCAATGTTAGACATGACAAGGGATAAATAGCAACAAGGTAATCTTAAGTGGATCTCCAAATAGGATCCTAAAGATGTTGCGTTCAGCTAGGTTGATCCAATCTTGAGTAGATGGATTTGCCTTGTGGTAGTAAGTGCTTCTTTCTCCAATAGGTGGCACTCAGTGAACACTTCTAACCCACGCACTAAGGCTCTTTTTTTTTCTATGTGGCGAGGCTCAAGGAAGCCATATAAAGGAAAATTATCTCCTTCACACGAGAACTGTCCATTAAGGGCCTATTCTATTTCGCAATAAGATACAGTTATAAACTGTAAAAAAATGTAAGGAGTTGTGAGGAGCTGTAACAAGATATAAGGAGCTGTAACAAGATTTAAGAAGCTGCAAAAATAAATGTAAGCAGTTGTTGAATTATTGAAGAGTTGTATAGTATAATTTATGACAATTATGATATATTAGTCATATTTACGACTAAACTTTGATACCATTAGTGAACAAAATATTTCTTGACATAATTAAAACAAGATATGTTTGTTTTACAAAGAACGCTTTGGATGAGAAATAATAATATTAAAATAATAAACTTACTGAAAATAAAACCATTAACTAAGTTAGTTACATTGCAATAAATATATTAAACCCCATAAATTTTGTCAAGAAAATTTCGTCAGTTGAGGTGATTTTTAATATTTATATTAGTTTGATCCAGTAAGCAAAGTATAACCAAAAAAACATTTTTTGACAAAATTAAATACAACTCTTAAAATGAAATCCTATTTTAAGTAAACAATTTTAAATGTAAATGTGTGGTCAATATTGTTACCAAGAAATTTTATAAATAAACCCTTAAAATATTATACAGCAATGCTTAAAATATGAAAATTGTATTGTTATATTAAACAACCAAAAATTAAATATTACCTTCCAAAATCAAAAAAAAATAAAAACAAAAGATGCGGGTGTTGCTCATCGATCACGTACAGGTCAGAACACTTAGAACACCTTGGTTGTGGTATCATCCAACATGATAATTACTTACTTAAACGTCGGTTGGGAGGAGAGGGCACATGATGTGACAGTATTACGAGGTAGTATGCTTCAACCTAAGTTCAATTTTCCTCATCGCCCTCCAAGTACATGAGGATATGTTCTTAACATATTCCTTGATGATTCTCATTTGTCATATACAACTCTAATTATTTCACATAATTGTTTAGGAAAATACTATCTGGTTGACTCAGCATATCCAAATACTCTTGGATATTTATCTCCGTACATAGGAAAGGAAACTCGTCGTCATATTCCATAGTTTAGAAAATATAGCCCCCTTAAAGGATTGAAGGAACAGTTCAACCATTAGCACTCATCTGTGCGAATGACAGTGGAAAGAACTTTTGGAGTATTGAAGGGGAGATGGAAAATATTGGTCAACAGAATGCCGTAAATGAGATAGGAGCAGCACCTTCAGATAATTGTTTCTTGTTGTACTTTGCACAATTTTATTATTTTACATGACAAGCGCATATTAATTTTAGCAAGGGAACCAAATTTGGAACGACTATCAAATATTCAATTGTATAATGATAGCAACAAAATTATCATGGATAAACTTAGGGATGAAATAGCTATAATGCTTTCGTCGCATACAGTTTGACAGTTTTCATATATGCTTCAGATTTAAACATGAACAAAAGCTTTGTATTATAATTTTAAAAGTATGGTCACTTATTCCATCTATAATAACATATATTATTCATGTCGAAACTCAAATATAATTTATGTCATTATATTATATTTTTATATTTATGTAAATGTTGTGCTCATAAGATATTTATAAATTTTGTATATTGGTGGCATAATTAAAAAAGTATACATATTTATGTAATTAAAATAAATGAGTGCTACAGAAAATCTATATGAGATGTAAGAAGATGTAAACAGATTTAAGAAGATACAAGAAGATGTAAGGAGATGTAAGGAGATGTAAAAAGATGTAAGTTATGTTAAGGATGTAAGGAGCTATAAATAGATGTAAGAAGCTGTAAGGAAATATAAGCTCTTAACTAAATCCTCAAAAACGAGAAATAGAACAGGCCCTAAGAGTGTAGAGATATGGCCTTATAGCATAGTGCTTTTGGCACCTTTTCCTAGCAGCAGCTTTTTGGGCTTCGGCTTCTTGCTTGGCCTTAATCACTTCTTCAGGAGTGGGCTGATACGCTAGTTCGAATTTGTTATCCTACTTTTGATTCATGGGAAAGGAAGTCCATTGTTATGCTTTTCGTCCCACAGTCATTTCTGGGAAATATCCCCATTTTTTAAGGGTAGTGTTCATATTCAAATTCGAGTAGGGATCAAAGTTGAAAGGAGCTTGGTCCTTCTCTAAGACTGCCACTATTTCAAGGTTATATGGTTCCTTGTCATTGTGATTGTGCTCTATTTCTAATACTGATCCCTTGTTAGTGATTCTAACGCACAAGTGTGCCCTTCTATGGTGACCCCCTATTCTTTTATCAGCATTTTCACGTTCTAGTGCAAAGTAAATGAAACTGCCTGGTGATAGTAAAGCCATGGTCTTCCTAGGATCAAATTAAAGATGGCTGGAATATGTAGAACTTGGAATTCCACATTCCTTTCAATATAACCCACAGTAATAGAGAGGAAAATAGTGCTCAACACTAGCCTTTCTGAGTTGTATACTCTTACATGAGTTGATGGCGTTGAGAGTTAATCTTCTTTGATTCCCAGTCTTTTAGCTGTCATTTAAGGATAGACATTCATAACTGATCCATTATCAACCAGGGCGAGGGGTACATACTTTTGAAGGCATATCACAGTAAGATACAGGGCATTATTGTGCGCCAAACCTCCTAGCAGGAGATCTTCATTGTTAAAGGTTATGATGTCTTTACTAAACGTAATTGAAGATATCATTTCCTCAGGTATAGCTTCAGGAAACAAGTCAATATTATTCAGCTCATCTATTAGGAGCTGCCTATGCTTTTGAGAAGCTACACTAAGTTGCCAGAAGTTACTTTAACTTTAAGTTTCTTTAATTGCTTTAGTCCTGAATCCTCTTCTTGGACTATCATCACTTTTTCCTTTTCTAAGGCCTATCTTGGGCCCCTTCTGGGTTGGTCCCGCCTAGCCTTTGTGAGGTGTTGGATCCTTCCTTGGTCCTCTTTTCCCCAAAATTCTTCTTGTTCACTCATACCCCATAAATCATCGCTACCTACTTCAACAGGCAGATGACCTCCCTGGATTTCATATATATCGTCTTCATCATTTTTATATAAGTCGTGGACCTCTAAGTATTATGTAGGCATGCTTACCCTTGGCTTTGGCCCATAAGTGCTGTATATGAGCATAGGTGGATCCCGTTCCCCTTGGTCATCGATCAAACATGCTTTCGTGATCTCTTAATGGGTTTCTGTCATTGCTGGGCTCTTAGCCTGCTTTAGACAACAAGAGTTGTCTTGGCTTGAACATCCTTTTCAGCCTATTCTTAAAGGTCCCATAATTTTTGGTGTCATACCTTCGAGACTGATAGCACTTAGAGTATTTGATCGGATCAGAAGACTTGGACTGTGTGAGTACCTCAATTTCTATCTTAAGCTCAGGGAGATCGATTTTTTCTTTGGCCAAATTTGCTCTAGAACCTAAGTGTAGGCGGTCCTATGTGGGGTACATTCAATAAAATGATTTATCGCATGCACTTCCTTAGACCTACTAACGTTTTTATCCTTATTTTAGTAGTTGCCTTTCCAGTTATTACCAATCTTTGCAAGCACTTCCTTGGATGACTCTTCCTCTGCCAGCATGCCTATATTCTTCTAGAGCTAGGTAATAAGTCAGGTCGAGTAGGGTTCATGTTTATGTCGAACTTAAACGGGTTGAGAATTCATCAACCTAAACCTAACCTGTTTATTAAACGGGTTGAAAAACCTTGACCTGTATCCGTTTAGCTTTTAAACGGATTGACTCACTTAACTCGTTTAAGATAAACAGGTCGAGTTCAGTCGCCTAATTACTCATTTACGCATTTAACATTTTCAATTAATACGTAATTACATAATGTTAAAAATTAAATTTACATATCACATTAAATAATTACTCTCTAAAACTCCCCCGATTCATCATGATTCACAATTTTTATTTTTTTCTTAATTATATAATAAAAAGGCAAATGGATAAATCTCAAATGGGAAAATGAGTTGACTTATTTAACCTATATAATTAAACAGGTTACATAGGTAACTTTTTCGTATCGAGAATCTCGACCTGAACCTAACACATTTAATTAAACGGGTTGAATGTGTCAACTCATTTAATTAAACGGGTTGAAACTTTACACCCAAATCCACTTAACTTCGTGTTGGTTTCAGGTTGGTAGTCGTGTCAGATAAGCCTTTCCCATCTCTATGTTCTTTAGTGTCGTGAAATTTTTAAATGACGTGAACTGTAGGTTCTGCCTATATGTGGGTTGGAGGTTCCTAATGAGTAATCTTACTTAATCATCTTCTGAAGGTCAATCCACTATGTGAATGACCTTCACCCTCTATCTAGCTAGTTACTTAGCAAACCCCTTTTGTCTTCTTGCTTGAGCAGCCCTAGGTCCTTGAATGTGATTGGGAGGTCAGCATCATATGAATACTGATGTAGGAATTCCTTATGAAGATTATCCTAATTCATAACCTTTTGGGGGTCCATGGTATTATACCACCTCATCATATCTTTGTCAAAGGTCCAAGGAAATATAAAGTGGAAGATGTCCCTATCAATTCCTTTTACAGTTAATTTGCTAACAAAGTTTCTAATATGGTGATAAGGATTTTCACTTCCATGAAATTTAACGTCAGGTATAGTGAACTTTGAAGCAACTTCCCGTTTGGGATTGAAGTGAATCCTGCATAGTCATTAAAGTAATTGTTGATCATGAAAGGCTCCTTAAGTAGTTATTCTAATGCGATCTGTCCATGGATCAATTTGAGGAGTCCTTTTTTCTGGTTCTCCTTCTTTCCTATTCTCGACGTGAGATTGCTCCTCTGCTTAGATCCTTTAGTCAGGTTTTGGAGCACAGTATCCTTCATCTCCATCTTCTTGTCACTTAACTCTATTTTGGTTTGCATCTTTTCTATCATCTTCATAAGTTGTGCAATCTTGTTGTTCCCAACTATAGGAATTGGCGATGGATTAGACTTTGACTTGTATCTTAACCTTGACTTGACTAGTAGAGTTTCTTCTTATTGCTTCTTAGATAGAAGTCTCCTAGTTGATGTGCTCCACTCACATACTTTCTTAGTCTTCCTTATCCTGATAAATAGTGAAAGTGCTCAAGACTAACTTATCTAAATACTTTCTGAGGAAATGACTTATGGATTAAGAATCCTAATACTAAGAGCCTAATATGCTAACTTTACATTTTGAACGTTGAGCCAAATAGACACTGACCAAATTGGACCCAGTCAAAAGATGCCGGTCAGGTTCCTAGTTGGACCCTTGAAATGGACATCCTAATATCAACGTTTTTCTCCTAAGTCCAGACTTAATCTAATACAATTAAGCTCCAGGGACGCCGGTTGGGTTCCTAGTTGGTTCCCCAAAATGGCCATCCTGACTCTTGCCTTTTCTCCTCAGTTAAGACCAAATTAGATACAGGCAGACTCCCTTACGTTATCGATCAAGTTACTAATTAACCTGGGAAACTGACTCCTACCCGAGACTAAAGACAAAATCCCAGGAAAGTAGCATGCAGACTCCTTTTCTCTTTTTGTTTTAAACACCTAGCTAGGACATTTCAAGCTCGGCCGAATCTCCCTTTAGGACCTTTTATTTCCTAATCTAAGGCTAGAACCTAGTCGGGTCCAAGGTTAAGAGCCCTAGAGCTCAATTGGCCTCAAAGCTACTTTGGTTAATAACTTTAGTCACTAAGTTTGATCATAACCTAGGCTCTCCTGAGACCTAAAGCATCAATGCATAGTTTGTAGGCTAAAGACGTTGAACTATGCAAAAAAAAATTAAAAAAATCGAACCACACACATGAGTTCCAACCTAAGCCAGAGTTTTGAGTTACAAGTGTTTCAAGTCAAGTCTTACATTGTCCTCTCGAAACTCAAATATTTTGTATGCCATCCATGAGGTGCATGACAGGACTGAAACATTTTGGTTGCTTCCCTAAGTCACGTGAGCTAAAAAGTGTGTCGCCAGAGGGTAGATCAATGTATGCTCAGTAGAGTCCAATGGACCCACCAAGCTAACTAGTTGATCTCCAAAGGCGTAAGTATTAGAGTTTAATTCTAGAGGTGTTATTGATCATGAAAAGGCAGCACCTTTCAATGCAAGGATGCCTAATGCAAGCGTAATTAAAATAATTTCCGATATTGAATTTCAAATCTCACCCACTTTTAAGGAAAATGTTCTGAATGGAGTCACCACTATAAAGACCCTCGACCCAGGGAACCTATCCCGGGATGCAGTCCACCACGAATAGTCGGACTTGTTTGCTGGGTATTTATTTTTTTTGTTTCAAAACTGATTGTTAATTTTTTTTTTTTCAGGAATCAGAACTTGCGCAAATTCATAGAAGCTAGACCAAAATTGTAATCCAAGAACTTGGTCGGGTTCCTAGGCCAAAATTAGGTTCAACAGCCTGTTCTAATTCCAGGAATTACTAACCAGTTGATCTAGGAATTGGGTGACTAGCCTGATCTAGGTACTCAGCCAAGTTCTTGGGCTAGTGTTGAGCCTAGATCCTGGTCCAGACAGTTAAAATTACCTGGATCATAAGATTTCTATCTAAAAATAAAATACGAAATAAAATAAATGTAAAAAAATATGAATTAACTAATAGAGTTACCAATGAGTTTTTAGGAAAAGTTTACAAACCGAAATTACTTTTCAAAGTGAATCGTAAATTGATAGGGACAATAGAAGGGACAATGAAAGCGTAATACTCTTTAGTCTCGAATCGAGAATCTAGATTCAGAGGCGATGGTACGATGATATAATGTGATGCATCACATCACTGCCTGTCATCACTAATGACCTCTATTATTCAATGTGAGAAATCAAATCTTAATTATACTACCACATAGTCACAACAGATTAGTATGAATCACGTTAGATAATAAAAAAGATATAATTATTAGTCCAACAAAAGTCAAAATAAAGTAAACAATTGCAGCAATGGAGGAACTACCTAAAGACATCTTTGATAATTTGGAATAAAAAATCACTAAAGGGAGTTAACTAGATGAGTAGGGGATATATAGAGATTTCGCCCTCAGAATACCCAACTAATTCACCTAGGAACCCAGTAAAGTGACACCTTCTCGATTAATCTGATATCACCTTCAATGGTATCAATAGGTCACTTGAGCTCTTGTCTCTATGCAATTTCTAGTATCTCTCTACTAGAAAGTCTCAAGGAATTTCTCAATGCTCTCATTAATGCCAATTTTTGGGGACTAATTGACGCTGATTGATGGCCCCGGGCCCTAGGGACAACCCTTTTTCATAGTGGTTGAGGGGATAGTCCGAATTAGTTGAGAGAAAGGAAACCTATTCCTAGTCTTATTAAGCTTAATCTAAATCGGTGTGCCAATTCAACTAGGAATCTGACTAATTAAACACGGTAATCTAATGAGTTATGGACGCGAACCAACTAATCCCATTTAGGCAAATTTAATCTCGGAGTGTGGAAAATGGAGGAACCCGGCCAGGTCCCTTGTCTCGTAAACCGGCTGGTTTCTGTGCTTACCTTAGGCCCACTGGGCCAGCTTTGCATGCTCTCTCTACTGCTCTTTATTTCACTAGTTCGAATTCTATTTTCATTAATCACTTTGTTGGGTTGCCAAGCACATAAGTTGGGATATTGTTTTCATCTTGGACAATTAAAATAAAGATGTTATTTTTAGGCGCCTACAAGTTTTTACTATTTGGTGTAAGTTTGATGGAGTTCTTTTCAACCCTAAGGTTTTGATGAGCCCATGGATTTTTTTTCGTAGATTCTAAACCTGCAGTTATTTTTTATCATAGCCCTATTAGGCTAGAGAGTAGGGATGGATTTGAAGGAATGAGGCAACCATTCAAATTCCTTAATGTGTGGATACAACATTCAAGTTTTGATAAATTGGTGAAAGATTGCTAGAGTTCGAAAGTTAATCGATCTTCACCATACCAGATTGTTACTAAATTGAATATGCTAAACACTCATTTTTAAGAAGCCGCACTTTTGTCAGGCGAAGATATTAGTGGTAATGTAAATTTTCTCTGTAATAAATTAGACTAAGCTGCAAAGAGATCCTTCTTCTATTGCGTTGCAGAGACTTGGAAAAGGTGTTCTCTTTGACTATGTAAAGTGTAGACAAATTGAAAAATCTATTCAAAGGCAAAGGGCCAAGGAACACCTTTAAAGGTACAAGGATGACAATACTAGATATTTTCATGTTGTCATAAAGCCCAAAAACAAAAAAAGAAAAGATGATTTCATGCCATTAGTAAGATTGTGGATGAGGAAGATGTGGACTCAACTATGCAGGAGGGTGTGGCTGATGTGTTTATTAAATTTTATACGAGCCTGATGTGCACAATAACCGAAGTGAAGCGGCTGGATCTTGGCCTATGTCTTAAGAGATTGGAAAATATATAATTTGTTTGGTAAATTATCTTTGTGTTGAAATTTCTGTTGCAATTAAACAGGTTGATGGGTAAGTGAGTAACCGAACCTAACCTATTTTACTTGTTTATGTAAGCGGGTTAGGTCCAGGTGGACCCGTTTAAATGTTAAGCAGTTTGGATTGAACTTTTTCAACTCGTTTATTAAACAAGTCGGGTTAAGGTTTGAAGATTTTTAACCCATTTAAGTTTGACTAGAGTACGAATCCAATCCGATACAGCACATTACCTAGCTCTAGATCTTGCATGGATTTATTGTGGTCACTTGTTGGGTTCTAATCATCGACAAATGCTTTCTTTTTGGGAAATGATACGTCCATGTCAACTATCGCATACTTCCATGGAATCTTCCTTGGTATGACAAAATTAGCCTCT
>JAKOGI010001409.1:0-55000 GCA_029747015.1 Carnegiea gigantea | reverse complement strand
GCTGGTTACGGCTCTGGAATACCCCTAGTGCCTAAATTGAAAATTTGATGATTAGCCTGTTGAGTTATTTTCCCCTTTTTTGGATGTTTTTCAACTTTGCTTTTTTTGACTCTTGTTAATGCACATAGGGCAAGCGGTTTCAAATAAACATGCAAAAATTATGAAAATGAAACTAGAATTAGAATTGCAACACAACCGGTTTCGGTTCTAGCATACCCGAAGTGCCTAGATTGAAAATTTGGCAACTAGCATATTGAGTTGGTTTTTCTCTTTTTTGGATGTTTGATATGGCAAAATTCTTAGCATAAGATTGAAAATTGGTGGTTTCCAATACCATACCATTACAAAATAAAGAACAACTTATTTGTTATTGTAAAAAGATATATCAAAAAAAGAGGTATGCTTATAACCATGTCAATTACAAGCGTAAAGAGTAACACAACTTTTACCGACTTATAATTAAACTCGCAACTTGCACTCCTAAAAAAAACAAAAAAGATGCTTTAAAATTTACTGAGTCAATGAGAAATCACAAATTACATGCCAATTCAATCCCAAATTCAAGTATAATTTTAGGAACAAAAACTCAAAAACTGGAATCAAACCTATTTGACCAGTCCCAACACTATTTCGAGTGCCGAAAATCATGCTCACCTCAAGCCCTTGATACACCCCCAGGAAACATTGATGTCTAAAAACCGTATACATGTTCTTGTTTGATGAATATGGCCATTCACCCCAACTGTACCTAGCAAATGGGTCATTCAGTTGAGGAACGGGTCGAGTTAAATTTGACTTATGTCATATTTTGGATCAAGGGATATTTCGAATCTATTCGATTCGGGTCGGGTGAATTTCGCTTCGGTTCAATCAATTTCTGTTCCAATAAGCTTGTCATGCAAAAATAAACAATTTTGTCAATAGTTTCGAGTTGTGTATGATTTTTTTCGGGTTAGATATGATTTGTTTCGGGTTAATTCGAGTTTCTAGTCCACTTTCAAGTAAACCCACTTCGGATATTGGATGATACACATCATTCTATTCAGATCAATTTTGCCAGATTTAACCCAATACCGCCTGGGCCCAAGAAGAAAGAAACAAGGGCCCAAAAAATCAACATACATAAAGAGCATCAAGTACTCCCAATCGATCCGATGAGTCAACAATCAAAGCTACAATTAATAACTTAATATCACTGCTAACCACAAAATCTGACATTCAGATTCACTAAAAATCACAATCAGCATGAGAAATCAAACGAAACTTAATGTTGAAAGGGGCGCAAAAAAACCATGCAATTTACTTGTCCAGAAGCAAAAATATTCTACCAAAATGCCAAACTAGCAGTGAGAACCCACTGGTTACAAACCCTTCCCCGAAAACAATCATCGACTTAAGTAGAGAGGTTCCAGGATCTGGGAAAAATAAACTAATCTACTTCCTCAATCTTGGGACCAGCACCGCTTGCACCAGCAGATGGTGCGTCATCATCCATGGCACCACCCATGTCACCACCAGCTCCCTGGTACATCTTGGCAATGATGGGGTTGCAGACGCTCTCAAGCTCCTTCATCTTGTCCTCGAACTCATCGGCCTCAGCCAACTGGTTCGAGTCGAGCCACTGGATGGTGCTGTCAATGGCATCCTCTATCTTCTTCTTCTCTGCCTCGGCAAGCTGGGCACCAATCTTCTCATCCTTGACAGTGTTCCTCATGTTGTAGGCATAGTTCTCCAGCGCATTCTTGGCCTCAACCTTCTTCTTGTGCTCCTCATCCTCTGCCTTGTACTTCTCGGCCTCTTGAACCATCTTCTCAATCTCCTCCTTGGACAGTCTGCCCTTATCGTTGGTGATGGTGATCTTGTTCTTCTGCCCAGTTGTCTTGTCCTCAGCAGAGACGTTTAGGATACCGTTGGCATCAATGTCGAAGCAGACATTGATCTGGGGAACACCCCTTGGTGCTGGGGGAATGCCCGAAAGTTCGAATTTACCCAGCAAGTTGTTGTCCCGGGTTCGGGTTCTTTCTCCTTCATAGACCTGGATCAGCACACCAGGCTGGTTGTCTGAGTAGGTTGAAAAGACCTGCTCCTTCTTGGTTGGGATGGTGGTGTTCCTTGGTATCAAGACAGTCATGACACCACCAGCAGTTTCCAAACCAAGAGACAGAGGAGTAACATCAAGCAACAAGAGGTCCTGGACCTTCTCGTTTCCTTCACCACTCAAGATGGCAGCTTGCACAGCTGCACCGTATGCAACAGCCTCATCAGGATTAATGCTCTTGCACAGCTCCTTGCCATTGAAGAAGTCTTGCAACAGCTGCTGGACCTTGGGAATTCTAGTGGATCCTCCAACAAGAACAACATCGTGCACAGTGCTCTTGTCCATCTTGGCATCCCTTAAACACTTCTCCACTGGTTCCATACATTTTCTGAACAAGTCCATGTTCAACTCTTCAAAACGGGCACGAGTGATGGTGGTGTAGAAATCCACGCCTTCATAGAGAGAGTCGATTTCAATAGTAGTTTGGGCAGTAGATGAGAGGGTCCTCTTCGCCCTTTCACAAGCTGTTCTCAACCTCCTAAGAGCCCTAGGGTTGCCACTGATGTCCTTCTTGTGCTTTCTCTTGAACTCCTGGACAAAGTGGTTCACCATTCTGTTGTCAAAGTCCTCACCACCAAGATGGGTGTCCCCAGCGGTGGCTTTCACCTCAAAGATACCTTCCTCAATGGTGAGCAAGGAGACATCAAAGGTACCCCCACCGAGATCAAAGATCAGGACGTTCTTCTCACCAGTGCTGGAGGACTTCTTGTCAAGACCATAGGCAATGGCAGCAGCGGTTGGCTCATTAATGATACGCATAACATTCAAGCCAGAAATGACTCCGGCATCCTTTGTGGCCTGACGCTGAGAGTCATTGAAGTAGGCAGGAACAGTGACAACTGCGTTCTTCACAGTCGAACCAAGGTAAGCCTCAGCAATTTCCTTCATCTTCATGAGGACCATGGAGGAGATTTCCTCAGCAGCAAACTGCTTGTCCTCACCCTTGTAATTGACCACAATCATGGGCTTCTCCCCAGGACCAGAAACAACTTTGAATGGCCAGAGCTTAATGTCACTTTGGACTGAAGCATCACTGAATCTCCTACCAATCAACCTCTTGGCGTCTGCAATTGAGATACAAATCAGAGGTTAAGAATTGCAGTAGGATAAAACACAAAGAAGATATTCAGTAGCCACAACAGGGAAGCTATACAATGATAGAACCATAGACACAACATACTATATAATGGTGAACATAAAGATGTCACGAACATTTTGCATACTAGCTAGCTAAAAAAGCAGCCTCAATTAGACTTAACAGTTACAAACCCTCCCTTACGTTCCTCTCGCATACCAGAAGACTAAAACACAGCTCATCCAAGCATCAAACAGGTTCACTAACATCCAAGTTGTTGTGTCAAATTAAATTTAAAAACCATTCAACAGTTAGAATAATGCATTTGATGAGTACAAGATAACCTTAGAGCACGAGCAATAGTGCGCCAAATTTTTGGCTCACCGGTAGGGCCTACCACGGCCACATCAACCCTCTCCAACTTTTTGACTCACAAACCTCATCCTCGCTAATGGTTGGCTCACCAATTGATTCACCAAATAAAATAATATCCACGGACCCACGCATCAACACACGATTACTTTTTAACAATCCAAAAAAACCAAAAAGTCAATTAAACTTTAAAAAATAAAAAAAAAGGGAAGGGGGAAGACCCGGGGCAGGCAGCCGCTCGCCGAACCTTCCCCCACAATTTGATCGATACAGGTCGACGGGCCAAACTTTGCCCCGCTTCCCCCATTTCCCCCCTCCCTCCGCGAGGCACGCCCTGTGCCTGCTCTTATTTATGTTTCACCACTTCCTCACTCAATGCAGACTTATTTTCAAAATAGTACATCAAGTATGTGTAAGCTTAACACATATTTAGACCAAATTTCCTATATATGACTAATATCTGTGCATCCAAGTATGTGTAACACATTCTCGGAGCACTACATATTTACAAACATGAGATCCGTTCAGATAAATTTCTTTGCAAGCATTAAGCACACAAATAGAACAAAAGAACTTCAATCAACATCATACAGCACTGATACGAATCGACTTCTTTCTCTGTTTATGGACAAAAAGGTAATCTCACATACTAACAGCACAGAAGAACACAGACACTACTAAATATGACAAGAATTTACGGTCAAAGCATGAGATTACCATTTAATACCATAAAGTTAACTAATTCATAGCAAAACTACAACAGTAAAATACACATCTACAATAATGCAGCAAAAAGAAATCAAATAACTAACTTCGAACAAATCAAAAACCTTGAACAACATCATGCACTACGATTCATTCCCCCCAAAAAAACAGACTAGCAGCAAAAACAATCGAGAATCCAAAAAAGAACAACAGATCCAAATCACGAAAAGTCAACAGAGTATCAAACCACTAGATCTGGAAGAAAGGGCAGAGAGAGAAAGAGACTCACCGAAAACGGTGTTGATAGGGTTCATGGCGACCTGGTTCTTGGCGGCATCACCGATCAACCGTTCAGTGTCGGTGAAAGCAACGTACGACGGTGTCGTTCTGTTACCTTGATCATTGGCAATGATCTCAACACGGTCGTGCTGCCAAACACCAACGCAAGAGTACGTCGTCCCGAGATCGATTCCGATCGCCGGACCTTCTCCTTTTCCGGCCATCTTCTTCCGCTACACGCAAACAACTTGAGAGAGAAACAAGAGAAAGAGAAGGGGAAGAACAAGTTTGAACGTAGCGGCTGACAGACAGGGAGAAGCAAGGGCGTAGGGTTATGGCCATTTATAGGGTTGGAGGGAAAAGACGAGAGAAGTTTGGAGGGGTTATGTAAGGTGGGATCTGCTCGTTGGGGTTTCTAGAATGTTCGAATTGATTGTCAGCCGTGGATCAAGAGAGAGATTACCAGCCGGTAGGTGCAAAGTATTACCGGGCTACAGCGGTTCTCTGGAAATATCTGAAGTTCTGATTCATGATTCGTGACTTGTGTGACGGGCAAATTATTATGTACATTTATGTGTATGTATTTTTATATCTGTTTTATATATATTTTTATGAATTGTATTTATCATATATTCTATATTTTAATATATAATTGATTATATGTTATATGGAGATATGTACGCTCGAGTGTATGGTATATATTTTGGAGAAGAATGCCGAGCTTTCAAATCCTTGTGGCATGAAAACTCCGAATTAGAATTTAATTCGGATTAATTGAGCAAATGATAATAAGTGGTTATAAAGTTGACGTTAATATTTTCATTCAGCAAATGACTTTGCTTGGTAAATAATTATTAGTAATTTGTATTAGTTATTAGCTATTAATTATTTAAATTAGTCGTTTACATTTGCTGTTTGTAGTAAAAAAATATTTGGTAAAGTTAATTATTTCTAAGAAAGATATTCGGTAAAATTCTATTTATACCCTTATCTGTAAATTAGTTTTTTAACAGAACATAATTTTTTTTATTGGTCATCAAAAAGGAATTAAACCTGTGTCATATGGATGGATTAATTTCATTCATAAAACCTTACTTTTTTACTAATTTTACATAATTTGTATTCATTATTTATCTTTTCAATTTGTATATATATAAATGATGCCTATAATGTTATTTTGTTATTTATTAGATTATTTTTTTGGCTATTACTTGAAATTAAAATTTTCATGAATTTATTATGACTTTATCTTTATTAAATTCAATTCATATAAAACATAAGATCAACTATTACTATTTACCTGCATCAATCCAAAATTTACTGTTTAAATAATCGAAAGGGGACTAAATACTCTAAATATAAATATCAAATGCTTATGGATGTGTATGACAAGAGAACCAAATAAATTCGACATAAAGAACTAACGAAATAAGAAAATCTACATAAGAAAAATATACTTCTTGACTAAAAAGTACAAATAACAAAAGTGACAATACAGTTTCAATGATTTGTTTCCCTCCTCCTTTAAAAAAAAGAAGAAGAAGAAGAAGAAAGTACCTACACTTGTTAGTTCTCAAGATCTAACTAAATTCAAATTTTATTAATATAAGTCTTCAAGCAATACTTTACAATACTTAGTACTCTTTTTATTTCATAAAAGCAATATTTTATGGACATAATTTAATGAGATGCAGTGTGATTTCTTTAAACTTTTGGATAAATGTGTCATTTTTATAAAAAGTTCTTTTCAAAAGGCTATGAAAATAGTTTTTTCAAAAAGAGTTATTTGGGATCAAATAGCTATTTGACTTGGTGAAAACAGTTAAAAGTCCCCTAAACAACGATTTTTTTCCAAAAGTTATTGTTACCAAACACCCCTGATATAATTAAAATCCTGTGGGGCCATGGTATGGTTTGAATTAAGGCCATCGGTATATTATGTTTCAAATTTGATTTTCCCCTTCCTCCTTGTATTGTATTATCCTTTAGAGCTCTTATAAACCAAAAAAAATATTAAGTAAAACATTTTTTGTTGTGAGATGCCATGTTTGTACCCATACTTTCCACAAGAATTAAATCACCAAATAATAGAATGAATAATTTTTTAAAGTAACATATCATCATTATTAACCTTTATAGTGTATATTTCAGTCGAGAATTGTTAAATTTAGTGAATTGCCAACAAAGTTTGTAATTTTGAACCACTAATTGGTAAACATAAATGACACTTCCCCCTTTCAAAGTTGTAGCCGAATCTAGAGAGTTTTAAAAATAAATGATTGGGATATTTAGACCCCTGAATAGGTGTAAATTATTACGTACCACCGGATGGACAACTCAATTGTCTACCCGGGCCCACCAATAGCGATTTTGAGTCATCTAACTACCGAACCCTAGGCTTTGTTAAAAAAAAAAAAAAATTCATTCTCCTCAATTTTTTAAAATCGCAGTTTTCATTCTCCCCATTGTTCGATTACTCTTCGCTGCTTCGATTGCTTTAATATTCAGCAATTATTGAATAGCTGGGTTTGATCTTAACGTTACTATTGATGTTGAATCTTCATAAAACGGGAATTGTTCGTTAAGTTTGATAGTGCTTTTTCAATCTCTATTTTTGTTTTCGGGGTTGGAAGTTGTGTTCGTTAGTTTTGCGTTTTGATGAGTTGATTTCGAGATTTTTGAACTGGATTGCATTATGTAAATTTTGGTTTGCGATATATGAGAAACGATAGCTCACTGTTATGAGTTATGTGCTCACTAAATATAGTCGTTGGCTTACTAAAGGTATACATTTAGCTCACTATAAAAAATATATTACTCTGTACTGCAGAGCAGTTTTTGCTCATTAAAAGAAACGTTTGGCTCACTAGAATTGACCTGTGTGCTCACTAATATTGCATTATAACTTACCACAAATGTTATGGTTGTTTTTCCATATGATATTTTCATTGTTGCTATGTACATATGAGAAACAACAACTCACCAATATGAGCTATATGCTCACTAAATATAGTCGTTGGCTTACTAAAGAAATACATTTAGCTCACTTGTATTAAGCTTATATTCAGCAATCATAAATCAGTTCTCTACTCATCAAATATAATTACTATAATTAATCTTATGCATAACAGGAAAAACAATAGCTCACTATAAAAAATCTGTTGCCTTGCACCACAAAGCATTTCTGCTCACTAACACAAACATTTGGCTCACTAGAATGAAGATTGTGCTCACTAATTATGTGTTATAACTCACCACAAAAATTATGTTGTTTTTACAGATGATACTTCATTTTTCATATCTACATTAGATCGTTCTGTTGTTGAGGCTGTTGATGTTGATTATTATGTGAGAATTTTGTATAATCCTACTGGTGTTTCAAAAGGTAAAGACGCATTCGTAAGCTATATAATATATTTAATGAGCAATACAATATTAGTAAGAAATATTTATATTATCTTTTATTATGACATAAGCGCATTCGTGCTATACATATTTAGTTAGTATAATACAAATATAGTCCAACTCACTAAAAGTATGTCATATCTCACTAAATATAAGTCATAACTCACTAAAAGACGAATATATCATACCTTAGAATATGAACAAAAAAGCATATGTGCTAACTAAAATTGTTTGTTCACTCGTTTTTTATTATGAATGATTAGTATTCCATGCTAAATCATATTGGTCACAAAATATATTTTATAACTTGCCAAATATCTATCATAGCTCACTAAATAAATAGCATAACTCACTAAAAAGTATAGTATAGATAGCCAGTAAATAATATTGTGAAGTTCTTGGGTTATGTTATAGATCAATCATTTTTTACTATGCCATAAGGGTGTTTGTATTATATTTTGTGAGTATAATAGAAATGTAGTGAATTAATTAAATATAGTCCAACTAACTAAATATATGACATAACTTACTAAATATATGCCATAGCTCACTAAAAAAATATAGACAACTAGAATATAGTTTAGTGAGTCTCAGATGCATAATAATACTTTTTTTTAGTACAATAGCACATTTTAATAAGTTACATAGTATTTTTACTAAGTGAAACCTAGGATACATAAGATGCATTGATTTGATTTATCCACTCACTGAAAGTATGTATTAGCTTACTAAAACTGTATCTCAACTCACTAAGTATTGTAGTGAGCTATACATTTTTAGTGAGCTGAAATTCGATTGTACAATTGGTTCTATACAACCGGTTGTATGATATACCAACTCAGTAAATAAATATCATAGCTCACTAAAAAACATATAGACAACTAGAATATAGTTTAGTGAGTTTTAGATTCACAATAACACTTTTTTAGTACAATAGCACATTTAATAAGTTATATAGTATTTTTACTAAGTGAAACTTGGGTACATAAGATACATCAATTTCAGTATATCTGCTCACTAAAAATACGTATTAGCTCACTAAAATTGTGTCTCAGCTCACTAAAATATTTTAGTGAGCTATACATTATTTTTAATGAGCGAAATTGGATGCACAACAGCATATTTTAGTGAGCTATAGGGCATTTAGTGAGCCGAAATCTGGCGATTTTCTTTGTGTTTTGTACGTGGGGGCAATTTGTGGGTCTGGTTGTATAATTGCATTTGTATAACCGAGTGAGCGATATAACAACTGCTGAATAGGAGGCTAACACGTGGCACATACCACATCAACAAAACTTAAAGGTTGACCACAAGGGACGAAGAGGTAAGCAGGAAGGATATAATGGTCATTTTATCCTCATATTATGCAATTACCGTTCTACCCTTGAGTGATAACTCCAAGGCTATAAATACCCAAGTTGCACCATTTTGGTGATCGGGGACATTATTCATGACATGATGTACTGCTCTCATAGATCCAAAAATAGTAAAACTCTCACTAATTTTTATCTCATCTTTTACGTCATATTTCTTTGAGGCTGACTTGAGTGTTGAACGGGTCTTCCTCGGAAAAAACATCTGGTGTCGACCTTCGTGCCGGTCAGTAGGGATAAGACACGTAAGCTTTGCCTTGAGTGACACGTCAACCGAAAAGTAAGTACGAGTTTCTCTCCCATTCAATCAAGTTTCTTCCAAAATATATTAGCATTGTCTGTGGGTAAATCTCAGCCAAATGGCTGATAGTCAATCCAAAACATCAAAGCAATGAGATAAAGGTAGACGCGGTGTGGTTGAGGATCCACCAATGGAGCATGGCGACTTCCCAGCTTAGAGTTCAGATACGAACTTAGTAGGTCGCCCTTCCGCTCGACAGCTCATCACCGTACAGCAGCTAAGGGAAACGCTTAAGCAAGTTTAAGAAGTGATGGTATGAGGAGTATGTGAGAAGCAAAAAGGTCTCGATCGTGACCCAGAGCCCATTCAGGGGTTCGAGTACAAACCGACTCCTAGATGCACTCCCTCGTACCAGGAGAACTGGAATCGATGCCTTGAGGGGGAGCCAAGTGCCTTGCAGGCGGGGATACGAAGCAAATCATTGAAGCGAATCAAGCTCTTCGGAAAGCTCATAATAGCATCGCTCCTTCTTGATCCGCCTTAACTCCTTATGCATCTAAAGTAAGGTGTTGAGTGGTCTAAGGAGCAGGAGGAGTCCTCACATCCCTACTACTCTAAGCTAGGGAGCTTTAGAAAGAGAGCTCCTCACCAGCTAGGCCCATCGAAAGGACCAAGACAGGAACCCAACTACCCTATAGTTGTAAAACCCCGAAATTTTGTAGTTATCGATATTAGTTCATAATTATTAATATCCGTTTTGTTTTCTTATCGAAGTGGACCGACTTAGAAGGCTTGAGCTTGTAAGATGATTTGATCTTTATGGATAGTTTGAGGATGAAATTTTTAGATTTTAGTTAGCTAATCCAAGCCAAAGACCACAATCATTTTCTTTCCTTCCTCATGACTACAATTATTCTCTTTCCTTTTGCCTCTTTCCTTCCTTTTCTTTTCTTTTCTTTCCTTTTCTTTTTTCTCCTAAACCCTAACCCTAGAGAGGTATTTAAAAATCAACCACTCG
This sequence comes from Carnegiea gigantea, assembly GCA_029747015.1. Lineage (NCBI taxonomy): Eukaryota > Viridiplantae > Streptophyta > Magnoliopsida > Caryophyllales > Cactaceae > Carnegiea > Carnegiea gigantea. Next base: position 44,434 of record JAKOGI010001409.1, on the reverse strand, counting down.
GTTTCTCTCTTCCTCCCTCCTTTATGCACACCCTCACTCTCTCCCTCTCTCTCAAGCACACACACTCTCTCTTTCCCTCTGTCATGCCACACCCTCTCTCTCTCTCTCTTCCACTAGCCCCCTAGTTGCTCACCATCAGGCCACCAGCCAGTCGTCGAACCATCAATTGGCAGTTGCACTGCCTACCTGTAGCCACTTCCTCCTCCTTATGTGTAAGTATGGCTAGGGTTCATAAACCCTTACCCAAGCATCCTCTTTTTCTAAAGTTCTTTATGAATTTTCACACTTTGATCATAAATCTAAGTTCTTCTGTGTCTTCCATAATCTTCAGAGGTTTGAGGAATATCATAACATCCCTAAGAGCTCTCCTTTTCCTCTCAAACTCACTTTCAAGGTAAAAGTTTGATTATTTTAACCCTCTTAATGTCATGGCTTATGTTAGATTATGAATTTGAGTAGAAAGGAATAGGGAGGACTTAGCATGAATGTGCTAGGAAGTTTCGAGTAAAGAATGAATGCATTGGAGACTAGAATATAGCGAATTAGCAATCCTATCGTAACCAGAATGTAGGGTGACTTTGGGAGAGTACTGGTAACTATCGACTCGTCTAAAAATTGTGAAATTTATATGGTTGGTAGATCTATGACTCTTCTGACACTGAAATTTTGAATCATATAAATAGGAGCTAGGATTAGGGAGTTATGATCAAAATATGATAGCTGTGCAATTTGGGACTGCAGTAGGATAATTAAGGAACTTGGCTAAATTTGAATTAGTTAAGCCCAGAATTAAAGCAAAAGTTTTAGTACATGAACTAGCCTTTCCATAACAGGTTAAATCTCTAAAATCTGACATCAGGAGTAGGAGTTATAGCCTCTGGAAGTTGGGTGCAAGATATGGCCATATTCTGGCTAGTGCATAAAAAGGAATAAATAGTGATATAAATATTACAAAAGCACCCTAAAAATTATTTTGAGGGTCTAACCTGGTAATTAAGTATAAAAGTATTGTTTGGGTAAATTATGGGTCATAAATTATATTGCGCAATATTTTGCTAAGGACTAAGGCTAATATAAACCACTTTTAGGGATTTTCATGGGCCCAAGTTAGAAACCCGAGCTTAAGCTTATTAGATGCCGCTTTCAACTGGGTAACAATTATAACCTAACTCCCCCGAACATCCTTTATAAAATCTGTCTTATAAGTTGGTTTTTGTAATCATTGAATTGAAGTTCGGGAAAATTTTGGTGAATGAATGGTTGTGATAAGATTTCTCCGTTATTATTAGAGTTGGCATGAAATTCTGGTTTTCCATGAATGAACCTTTAATACCCTATTGTGAACATGTTTCTTTAACGGTTTTGGACTGTATTAGGCCAAGATGGGCTAAATGCAAATTCAACACATGACCTATCTTAAGAGTAAGAACCAAGTGGATGCATTAGGCGAGTCAAGGGAAGTTCACTCGCGATCTTAGGAAGGCCTTGTTGCCTTCCCTAGGTAATTGCATGCAAGGTTAGCGACCACGTGCCACCTTGTGGATGGAAGTGGGTTAGGATATTAGTAACCGTCCAATTGATAGTAGGCCATGATAGACCAACTGAAGGCTATGAGACCTACTGAGGTTGCTCACCCTTTTATCTTACAAACTGACCTAGATGAATTTATGGTTCGGATTGGCAATGGATGGTTACCTTTTATGAATCATTCAGATCCTTTGTTTTCCCCCACTGCTCAACTATTTGAAATGAATTTTAAGTGTGTTTCATGATTAGGTGTGGTTGTTACCGAGTCTGTTTCACATTTCAAAATGTTTTGTTTTCATGTGATGCTTCTGAGCATGGGAATCGGACTTCCATTTAAAACAAGGCCGCTTATTTATAGAATTTATAACATGTCTTTGGAATAATTTTCATTTTGAGTAGACATTTGGTTTTAGACTAGTACGTTGGATCTAAGTTATGGCTGACATGGCGTTAATTATTCATTAATGAAGTTCACCTGTGATACTCAACCTTATATTTCCCAGCAAAATATGACGATAATGCCTCGTTAGGTTATCCGCTATCATATAGGTTAATTATTAGTAATTAATCAAAATTAGAAATTTTGGGGTGTTACAGGGCGGTATGGGAGCTCAGGTTTATGAACCTGAAAGCTCGCTTGAGAATGTTATAATTCCGGTTAAGAGCTTAAAACTTATAGACTTAGGAGCTGCGTGGAGAGGTCATAATTTCGGTTAAGAGCTTAAAATTTATAGACCTAGGAGTTGCGTGGAGAATGACTGTAGGATGAGGAAAAGGGGGGATGCATGCATCAGCATAAATGTATTATAATACATATCTTATTTGGAATTATTGGTGTAAAGGATGAACAGTATACAACACTGTCACTACTTGGGGCGTCGGCGTTTCTACCAAGAGAGTAGAAAAGAAACCTATAGACGACATAGCTGACTATTTTCTATAGGTTGAAGAGGTCATACATGGGTGCCTAGATCAAGTGCCAAATAGTTGCTTAAGATTTGGGAAAAACCAAGCCCTCTTCTTCTTCTTGACCCTTCGAGGTGACCCGCTGCGGCACTATCAAATGAATAAGTTTTACCCTAAGAATCGGGTGCTTGATGACCTAAGGAGGTGTTGCTTATGTGATTGGGAGCCTATTTGGATGAACCAAGCATAGCTAGTTGATCGGTTAATCGATGCGAGCCTATACAATAAGCCTCCCACACTTATAACCTACGATGAGACCTTACCACGCCCGGTTGAGGATGGTAGTGATAGTCTCACCACCACAAAACCCAAACCCTCTAAGGAGGAAGAGTTTGCAGAGGAGAATGAGCCTATAGAGGAGAACGAACCCATGAAGGAAGAAGACCCTGAGGAAGATCCCAAGGAAGACCCTGAGGAAGAACCCATAGAGAATGAGAAACCTAAGGAGGAATCCATAGAGGGGGAGGACCTAGAGGAAGAGCCTATGGAGGAGGAACCAATAGAAGATGAAGACCCCAAGGGAGAACGGGCGAATGATGAAGATCTCGAGGAAGGAGAGCTAGACCAGGGACTGGTGGATTGAACTAATAAAAGAATCTGATATAGAAGGTGGATTTTCTTCTGAAGTGTAACATGAACCTGAAGCTACTTAGTGGAAGCAAGGGAGGTGTCGGGGGACATGTCCATTAGATACTCCTAGGCAATAGATCCTAGATAGAGCTTAAAGGAAATAATATTAGAATTAGACACCGTTTTTTCTTTTGCTTTGTTAGTAGGGTTGCAATTGAGGAAGTGATTGAGTTGCTTGTGTAATGAGAATAGTGGTGTGAAAAACATTTAGCATTTCTTGTTTATGCATTGAATTTATTTATTGAGTTCATATGGTTGCGTTTGCTTATACGATTAGCTAAGAACTGTGTGTCTAACCTAAACATGAACGCTAGTGACGTTACTGGAACGTCTATAAGAAATGTGGTTATGTGTGATAAGAACTTAACCACATAAGTGTCAGGCGAACTGGCTAGTACGAATGATACAAATTGATGTGATTATGAATGTTACTACATGTCTGTTCAATGATGGTTGTAAATCAAGGGTAGATTGCCAAAGTATTGCCAAATACATGTCGGGAACTATTAAGAATGGAACTAATTTAGGAGTAGAACTAAAAGACTCTAGTGCTATGCATTCTTTCATTTCCGCCAAGTTAGCTAATGTATTGCCCAACATCTAAACACTCTCTGTTACCTATAGTCCTCCCTGATGGGAAGACTGTAAGGTGTGATGAGTTATATACAGATTGCCCTATCCAAATTGATGGCCATGAGTTCTTAGCTGACCTATATAAATTTGGGTTGATTAATTTTGATATGATTTTGGGTATGGACTGGTTATCGATATATCAATGCAAATAAATTGTCCTAAACAGAAGATTACCCTATAAGGGCCTAGGGGAGAGAAGGTAATTCACAAAGAGAAAGTCCTGAAGTGTGGAGTGAGACTTGTCACAGTAATAGAAGCCCAGAAGCTATTAGAACAAGGTTACACGGGGTTCTTATGCAATGTGGTAGATAGTAAAACACCCAAGCCATCTCTTAAGGACATCCTAATAGTCCGGGAGTTCCTTGACGTTTTCCCTGAGGACATCCTTGGAATGGCACCCCCTAGGAAGGTAGAATTCTGTATTGACTTGGGGCCAGAAGCAACCCTATCTTTAAAGCCCCTTACTAAATGGCCCTAATAGAACTTGAAGAGCTAAAAGTCCAGCTTAATTAGTTATAGGAAAAGGGATATATTAGGCTAAGTATGTTTCCATGGGGAGCCCCAGTACTATTCTTAAAAAAGAAGGATGGAACTTTGAGGTTATGCATTGATTATAGAGAGCTTAACAAGATAACAATCAAGAACCGCAGTCTTTTGCGTCGGATAGATTACCTCTTCGACCAGTTAAAGGGCGCAGGGACTTTTTCTAAAAAAGATCCTCTATCTGACTACCATCAACTCTGTATCAAGGAGGATGACATACCTAAGATGGCATTCTACACTTGATACGAATACTATAAGTACGTTGTGATGCCTCTTGGGCTTACTAATGCCCTAGCCGCATTCATGGACCTCATGAATAGAGTCTTTAAACTTTATTTGGATCAATTTGTACTAGTGCTCATAGATGACATATTGATCTACTTGAGGACACCAGAGGAACACACCCATCACTTGAGAATAATCTTAGAAATGCTGAGGATATTCTTAGAAGTGCTAAGAAAAAAACGAATTGTAGGCGAAATTGAAGAAGTATGAATTTTGGTTGGAAAAAGTGACATTTTTGGAGCATGTGGTGTCTGGAGAAGGAGTCTCCGTGGATCCCCAAAAGATAGAAGCTGTAACGCAGTGGCCTAGACCAAAGAACGCAATTGAAGTGAGGAGTTTTCTGGGGTTGGCAGGTTACTATCATAGATTTGTTTAAAACCTCTCTAAGATCGCAACGCCGCTCACTAGGGGTGATCAAAACCAGTTAACCGAAAATTTAGTTAATTGGAAAGTCGAGTCGCAAAAATTGTGAATCAAAAATCGAAACAAAACTTTCGGTTAACCGAAAATTGACTAACCAAATTTTTCGGTTCGGCAAAAATGTGAACCGTAACTGAACCAAAAAACTCGGCTAACCGGATTTTCGTTTCAGTTAATCGGATTTTCGGTTTAGTTACCGGTTAACCGTTAATTTAAATTGTTAATTTTCAATTTTCACTCCTTTTTTTAATTAATTTAACTATTTGAGATACCAAATATTAATTTACACATTATTGTATATTTTGTCTTATCTTTAATAATAATAAAATCTACAATTTGACTAATATAAAATTTAGTTTTTTTAAAAATAAAAATGTAAGTTTTGGTTTTGGTTAACCGTGCGGTTAACCAAGTCTCAAATGGCCAAATCGAAACCAAAATCGAAACTGCAAAAATTTTTTTTATTCGGTTAACCAAATCGGATTTTTTAGAAAAATCAAACCAGTTAACCAGTTTTTCAATTTGGGTTTTTGGTTTTTCGGTTTTGGTTTTTTTGCTCACCCCCACCTCTCACTAACTTGACAAGGAAAGTCACTAAGTATGAGTGGATTGATGACTGCAAGGAAGCCTTTCAAGAGCTTAAAAAGAGGTTAACTAGTGCATCTGTGTTGGCATTACCCACTAACAACGAGAATTTTATGGTGCATAGTGATGTGTCTAAAAACAAATTAGGTTGTGTGCTGATGGAAAACAACCGTGTTGTAACCTATGCCTCCCGACAATTAAAGACCCATGAGCGGAACTATCCAACTCACAACTTGGAACTAGTAACAATAGTGTTTGCACTGGAGATTTAGAGGCATTATTTGTAGGGGGTGCACTGTAAGATCTTTACCGATCACCAAAGTCTAAAGTACATATTTTTACAGAGAGATTTAAACCTGAGGCAGACAATGTAGATAGAATTCCTTAAGGATTATGACTTAAACTTTTGGTACCACCCAGGGAAAGCAAAAGTGGTAGCCGATGCATTAAGTCGCAGACCATACCCAACCCTTGACTACTTATTGGTGTTACCTAGAGATTTATGCGAGGACTTTAAGAAGTTGGAAATCAGTGTAGTGACAAGGAGGGACAAACCCATGCTTTATACCTTCGAGGCACAGCCTCCCCTTATCGAGGAAATCTGACTGCCTAAAATGCAGACCTGCAGTTGGAAAGGATCAGGGATGAGGTGCTAGCAGGGAAGGCATCTAGCTTTGTGATTCATGAAGATAAATCTTTGAGGTTCCAAAATCAAGTATGTGTTCCAGCTATGGGAGAACTTAAGAAGAATATTCTTAATAAGGAACACAATACCCCACACTCAAGACACCGTGGGGGATAACAAACTATATAAGGATTTGAAGCGGACCTTCTGTTGAAGTAACATGAAGTAGAACATAGGGACTATGTAGCTAAGTGCCTAACCTATTAGCGGGTGAAAATAGAACACCAAAGACCCATAGGGCTCTTGCAACCATTGGAGACTCCCGAGCGGAAGTAGGACTTAGTCTCTATAGATTTTATGGTGGGCTTACCCCACCCAGAGGGAAAATAATGCAATTTGGCTCATCGTAGACTGCCTCACGAAGGCAGCTCACTTTATAGCAATAAGGAACACATGGAACATTAGACAAATTGGCCCGAGCCTACTTAGAGGAGATCGTTCGGTTACATGGGGTACCAAGTTCTGTAGTTTTAGACCAAGACACTAGATTCCAATCTAGGTTCTGGTAGAAACTATAGGAGGCGTTTGGGACGTCGTTACATTTCAGCATAGCCTTTTATGCAGCTACAAATGAGCAGAGCTGAGCAGACGATTCAAACCCTAGAAGACATGCTATCAGCTTGTGTGTTGGAAGAAACCTTGGGATGAGCAACTGGCACTAATCAAGCTCTCCTACAACAACAGTTGTCATTCCAGTATTAGGATTGCCCATTACGAAGCATTGTATGGCAGACGATGCAGAACTCCACTGTGCTGGTAGGAGATTGATGATACGTTGACCATAAGACTGACCTAATCTAAGATACTACCCAGAAAATTAGGGTAATCCAAGAACGAATGAAGGCAGCTCAAAGTTTAAAAGAGCTATACGAATAGAAGTCGTAGGCCTCTTGAGTTCGAGGTGGGAGACCATGTTTTCCTTAGAGTGTCACCAACTAAGGGCATTACGAGGTTTGGTATAATGTTCAAGCTTAGCCCTAGGTACATCAGGCCATATCGCATCATTTAATGTAGCCTGACGATTAGAGGTACCACTTTATTTACTAAGGGTAGATAATGTCTTCTATGTATCCCAGTTACACAAGTATATTCCTAACCCCTCCTATGTTATCAAACTGAACCCCATACAATTACAGGAAGACCTATAGTATGAGGAGCAACCAATTTGTATCTTGGATCAACTAGAAAAACAGCTTCGTAAGAAGATAGTGCCATTGGTGAAGGTCCTCTGGGCCAATCACTAGCCATCGGAGGATACCTGGGAACTAGAACAAGAAATGTGATCCAAGCAGTCTAACTTGTTTGACTACCCAGGTATATGCAAAGTTTTGAGGATGTAAAAATCCCAAAATTCATAATTATTAATATTAGTTCATAATTATTAATATCCATTTTGTTTTCTTTTCGAGGTGGACAGACTTAGAAGGCTTGAACTCGTAAGGTGATTTGATTTTTATGAGTGATTTGAGAATGAAATTTTTAGATTTTAGTTAGCCAGTCTAAGCCAAAGACTATAATTATTTTCTTTCCTTTTTCAAGACTGCGATTATTTTCTTTCCTTTTGCCTCTTGCCTTCCTTTTCTTTTCTTTCCTGTTCTTTCTTCCCCTAAACCCTAACCCTGGAGAGGTATTGAAAAATTAGCCACACACTCTCTCTCTTCCTCCTTCCCTCATCTCATCCTCACTCTCTCCGTCTTTCTCATGCACACATAGATGCACACTCTCTATCTCTCCCTCTCTCACAGCACACACACTCTCTCTCTTCCACCAGCCACCTAGCCACCCACCACCGGGCCACCAGCCGGCTAACGCACTACCTGCCTACCACCACTCCCTCCTTGTGTGTAAGCATAGCTAGAGTTTATGAGAAGCCCTAGCGCAAGCATCTTCTTTTCCTAAAGTTCTTCATGAATTCTCACACTTCAATCATAGATTTGAGTTCCTCTATGTCTTCCATAATCTTCAAATTCAAGTATTTGTTTAAGGAATCAAAACATCCCCAAGGCCTCTCCTTTTCCTCTCAAACTTGCTTTGAAGGTAAAAGTTCGATTCTTTTAACCCTCTTAATGTCATGGCTTGGGTTAGATTATGAATTTATGTAGCAGGGAATAGGGAGGATTTAGCATGAATGCGCTATGGAAGGTTAGGGTAAAGACCGCATGAATTAGAGACTAGAACATAACAAATTAGCGACCCTGCTGCAACGAGAATGTAGGGTGAATTTTAGAGATTACTAGTAATTATCGACTCTTCTAAAAATCATCACATTTTTATGGTTGGTTGACCTATGAGTCCTCTAACATTGAAATTTTGAATCATGTAAATCTGAGTTAGGATTAGGGCGTTATGATCAAAATACAACAACTGCGCAAATTTAGGTTGCACTAGGACAGTTAAAGAACTTGGCTAAATTCAAATTAGTTAAGCCCGGGATTTTATAATTGCTCTAAAACAAAAGTTTGAGTACACAAACTAAACTTTCCAGAATGGGTTGAATCTCTAAAATCTGATGTTACAAGCAGGAGTTATAACCTCTGGAATTTGGGTGTAAGATCTGACTACATTTTGGTCAGTGCATAAAAAGGGATAAATAGTGGTATAAATATTCCAAAAGCACCCTAAAAATTATTTTGAGGGTCTAACCTGGTAATTGTGTATAAAAATACTATTTGGGGAATTTATGGGCCATAACTTATATTGTGCAATGTTGGACTGAGGACTAAGGCTAACAGAAACCACTTTTGGGGATTTTCATAGGCCAAAGTTAGAAACTCGAGCTCAAACTTAGGTGCCTCTTTCAACCAGGTAGCAATCGTGCCCTAACTCCCCAAAGCATCCCTTATAAAACATGTCTTATAAGTTCATTTTTGTAATGATTGAATTGATGTTCAAGGAAATTTTGGTGAATGAATGGTTGTGATAAGATTTCTCGGTTATCATTAGAGTTGACATGAAATTCTGCCTTTTTATGGACAAGCCTTTAATACCCTGTTGTGAACGTGTTTATTTGATGGTTTTGGAATGTATTGGGCTGGGATGGTCTAAATGTAAGTTTACTCCCAACTGTAAGAAGGTCTTATTGCCTTCCCCGGATAGTTGCATGCATAGTTAGCGACAACGTGCCACCTTATGGATGGACGTGGGCCAGGTTGTCGATAATCGTCTAATTAAAAGTAAACCATGATGTCAATAAGTGATTGCAGTAAAACCAACTACAGGCCATAAGACCTAGTGAGGTCACTCACCTTTTTATCTTACAAATTGAGTTGGATGAATTCATAGTTCAGATTGGGAATGGTTGGTTGCCTTTTAGAATTGTTCAGATCCTCTGTTCCCCCCCTTAACTGTTTAAAATGAATTTTAGTGCGTTTGATGGTTTGGGTTAGTTGTTACTGAATTGGTCTCACTTTTCAAAGTGTTATGTTTTCATGTGATGATTCTGAGCATGGGAACGGGAAGTCCATCTAGAGTAAGGCTACTTATTCATAGGATTTATAACTTGTGTTTGGAATAATTTCCATTTTGAGTAGACATTTGGTTTTAGACTTGTATGTTGGACCTAAAAGGCTACACATCTGAGTGGGAGACAAGGAAAACTCACAAACCTTATAGGTAAGCTTTGTTATCATGAATGTCCCGATGGTGTACAACATTATCCTAGGACATCCAACCCTTAACACCATCAAAGTAGTAGTGGCGCCTTACCTTTTACTTATTCAGTTTGAAGTAGATGATGGTAAGGTGGGAAAGCTTTGCTGAGATCAGAAGATGGAAACGAAGTGCTATTGTGGGAATTTGAAATCCTTGTGAAGGAAGGAAGAATCTCTCTCGAGCGAGACGTCCCTATAAAATGAAGTTGGAAAGAAGGCAGTAATAGAGACGATGGTGTTAATCTTTGCCTCGGTGAAAGAACACAGAAGACCATGCCCAAAACTGACTTGTTAAGTGGTTCGTATTCCCTTAAACTCGAAATGTCCAGAATGAACCGTTCATATTGGGAAAAATCTCAACCCCATGATAAAGGATGGAGTTATCTAACTCTTAGAGCGATGTAAGGATGTGTTTCCATTTAACCCTATGATAAAGGATGGAGTCATCTAACTCTTAGAGCGATATAAGGATGTATTTGCATTTAACCCTTTGAAAATGCCAAGGATAGCTCCTAATGCAATGGAACACTAGCTAAGAGTGGATTCGAACGACGAACCAGTCATCCAAAAGTGAAGGCACTTGGGGGAACAAATGAGGTGGCCATGGTAGCCAAAGTCCATAAGCTTTTAGAAGCTGGATTTATAAGAGAGTGTCAATATTCCTAGTGGATATCAAATGTTGTCTTGTCAAGAAACCCAGTGGGACATGGAGGATGTGTATTGATTTCACCACCTTAAACATAGCATGCCCCAAAGATAGCTATCCAGTTCCAAAGATAGACAAGTTACTCGACTCCATAGCTAGTCATGAGCTTTTTAGCTTCAATGGATGCCTTTTCAGGCTATCACCATATTCCTTTGGCCAAGAAAGACCAAGAAAAACAGCTTTCATTATTGACGCCGACTTATACTACCATAGTAGAATGCTTTTTGTCTTAAAAAATGATAGAGCCACCTATCAAAAACTTGTCAATAAAATATTTATGACACTCACAGGAAAGACAATGGAGGTATGCTTAGACGACATGATCACTAAGAGTATAAAGGAAATCAATCATGTAAGAGACTTAGAGGAGACCTTTAAGATACTTAGGCATCATGGAATTAAGCTTAACCAGAGAAAGTGTACTTTTGGAGTCAGATCTGGAAAATTCTTAGGTTACATGATCAATTAGAGAGGAATTGAGGCAAATCCTGACAAGGTTAAGGTTGTACTAAACATGAAGTCTCTAATAAGAGCGAAAGAAGTACGAAAGTTAACCGATTGCATAGCCACACTTGGGAGGTTCATGTCAGCAGATAAATGCCTTCTTTTCTTCAAGGTTCTAAAGAAAAAGGCACAGTTGGGATGGGATGAGGAGGAAGAACTAGGCTTTCAAAGCCTTAAGGAGAACTTAGAAAAACTTCCTCAAATGGTGAGTCCCAACACCGGAGAGCCATTATTGGCATACCATGCTATGTTCGACCATGGAAGTGCGACTCTACTAGTCAAAACGGACGGACAACAATTTTTGGTCTACTACATGAGCCATGTTCTAGCAGGAGTTGAGCAATAATACCCACTCATTCAGAAGTTTGTATACGCCTTGTTGATTGCAAGTCGGAAGTTATGTCCTTACTTTGAATCTCATCGCATCACCGTGCTAATTGACCAACCCTTGCAAAGCACTCTCGAGCAATACGAATGCTTTGAAAGAATGTTTAAGTGGTCTATCAAGTTAGCCCCTTATGGAATCAACTATGAACCTAGAAAAGCAATCAAGGCTGAGGCACTTGCTGATTTCATTGCAAGTACTCGGTTCTAGATGAGTAAAAGATAGAGGATAGCAAGTCTTTAATGCTATATGTTGAGGGATCGACAACCAATGCGGGAAATGGAGCATTATTGATGATGGCATCTCCCGAAAGGCACACATACAAACGTGCACTGAAATTCATTTTCAAGGCATCTAACAATGAAGCCGAGTGCGAAGCCTTATTAGCTAGCATCAGAGATTTGTGATAAACTAGGGGTAGAATACCTTGAAGCCTTTTCTAACTCCCAAGTCGTGGTGAGTCAAGTGAAAGGGGAATATGAAGCTTGTGATATAGACATAATCACTTACTCAGCAAAAGTAAAGGGAAAGTCTTCCATGTTTAAGAAGTTTGAAATCAAACATGTGCCCTGATCGAAAAACCGATAAGCTGATGCATTGTCAAAGCTCAACAGCTCTTCTCTGAGTGGCCACCTAAGGAGCATCCATTGGCAAATATTACAAGAATGAATGATTGGCTCTAAAAAGTTGGTATAGATTGACAAACATGAGACATGGATGAACCCCTCGTAGGGTATTTGTATGGTGGAACTTTACCATAAGATCTGAAAGAGGCTGAACATATCAAGAAGATATCTAAATGGCTCTTATTATATATAAAGGGCTCCTCTATGAGAAAGCCTTCTCACTCCTTACTCCGGAGGAACGTAAAAAGATCTTGGCATAGATACATTCAGGAGAACGCAGATCGTACATTGGAGGCCGAACTTTGCCACAAAGGCACTAAAGACTGGGTATTACTGGCCAACACGCCGATTGAATGTAATAGAGATGGTAAGAAAATGTGACAAATGCCAACAACATGCACCCTACACCACTAGCCATCCACCCCTCTTACTACGATACATTCCCCATTGCCTTTTGCAACGCGGGGCATAAACATGTTAGGTCCTTTCACAAAGGCAACCGACCAATCAAAATTTCTCTTTGTGGCCTTGGATTACTTTATTAAGTGGCTAGAAGTGAAAGCAGTGGCACCCATTACTGAAAGGAAATTTAAGAAGTTCACATGAAAAAATATTATCACAAGGTTTAGGGTTCCAAGGGCAATGACTTTTGATAATGGTCGTTAGTTTGATACAAACTACGTACGAAAGTATCATGCTGGACAAGATTCATATACGTTGCCAGACCCCAACTGAATGAACAAACTGAATCCACCAACAAGAAAATCTTGAATGGACTCAAGAAGAGGTTGAATGATGCAAAAGGATTATGGGCCAACAAACTCCCAACCATACTCTGGTCCATTCGGACAACTGAAAAGAGCACTACAAGAGAGACTCCCTTCATGCTTGTCTATGACTTTGAAGTCGAGCTCCCGGTATAAGTTGCCACCACACTTATTAATCACCTTTAAAGACACTAAAGGAAGCGCTCAATTTGCTACCTGTAGCGATGGGTGATGCTTACCTCAAGAAGGAGATAGCCAAAATCAAGATGACTTTGTTCTATAACTGCAAGGTCAAGGAGGGACCCTTGAAGGAAGGAGATTTAGTCCTAAGGAAGACGAAAGCTACTAGAAAGAGGCCAATCTAAGGGAAGCTCACTCCCAATGGAAAAGGTTCATACATGACTAATAAGGGAGCATGCCTCAAGACATCTCAACTCGTAACACTTTAAGGAGATAGGATACTAAGAACCTGGCACTTTGACAACCTCAAGAGGTAGTATGTATGATGTAGGGAAAGCATAGCACATATTGTTTATATAAAAGAAATGTTGTTTCATTATAATATATTGGCTGCATGTTCGGTTGGCCCCTGATTTTATCACTTATGAATGTCAATGAATGCTGGTTTCTTTATATCTATTTCTTGATTGTTTGTTGTCAAATTCGGCGGCAAAGGGGGACATAAATTTAGAATGAGACAATAAATCTAACCATGCGATAAAACTTAGTGACTAACTCGAGTAGCATTTAGGGCACGCTGATGCCAGAATCAGCTAAATCGGCTGATGTCCGGATTCATCCCACGAATGTCATAGTAGGCAGTGGAAACGATAGGGTATCGGCTTTGCAACTAAACCCGCCCTACCCTTTAAAAAAGGGGTTCAATCAAGCGTGACAGTTTAGTTAAATGATATGTTGATGTCGGGATCAACTCGTTCGGCTGATGTCTAAACCTATCCCATAAATGTCCTAATAGGCAATGGAAATGATAGGATGTTAGCCTTGCAACTGAACCTGTCCTGCCTCCTTAAGCATGGGGTTTAACCAAGTGTAATAGTTTGGTTAAATGGTATGATGATGCAAGGATCAACTTCTTCAGCTGATACTAGACCTTTCCTATGAGTGTCATGATAGGCAATGTGAATGATAGGACGTTGGCCTTGCAATCAAACTCACCCTACCCCTTTAAGGAAGGCGTCTAACTAAATGTAAAAGTTTGGTTAAATGATAAACTGATGCAAAGATCGGGTCGTTTAGCTAATATCTGAACTCATAATATGAGTGTAACTCAATCATTTACCCCACTAAACCTTTAGTCCCTAAGGCCTAAGGGGGTGGGCATGTGGCTGAGCCACGTTTAGCTTGTCAAGACTCCATCTACAATGGCAGGGACAACACCCCTTTATCCCTTAGGGGTTTGAAGGCTTTTTGATCGATAAATCTAAAGTAGGTTATAGAACTTTCCTCGAGGTTCAGGAATGCAATAACATGGCAAGGAAGTGACAACAACATATAGCAAAAGCAAGAAATCCAAAGGTATATCAAAAAAAATGAAAGACCCAAGCATGAAAGTTGTCATAGATGCAAGATAAAATAAAGCATCATAGAGAGCATACAGATTCTAGAAAGCAAATAAAGCAAGGAATTAATCACGCTCATACATTCCTGGCACAAAGGCCCAAGACAAGGACTGTTGTTCATAGAAACAAAGTCTAGCAGGTATTAGAAGGCAGGGAAGGTGGAGTTAGGCATGCACCTCATCATCGGCATCCTTCATGGCCTTATCACCAACATGGGTCAACTCGGCATCCTCCTTAAATGGATCCTTCGGGAGATACCTAGGGGAGGATGGATGGGTGATCACTACTGCACTTGAATGCGATTGGGAGATCTCACTATGAGCCTCCTTTTTTCTCTTAGCATAAGCATTGTTGTCCTCTATCTCAGCCGCCTGAGCCCACTTCAGGAGGACCTCATAATCAAACATGAAGATCCTCTTGCTTGCATCACACTTCTAGGTATCCCTGGTCATAAGATCCATCATTTGTGTCCCTTCTCAAAAGAAGCATTGGTGGCATCAAGCTAGGCATCTCTCTTCATCAAAGCCTTATCTGCATCGAACTTGCACTCCAACTCCTTTAGCTTGTACTTCAGCTCTCGAACCTTACGTCATTGGCGTTGGTCTTTTCTCTGAGGGACTTCATCTCTTTCTTATCGCATTTGGCCTACTCCCTGATGGAATTAAGCTTAACCTCTACAACGCACTTAAAAAGAAAAGAGTGAACGATGGAGAAAGTGTAAACTGCACCTTGAATACAAGAAAGGAGAAGACTATGGCAAGTCAAATCAAGTACGAAGGGAAGGACTAGGTGTGACTAATAAAGATTAATACCTCTATAAAGTAGACTTGGGCGGTCTCCAGGGTGTTGAGGATCTATTCTGAGCCCGGAGATGAGTCAAGCTCTCACTTTTGGATGAGCCCTTAGATTAATGTTCCCTTCCACTCGTAATCAGCCGAGAGGAAGAAGCTCCTCCCCTCTGAAGTACAGTGGCTAGTAGAGCTATGCGGAATGGGAAAACGCAACTAGGGAGGCTCAAAGGATCATTGATTGTCCTCTATAGTTCGGCACATCGGTGGGCTAGGAGGTCGCTTCTTTAATCCGCTCAGCATGCACCAGAGTATTCACGTACTCCAGCACTTGGCTCTTTATCTGTGATTCTAACATGATAAGCATGTTACGAGGGGAAGAAATACACCTCGAGGGAGGGGCACTCTTAATGAGACTTGGCTTGCATGGCTGAGAAGAAGGACACACCGGACGGAGGTCTTGAACCTACTGGATAACGTGCTCTCGAACTTGCTTCCCTCACCTCACATCATCAAGGTGCCTCCTCTCCTCCTTTGTCAGCTTACCATTCATCTTAACTACCACATCGATCACTTCCTTTGCAAAATGCAAAATCTAAATGAGTATGGTTAGCAAAGAAAAATGCAAACCAAATGGATGAGCGATAATTAAGTTACCGCGAGGAATAGTTCAGTAGCACAAAACAAACCATTTTAATTAAATAGCACCCACCGAGGAAGCCACTTGCCTGGAACCTTTACGATCTTTCTGGATCAGGGATGGACGGAGTCGAAAATAATTAATGTTAGCCATCTCCTTCTCCCTAAGGTGGTACAGGACCTATTCCAAGTCTTTTTCGAACTTCCTTTATTCTATATGAGGATGATCCAATCCCCCTCACCTTCTTGACATACACAAACTTGTACTTCCACCTATGAATAGAGGAAGGCTTGTCTAAGGCCTACCGAAAACTAGGGCAGTTGATCATTTAGTACCAACCCTTTCCCCCACATGTCTTATTTTTCGTTAGATTATATGGACATAAATGAAGGCTAAGGTTATACACTCAACATGCTTAAGTTTACTTGTGGCAACAAAGAACAGAATGTATGCTCACTCATTGGGAACAAGTTGGGTAACCACAATATCATACGTTTGAAAGATTTCCACAACAATCTTAGGGAGTGGGAACCGAAGGCCATACTCTAAGGGCTTTAGATTCATTGTGATGGAACCCGGAGGCGGGTTACCTACAGTGTCCCTAGGTGAGGGGATAACAACTCCGTAGTTGCGTTAGAAAGAAAACTTCACCTTAAGGTCACCAATTTTCTTTAGTTCATCGTGAAAGGATGCATTGATGTAATGAGAGCCAAGCTCATCCTTTAGGTTGGACCTAGTATGGCTACTAGAAGGGGCAGGATCCAGCTCCGACTCTTGTACTATGTCAATGGGCGAAATGCCAATACTAGCAAAAGGCTAAGGAAGTAGGTTAGATACTGACACCTCCACAGATATGATATACGTCTACTCAAAGAATAAGAGTCCAGGGATAGTGAGCTACTGTAGCTCCCTTCAAGAAAGATTGCGTTTGCCCGAAGAAAGTCCCGTAGTGAAGTGACAGTGGGTGGACTCTGGGGCTGCCTAGCTTCTAGTTTAGAGTTATTATAGTGATCTCCTAAGGAGTCGATACATTCCTCAAGGGGGTGATGGATATAGACCCATACAATTATTACTAAACTTTTCCTTTTCAAAGCTTGATGAGGGGCAAGAGAACAACCCTAATGAATAGTGAAACGAAGACACAGGTGTGATGCAAGAATGCTAAAAGAGAAAGGAAAAGGATTGATCCCTTAGTGATGGTCGAGGCAAAAAAATCCCTCCTTCATAGTTTATCTCTCTATCATTCTCCCTTTAAGAAGCTTCAAGAATGGCACGTGAATAGAAGTGAGAAATCAAGGGAGGTGAGGTGCATATATATACATAAATATCACATCGAGATTCGTGTTGAAATCTAATGGCTGGTATATAATGCCACTTATCAAAGTCTAAAATGGATCAAAAAAGCAAAAAAGGAAGCGAAGAGGAGTAAATGGCTTAGCTGAGCAGGGCTAGTCGAACAGAGAGGGGGAGGCCTTTCCCTTTTATTCGGCCCAGCGGAATGAAGAGAGGGGGGTCCTCCCTCCTTTCTATAAAAAAGGGTCCTCCATTCTCTTTATAAGAAAGGAGGTCCTCCTTCCTCTCTATTCAGCCTAGCTATGTAGAGAAGATGAGGAGAGAGGTAGACCTCTCTACTCTCTATTTGACCTAGCTGAGTAACTGAATGGAAAAAGTGAGACCTCTCTCCTCTCTATTCGGCCCATCTAAATCGAGAGAGGGGTCTTCCCTCATCTACTCGGTCTAGCTGAATACGAAGCAAAGGAATTTCTCCTCAATTCGGTCTAGCCAAATTAGAAGGAGAGAGATGCATCCCTCAATTCAATTTAGCCAAATCAAAGGGGAGAGGGTTCCCCCTTCATCCCATTCATTAAACTAGAACATACCTCTATATACGAGCTTGACCAAAGCTAAAAGACATAGCCATTTTCCCACTTTTTGATAAAGGGACTCTCACAAAACTCCTTTTGATTGGGTTATACAAAGGTATCTATTGACTAAAGAAAAGTAGCAAACAAAAAGAAAGAACATGCAAGACCCATAAATTATGATACATAAGAAGTATAAATGGAGGTGAGCTGACAAAATGAAAAGATTCATTGATATAAAAGTTCCAAGTACACAATGAAAAAAGTGCAATATTACAGCCTAGATTCACATCAAATGTGGTACTCTCTCTCTCTCTCTGTCTCTCTCTATTGGAAGGGCCCTCCTCTTTTTCCTTCATTAAGGGTTTCTTCCGCTCCTTTAGACGGATGCCACGGGAGAGGGGGAAGGCTAATGAGCTCCAGCTCTCGATGCCCTCATAACCGACAGAGACATTAGTGGTTGCCTTCTATTTGTGATACTGAACTAGTCAGTCGCCATTTACATCCATCCAAATCTCAAAGCTTTTTTAGTGAAACTCTTCCAAGGAGTCAGTTAAGTCTCAAGCCATAAGTGGCGAAATGATCTTAAAGTAAGTCGCATCTTGAAGGATGGAAGTATAGAAGACAGACTAACCACAATAGCTTACTCTAGTCTTTACGAAGTAAGGGTAGAGCGATAGGTAGCGTGGTGAAAGAGGTCTAAACGCAGGTATTAGGGGCTCCCTAATAAGCTTTCGAAGGTCGAATCGTGACAAGATGAACTTCACATCCTCTTCACTTTCAAGAAAAGGAAATTCGTGCTTCGAAATTGGGGATCTGCAAAAGTAACCAACCATAAATGGAGGGAGTGAATTTACTTATATCTCTTTGAAGGGGTGAATCAAATAAATCCATATCTCACCAGAACACCTTGAAAAGCATTCTAATAAGATGTAAGCGACTAAATGATTGGGATATTTAGCCCCCATTAGGAGGCTAACATGTTGCATGTACCAAGTCAACATAAGTAAAAGGTTGACCACAAAATGAAGAAGAGGTAAGCAAGAGGGGTGTCATGGTATCGCTAGATTGGGCAATTACCGTTTTACCTTTGTGTGCCAATCTCAGGGCTATAAATATCGCAATTTACACCATTTTGGGTAGGGATGACAGTTACATCCAAATTCGAAGTAGATCCAATCCGATCTGAGGTAAAATTATCCAATTTAAATCCAGAACTGAAAAATTCGGGTCCAAATCTGATAAAAATAATACGAATTCGAGTCGGATTTGGATCGGATTCGGAGAAAGGGTAAAATCTGATCCGACTAGATTTTAAATATTTAAAATTTAAAATTTCAGTTTAAATTTTAAAATTTTTAAAAATAAAACCTACCCAATATACCCACCTTCCCTCCTAAGGTACCAACCCAACCCAGTGTTTTTTTTTTTATCAGCAAGGTTTTTTTTTTAAAATATGTCAGAATTAAAACGATAAAACCCTAATGCTCCCCCCAGTTACTCTCTCTCTTGTTGCCATTTTGCGAGTTGCTCTCGCTAGTCATTCTCGGTCTCTTGCAACTCGCTAGTTGGACTGTCAGAGTAGTAGCTCCCTCATCAGGCTTCTCGCTCCAACTCCCTGCTCTCTCTGCCTCTCTTTCTTTGAGCCTCTGTTTACCCACTGGCTTCTACAACGGCGACGCCAAGCACTTCATTGTCCCTTTCTGATCTCTCGTTCGTGCACATCTCCTCTTTCTCCTCAATTTAACAGTGCATAAAATGGAATCTAAATATATATTTTCATGACAAGGAGTCTTGTTTAGATTTTTAGGGTATAGAACAAGACAAGTTAGACTTTGGATTTTGCCATCTTGAGGTTTGGGAAGATTGTTGTTTTTGACCATTTTTTAGGGTTGATCAAAATTATGTTCTAACACTTAATTATATATGGAATTACGGATCAGTGATACGATCAAAATAATATTCTAATACTTAACTCTAATGAAAATCTCAACTTTATACAAATAATAATTATAGATATCATTATATATAACCCTAGTCGGATACCAATAGAGAAGAGAGGCTAAATAGTGCAAATGAAGGATTTGCACTCTTAATTTTTTTCTTTTTCTAAGTAGGACATGTTATTTGTGATATTTCAAATGTATCTTATAATTGTTAAGACTTGTAATTGTTGGAACATATTGTCGTTTTGTTGAGCTTGAAATATTTTTCGTCTTTTACTCTTCGTTTAGCTTAAATGTTCAGGATTTAGTTAATACCATATATGGATGAACATCATCGCATCAACCATTGCGTAGAATATAGAAAAATTATATAAAATTATTGCGTTACGAAATCAATTATGTCGGATCAGATTAAATCCGACTCCGATCCGATCCGACTCGAATTGGATCCGGAGGTTCTCTTTCGATCCGTTAGATCGGATTCAGATCGGATTTTCGGATCCGCAGATTCGGATGTTTCAATATCTGATCCGAATCCGATCTGTTGACATCTCTAATTTTGGGGATCGGGGGCACTATTCATGACATGCGCATTGCTCTCATATACCCAAAAACAGTAAAACTCCCTCAGCCTTTTCTCTCATTTTTTGCTTGATCTTTCATAGGAATGACTTGAGTATCAAAGGGGTCTTCCTCGAGAAAACATCCGAGGTCAACGTTCATGCAGGTTGGCAAGAAGAAGACATGTAAGATATGCCACTTGAGTGACACATCAACCAAAAAGTAAGTCTAAGGTTCTCTCTTGCTTACTCAAGTTTCATCCAAAACAATAATCACTAAATGTGTTTTAATTTGTTGAAATGAGTTTTTAAACAATAGCAATAGATCCTTAGAAAAATCTACTTTGATATATTGTGGGACTAGAAAAATAGTAGATGTTTCTCATAGGCACTATTTTGCTTTTCATCCTAAATGTGGTCAATATCTCACCATAGTGATTACCTTGTAAATTAAAATTAGCCCAAACCTTATCATACAAACTTATAAAGAGTAATTTATCCACATATTGTCCCTTTGTCCGAATAAGGAATAGTTAGATAACTATTTAAATCTTTATAAGAAAATTTATGAATTTGACATTTGGTAAAGTAAAAAAAATTATGTCATTAATCCTATCGTGTTTAACTATAGTTGGACGATATAACTATAGTTTATACAACATAGCGAATGGATAGCTAACAGTATAAAAATAAATGAAAAACAAAGAAAAATAAACCAAACTCAATTGAGGAGGTATCTCGTATTTATCAATTCCCTTGGGGCCCTTGCCAGCTTTTCCCAACCCCTCTTCTTTTCTAACCTCTATACACTTTAACCCCCCCCCCCAAAGGTTGTTGTAAAGACTATGTGCATGTTTCAACCCAAGTCCCCTTCTCCAAAGCAGTTCTAAAGTCCACTTGTTTCAACCTAAGGACCCCCCTAGGAAAATATTTTTCCAAAGCCTACATGCTTCAACCCAAGTCCCTACCCCCTTCCCCCCCAAAACACATTCATTGGACTAAGTTAAAGAGTGTGAAGTAGGGGGAAGATAGGAAAAGGTAATTGAGGGCAGGGAAGGAACGAAAAGTGATTTATACTCATCTTGTTTGGATTTTATGAGCAAAAATGGAGGAGACAGGGGGTAGAGCTACTAAAAATCTTCCCTTCCCCTCATTTCCCCCTCATTTTGAGGGTGAATAAAAATGGGGGAAATGGGGGTGAAATATTCTCCTTTATTTTCCTTCCATCCCCCCTCGTCTAAGATTCTCAAACAAGGGGAATATGAGTTAATTAACCTTCACTTCCTTACCCTCTCCTCCCCTTTCCTCAATCCAAACGGATTGAGAAAAACCCTAGAGCCAAATCAAGACCCACTAGGCATTGTGAACCCTCCCCTCGAGGGTAGCTCGAATACATTAATAAATTGGAACACTGACCATTGAAAATGTTCACCAAGGACAAGCGGTTAGCCTTAAGGGATTAAATTCCAACATAACTAAGTAGTGAGGGACATACATTGGGCAGGGTTTCAGTTAGATGTGGCAAGGATGAATCGTATGTCTGATAAAAAGATAGAGAAAATAGGGAAGAAAGAGAAAGTAATTTCCAAGGGCACTAATTTGGCATCAGTTTGCTGGTGAAGATTGAAGATGAATGAAAAATGGAGTTGGCCCCTTAATGAATAAAGTTTAATATTTGGTAGGTGAAAGATAGAGATAATCAAAGAATAGAAAGGACTGAAACAGAGAACAAGGGAGCATGGTCCTTAACGAAGAGGGTTTTTTTAAGGAAAAAAAAATTACAAAACCATTATAATCAATTTAGAATTAAAAAATTTTTAAATGATGATGTGGCTAGTGTTACATGTTTTGGTATTAATAATGTTGACGTAAATAGATTGTTTCTTTAATTCAATGTAAATATTAATTCAAACGTGTCTTATTAGGAAATTTCTTATGTGCTCTTAGGACATTACACATGTATATATATCTTTCCCATGTGTATTTATCATATATTAATTTTTTAATATGCAGTTACTGATGTGGCTCCTAAAAATATGTGCTACCTGGAGTATAACATAGGTATTAGTCTTATTGAAAATGTTTTTTTTTTTTTTTGGTTGAAATTGAGCATGCTAAAACATTGCTTCCATCTATGTAATTGTTTTACAGAATGCGTTACTCATACTAATACGTGTATACACAAGTATACATCCCATACTTTCATAGATATGTGTCGAGCTTTGCTATGTTAGAGTGGATGGAAAATTTTAAATGCGAGACCTATTCTCTTTCAGTAAAACATTTACTTTCCTAACTTTCCCAAGTGATACTCCTTTAGCTACTTTTTTTTCATCATTAAAGATGATGCATGCCTATGTCAAGCTCACCTTAATCATTTAAAGTCAGCTTCCTTAAGGGAAACATTAATTATACCCTATGTCTATCCAAGCTAAGATCCACTCCATTTCTTTGAATTCCATGACAGAATGTTATACAAGGAGTTCTGCTTGACAATTGAGAAACCAAGTGTCAACTAAGGATCCCTCAAAGGTGCTATCAGATTAAAAGAGAACAAGGAGGTGCTAAATTACGTTAAGGAATTTAAGGGAATTAATGCTCCAGTTATGCTCATTTTATCCAACGCATGACCCAAATTTTTTATCTAATTGCCCAGTGCTAGGGCACTTTAGGAGAAGTTTAAGACACCTATGTTTAATTTTAGAAAGTTATCTTTTGAATAAAGTTTGACGTCAGTAGGACCTCATTTGTCTCCTCAAAAAGCCACTGAAAGTCAAATAGTCAAAAACAACGCAAATGGGTTCTATCATAATCGAGTTTTGTAAGCTTGATCATACAAAAGCTAAATTTTGGTATAGGAGCGTATGAGTTTGCTTTTGGGAACCTTCAACCCCCCACATTCCATCTAGTTTCTGGGATTATGAATTTCACATCTTCTATTTTGGGAGGCATGAATTTTGTCCTTTAGTTAAGAAATTCAGTGCCATTATAGGCTTCCCACTCTATTTCTCTCCTAAGTAGCCATATGTCCCAAGAGATTTTCCTTCTCAATATAGTTGTGTCTTAGGTCTAAGTAAGGAGGATGTGGTCATTATACTCATCAGGTATGAAGTAGATTTTGGGGCATTGATTTCAAAAAGGGAACAAGCAAGCTGTTGAGGGCATGTATATACATAGAGCTACTCCCCTTTGCCTTTTTGGGGCCTTCTTATTTGTAGGTAGTTTTACAAATAGAGGACCAGCGATGCCTTTGATTGTAGCAGAAGCAATGCATCACGACCAAACACCAATGCCACTTGTTATTGCTGAAACCATATTATGCCTAGATTGTATCCCCCACCACCTAGACCAATTCTTCTTAGGGAGCCCTTTACTACTACAGGTAGTCTTCAAGCCCAGTTGGCTTGGGAATTTGACTGGGACTCCCTTTGAATTAGACCCCTTTTTTAATCAGTTTCCTATTTTTATTTCCTCGTTCCTTTTTAGGCCGCTGAACCCGACCGGCATTCCCTAAGTTTGGCTGATTTTTCTTCTTTTTTTGTTTCTATTTCTATAATAGATTTGGATATTAGAGCATCTAAGACTAATTGAGGTTACAAGGAAGTTGGATACACACTTAGTAGTGCAATTATGCCAAAGGAGAAGGCTGTTCAAGGATCAATTTATGGCGAACTAGATTATTTTCGTAGAGAAGGATCCTCTTCTCCGTTTGGTGGCTTGTTGATGGTGTATACGATGATTTATAACCAGCAAGGGAAATTTTTCCTGCGTTCATCTCATTGGCTTGTCTACATGGACTTAATTTTTTTCCCAGGTTTTACATCAAATTACATTGCCCCTGGGAGCTACAAGAATGATTTTATAGGCATTAAGTCTTAGTAGACTACTGGATTCATTGTACCACCATTGTGATGCCGCCTGTCCCACGATCCCTATATGTCTCTAAACATTATTTGGAGTAGACGAGTGAACGTGTGCCAAGCGAGAAAGGGTCTTTATGATAACAAAAATGCTATCAAGAAAGAAATGCCTAAGTGTGACTCATCTCAAAGCAAGAGAAAGAGTGCTACGAATCCTACCCCCCAAAAGACATCACCCTTGATCATAAAGGAAAAGAAATTGAAGAAGGATTAGGAATTTAGCTTTGCTTCTCAAAGTGTTGATGCTTTTTCATAGTGGTATGCTATTAGGACTTTTGTTTCAAGTTGTGTGTTTCAGAATTTTGGATGGTAATAAAAGTAATATAATTTTGCTCTTATTACCATTATTACAAGTCCTTAAGTTGTTTGTACTTCTTTTAATTGCATGACCCTATCCACTTTCTTGCTGGTAGCACTTAGAACCTTACCCGGTTTGCCGCGGGGAAGCCCATCATGCATTTTCTTATGGTTTCCTACTTTGATCGTGGAAGCTCACTTGGCACACCTTTTTTTCCTTTTTTGGAATGGGTATGCAAATAATAAGAGATTAGGCCGAGCCATTAGGGTTTCTATGTATCCTGAGTACGGAATCAGGCCTCCGTAGTTTATTAGTCTAATTATTATTCATTTTTTTTTTTTGTGGGCCTAGTACGCGTCTTGCAAACTTGTTATGGATCTAACCAATAGGAAGGTTCAAACTTTCTTCCCCTTTTAAAGCCTATTATAGGCTTTAAGGAAGTAAAAACTTATTAGGCATAATACTTCTTTTGCTAATCAGGAGTAGTATCCTGAGTATGTTCCTCTTGATTCATGTCCATAAGTTTTACTGCTTCACCTGGCTAGATGGTTTTTATGATGTATGGGCATAGCCAGTTGGGTTTGAACTTTGCCCTCATGTCATGTATTGCAGTCGTAATCTCGTTTAAGACTAGGTCCCCTTCTTAGAGATCTCTAGACTTAACTTTGCTCTTGAATCTGGGCTTGCTAAACTTGGACATTATGTGACGCCCTTAGCTTCCTTTCATCAAGCACAACCAACTCTTTATACTGGGCCTTTGCCCATTCTAACTATGGGATTTGACTTTTCACAATTACCCTAAGTGAGGGTATTACTATTTCCATTCTATATACTAAGGAGTATAGGGTGGCTCCTGTTGAAGTACAAATTGAAGTTCTGTATCCCCACAGTGCAAATGGGAGCTTGTCAGCTAATCTTTGTAATCCTCAGCCATTTTCTCAATGATCCTACATATATTCTTATTAGTTGCTTCAATAGCTCCATTTTTTTGAGAACGATAAAGAGATGACTTATGATGCTTAATTTTATATTTTTCAAGTAGGGCTACCGCCTCCTTTCTAAAATGGTTTATGTGGTACGCCGTATCTACGTATAATGTTATCAATAAGAACTTAACCACATGCTTTGAAGTGATTTTAGTGTAAGAGGCTGCTTCTACCCATTCTATGAAGTAGTAGATTGCTACAATCACATACTCATGTCCATCCGTCCCCTTCGATGTTATTTTTCCAATGATACTGATTCCTCAGACTGAAAAGGGCTAGGGGGAAGTAAGTATTAAGAGTAAGGAAAGAGGCTGATGCTGCAGGAAGTAAGTACTAAGAGAAAAGAAGGAGGCTAACGCTGCAAATTAGCATATACTTGATATTTATGGCATCTTCTCACATTTGCATAACAATTTGCTTCCATTGTGGACCAATACTACCCCATCCTTTAGGCCTTTTTGGCTATCGTTTAGCCATTCATGTGTGGTCTACATTCTCCCTCATGGACTTCCTTTATGATTTCTCATGCTTCCTCTTATGTTACGGATAGTAAGTTTACGCCTATATCTGTCTTCTTACACAGCTTTTCTTTATCCTCAAAGTATTGCGAAGCTAGCAACCATAATGCTCATTGAGCTTTGGGGGGGATCCTGATTGGGTATTCCATTGTAATACTAAGCAGTGAGATCGACACTACACACTCCAATGGTACAATAACGTGCTGGCCTATTTCTCCTTTAAACTGTTATGGCTTGTTTGGTTCTATATAATTAAAGTGGTAATAAAATCAAAATGGTAATGGTGATTCCATTACCATGTTTGGTTACCATTAAGGAATGTAATCAAGATTACATTATAATTACATTTACCTCAATCTATGTAATTATGATTAGTTGACTTTTCCTAAACAATTGTGATTGCATACCTTTGAACCAAAATCTATCCAACTATAAGTTGTTATATTTGAAAACTTTCTCTCTCTTATCTCCATTGTCGCTTCTCTACTTCCCCTCTCTTATTACTTTGACACCTTTTTTAACGTTTGAAGCCCTACTCACCTATGTCTCTCCTCTCCATATTAGATAAAGCTTAACCTAGACGGTGATCGTATTATTGTAACTATATTTTTGTATGTTCTAGACATCATCTCTCTCTCTCTCTCTCTCTCTCTCTCTCTCTCTCTCTCTCTCTCTCTCTCTCTTTCACGTCATCGTCGTCGTCATCATCATCATCATCATCATCTCCTCTCTACTTGGTAAACTTGAATAATATTATATTATTATTCTCTGTAAGAAATAGAGTGAAGTAAGCTTTATGTGAAATGTCGTAATTATGATGATAAGATATTTGATGATATTTATCAACAAAGCTACAAATAATTAAAATAGGCAAAAATAAAATGCAAATTGAATTGCGAGTACTTCACGTCATGTGTAAAATTAAGTATTGTTTGTAGATGAATTCATTCTATTACACTTGTAAAAACTTTGTAACCAAACATTATAATGCAATTATTTTTCCATTCCATTACACTAACAATTGCATTACATGGTTGATTTTATTACATAGTAATTGCATTACTTTCAACCAAACGCTACATTAATGGCATTGAACAGATGCCACTAGGGATGTTGATAATTGATGTCAACTTTGCTAGGGCATCCACAAATTGGTTATCTTTGTGAGGGAGATAAGTATAAGTGAGGTGAGTAAAGTTCTCAGTATGCTCCAACAGGTGAGCTTGGTATGGTGCTAAGGCTTCACTTCTCACTTTGCATTTTTAAGATTTGGAGTGTGTTTGATTGGGGGTAAAATCATTTTCTTGGGAAACTATTTTCCATGGAAAATGTTTTCCTAAGAAAAATGATGTTCCACTTATGTTTTGCACTGTTTGGTAGAATGGTAAATCATTTTCTTTGCACTTCATTTTCTCCTATTTTGGTAGAGTGGAAGACCATTTTCCAAGATAATAATTTCCAATAGTTTAGTAACAATAGGCTAAGCTAATAGATAACCAGTCAATATAGTAACCAAAGAGGCCTTACAAAGTCACAATAATATCTTTATTCTCCTCGGCCAAGGAAAGGGAGGGGGAAAAAAATAAGAAGGTACATAGGGTGAGGGGTATGAGAAATATCACTACATTCAATTATTCTCCTTGAATTTTCAAGCCAAATCCTTCTCAGTTTGTCGCTCTTTGCTAGAAAGTCCTTTGCAAGGTTTTCACACTCTACAACATGATAAAAAACACTACCTAAAAAATCCTCTTCAAACCCTTCACTTTTTGTCACTTCTTGATAAAGAAGGTCGATATCAATCTCGGATTTAGAAATCTTTTATAGAGCCATGGTGACTTATGTTGTTTCGGTGGAGATATTTTGAAGTTTTAAATCATCATCATGGGTTCTCTTTCGGCATTTTCTTGATTCCAAATGCGCACTTGAAGTCCATTGTTTATCATTTTCTTTCATAAACTTGTTGTCACCTTCACCTTTTTCTTCTAAATTTGTAATTCCTTGTGACTGTATCTCAACATCATCAAATACTTGGCACCAGTTCCTCAAGTGACATCCTTTCCAATCACAATAGCCATTCTTGTTTAGATAATTCTCATGAGTTGGATTCTCTTGTTAAAAGAAACATATTAAATAATAACTGATTAAACCATATAATTTTAAGATGGCTCCTAGAACTATATGAAAATAGCTATGAATGGTCCAAGTAAAATGAAAAAAATTTCCTCCAATTGCCCTAACCTTACATTTCGACCTATTAAGTGAAGAAACATTAGAACTTGCTCACTCATACTCATATGCTTTGTGTTTACCGGAAGTGCGATCCTTTGAAGCATTTAACACAATTTAAGAAAAGAATCAGGCCTCATTCGAATCTGATTAAGGCAATGACTATCCCCACAATACAAAACACTATTGATATAATTCTCTCGATCGAAATTTCTATTAACATATGGCTGATGCGAGATTTGAGGAGTCCTAGTTTCATTATCGATGTCTCTCTTATTATGGTTCCTAAGTAAGGCCACTGTAGCTCCTAAAAGAGTAGTGGTAGCACCAATGACCATAGCTTCCTCCTCATTTAAATTATTGGCCATCTAGGTAAAAAAAAGGGATGTACCAAAAATTCAATGAATCATACTTGCAACTAATTATTTGTAATAGAGACCCATGAGTAGGAAATCATGGAATAAAACATAATGCACCTAAATGAAGAAACTGATCATAATCAAAGCACACATACTCAACCTCTATAAAAATACAAAGGGTTTTCACATGTTAACTGATCATAATCTGTAAAGAAAAACATAAGGCCCAAAAAACAGATAATGTTGGAGCAAAAAATTAGTTGGCGCAATAGTACAACTGTAAGTGTAGCAGCAACAGGTAGTAATCATCATTTAGCATATATCTACATTTCAAAAGAACAAGAACAGATGCATTTTCTGCAAGTAGAACAGGAACAATGTATAGATTCAGTATCCAACTAAAACCTCTGACTCTAGATTCTGATGCTCAGAAATTCACGTCAACAATAGTTATTCCCTTAAAATTGGATACAAAAAGAAACTCATGGAAACACCCAAAGGGAATACATGTAATTTATAAACCTCTAAAAATATGATAGGAACTATGCACTTTAATAGTAAGTTTAACTTCATAACAAGCTAATCATCTACGTGATCCTCTGGAAATAATTCTAATGTCAACATTTAATTGCCCAAAAATTGTTTATAAAAATCAAAACTTTGGCAGAACAAGTATACCAATTCAATTTCTGCCCAACAAATTCAGACCAAGATTGGAGCAAGATTTAGAAACCCAGAAAGCATACCGAACAATCAAATCATCTACAAACCCATCAATAATTGAGTGGGTATAGTAGGTCTGAAGAAGCAATAACAAGCATAAATGGAAGTTCGAGAGATGCCTAAACAACAACGACCAGAAGAGAGAAAGAATTCATCCAACAGATACTTCTTTAAGTTCGGCTACACTTAAGAAACCCTAGATAACCAAAATCAAAGATAAAATTGTTACCGTTGAAAGTATTCCCCCCCCTTCAAAAATTAAAACCCTAGGACTTAGAACTTACCAAAAAAGCGAATGTCAAGATTCCTACTTCAACTAGCTTCCAACAAAGGTAAGATAAAGGGGATTGTCCTTCAACAATGTCGCGAAAAAGAGAGGAGATAAATGCTTCAAAAATGGAGAAGATAGATCTCAAAAACAAAATGTTGAAGAAAGAGATTTTGAGGGGGGGGGGAGAGAGAGAGAGAGAGAGAGAGAGAGAGAATTGAAACCCTAAGCCATACGGAGAGATAGTGAGAACTCGGGTGAAGATGGAACGTGAAGGGCTAGAGGTAAAAATCAATTTATATGCTTTTTCAACAGAAAATAATTTTCTTCACATAGGGTAAAATGATTTTCCCCTGAAAATGATTTTCTCCTTCGCCATTTACCAAACATCGTAAAATGGGAAATCATTTTTTAGAAAAATGATTTTACCCCCTACCAAACATACTCTTCATTAATTATCAGATTAGAGTCTTTGCATACTCACAGATTTTTCACTCCTATTTCTACAGCTGCTTGCAACCCGATAATATAGGCTTCGTACTAAACTACATTGTCAGCAATCTCAAAGTCCAATTTGACTAATATAGGGATATGTGCCTGTTTTGGAGATACTGAAAGGATGCCTACTCCAAATCCTTTTTGATTCGAAGCCCCATCGAAGTACATTGTTCATAAATCTTCTTTCACCTGAAGAACTTCCTCGATGAGGAAATCGAAAGTGTCTTCCTTTTGATCTTCTATCAGCAGGTCTGAAAAGAAGTCAAACATGACTATACCCTTAATGGATTTCTGCAGGGTGTAATGTAGATCAAACTTTGATAACATTGCTGTCCACTTAGCAACTTGCCGCCCATCATTGGTTGCTGCAACAGATATCTTATTAGGTACATCATTACCATCACATGTATCATATGCATTAGTATATAACACCTAAGCTTCTTGGTTACCCAAACTAAGGCCAAGAAGGTTTTCTCCTAGGATGTGTAGTGGGCTTCATATTTAAGGAACTTTTACTCATATAGTAGATGGCCCTTTCCATCCCTTCTATCTTTTAGGCTAGCATGGCCCTCATTGTCGTGGTTATTGTTGTGAGATAGAGAATGAGGGAATGCCAGGTTGTCGGGGTACCAGTACTGGTGGGTTAGATAGGTACTCCTTGATCTTATCAAATGCCTCTTGGCACTCCTGATCCCATTCTACCTTTACTCCCTTTTTCAATTTCATAAAGATAGGCTCACATACCACTGTTAGCTTCAATATGAAGCAACTGATGTATTGTAGGAGACCTAAAAATCCTCATATTTCTTTTTTAGTCTTAGGTGGCACCATTTCCTGTATTGCCTTGATTTTTGAAAGGTCAACCTTTATTCCCCTAAGGTTGACCATGTCCCTAGAAACTTCCCCAAGGTCACTCTAAATACACACTTCTGCATGTTTAAATGCATATTGTCTTTCTAAGTGTAGTGAAGAACTTCTAAAGAGTCGGAACATGTCCATCCTTGTGCTTAGATTTTATACTCACATCATCCACATACACTTCTGCTTCTGTATTAAATCATGCAGCAAAGTGGTAGACATTCTTTAGTAGGTAGTCTTGACATTCTTTAAACCTATGGCATCACTGTGTAGTAATAAGTTCCCTAAGGGGTAATGATGGTAGTCTTTTCTATGTTCTCCATTGCCATCTTGGCTTGTTCGTAACGGACATACTCATCCATAAAGGAAAGGAAAACATGTTAGCAGTATTATCAACTATAATATCTATACATAGTTGTGAAAAATCATCTTTTAGAGTTGCCTTACTAAGATCACTGAAATCCATACACATTCTTACTCTTCCATCTTTCTTTGGAGCTGGAACAATATTTACTGCCCATTGAGGGCAGTGTGCAACCATCTTAAACCTTGTATCTAATTGTTTCTACACCTTTTACTTTACTTTTAAGGCCCATTCTGGTTTTATCCTGTTAAATTTTTATTTTACTAGCTTAGCATCTAGATAGAGAAGAATTTTATGCTGATATCTCAATCTATGCCTAGCATGTCTTTATAGGACCATGCAAAGACGTCTATGAATTCCTATAGGATTGAGATAAAAACTTTCTTACTCCTCTGGAGTTAGTGATTTTCCTATTTAAGCTCTTGAGGCTCTTAAAAAGTCCCCAAGTTGATTAGTATTGCATCGTTAATTATGACAGTTTGTTTTTCATGGTCTTTAACCACTTTAATTAGATCTTTTGGAGTTATATCTTCATTTCCATTATAAGAGGCAAAGCACTCAATAGGAGAGGAGGCAAACAGAAGAGTTTATCTTATTGAAATCAGAAACAAGTACATCTAATGCAGAGTTTAAGGAAACAAAAACTAAAGACTTACCCTTAGACTCTATCTTGTAATTTCCTAAACTACCCCTATAGCTATACTGAGCACTTTTCCTTCCCCTTCAACTGTCCAAGTCACTTGCTTGTAGCCTTTGGCATTATTCTTGGTAATGAAGTTTATAGGGTTGAAACTAATGTTAGACATGACAAGGGATAAAATAGCAGCAAGGTAATCTTGAGTGGATCTCCAAATAGGATCCCGAAGATGTTGCATTCAACTAGGTTGATCCAATCTTGAGTTGATGGATTTGCCTTATGGTAGTAAGTGCTTCTTTCTCCAGTGAATACTTCTAACCCACGTACTAAGGCTCCTTTCCTTTCTGTGTAGCAAGGCTCAAGGAAGCCATATAAAGGAAAATTATCTTCTTCACACGGGAACTGTCCATTAAGGGCCTATTCTATTTCGCGATAAGATACAACTATAAGCTGTAAAAAAGTGTAAGGAGCTGTAAGAAGCTGTAAGGAGCTGTAAAAAGATATAAGGAGCTGTAAGAAGATGTAAGGAGCTGTAAAGATAGATGTAAGGAGTTGTTGAATTATTGAAGAGTTGTATAGTATAATTTGTGACAATTATGATCTATTAGTCATATTTACGACTAAAATTTGATACCATCAGTAAACAAAATATTTCTTAATATAATTGAGACAAAATATGTTTGTTTTGCAAAGAACACTTTGGATGAGAAATAATAATATTAAAATAATAAACTTACTGAAAATAAAACCATTAACTAAGTTAGTTACATTGCAAAAAAATATACTAAACCCCATAAATTTTATCAAGAAAATTCCGTACACTTGAGGTAATTTTTCATATTTACATTAGTTTGATCCAATAAGCAAAGTATAAAAAAAAAAAAAATATTTTTGGACAAAATTGAATACAACTCTTAAAATGAAATCCTATTTTAAGTAAATAATTTTAAATGTAACTGTATGGTCAACATTGTTACCAAGAAATTTTATAAATAAACCTCTAAAACATTATACACCAATGCTTAAAATATAAAAATTGTATTATTATATTAAACAACCAAAAATTAAATATTACCTTCCAAAATTAAAAAAAAATAAAAAATAAAAACAAAAGATGCGGGTCTTGCTCATCGGTCACGTACAGGTCAAAACACTTGGAACACCTTAGTTGTGGTATCATCCAACATGATGATCACTTACTTAAATGTCGGTTGGGAAGGGAGTGCACATGACGTGACAGTATTACGAGATAGTATGCTTCAACCTAAGTTCAATTTTCCTCATCCCCCTCCAGGTACAGGAGGATATGTTCTTAACATATTCCTTGATGATTCTCATTTGTCATATACAACTCTAATTATTTCACATAATTGTTTAGGAAAATACTATCTGCTTGACTCAGCATATCCAAATACTCTTGGATATTTATCTCCGTACGTAGGAAAGGAAACTCGTCGTCATATCCCATAATTTAGAAAATATAGCCCATCTAAAGGAGTGAAGGAACAGTTCAACCATCAGCACTCATCTATACAAATGACAGTGGAAAGAACTTTTGGAGTATTGAAGGGCAGATGGAAAATATTAGCCGACAGAATGCTGCAAATGAGACAGGAGCAGCAACTTTAGATAATTATGTCTTGTTGTACTTTGTATAATTTTATTATTTTGCATAACAAGCGCATATCAATCTCAACAAGGGAACGACCATCAAATATTCAATTGTATAATGATTGCAACAAAATTGTCATGGATAAACTTAGGGATGAAATAGCTATAATGCTTTCATCGTATACAGTTTGACAGTTTTCATATATGCTTCAGACTTAAACATGAACAAAAGCTTTGTATTATAATTTTAAAAGTATGGTCACTTATTTCATCTATAATAACATATATTATTCATGTCGAAACTCAAAAATAATTCACATCGTTATATTATATTTTTATGTTATATAAATGTTCTGTTCATAAGATATTTATAAATTTTGTATATTGGTAGCATAATTAAAAAAGTGTACATATTTATGTAATTAAAATAAATGAATGCTATAGAAATCTATATGAGATGTAAGAAGATGTAAAAATATGTAAGAAGATGCAAGAAGATGTAAGGTGATATAAGAAGATGTAAGTTTTCTAAAGGATATAAGGAGCTGTAAATAGATGTAAGAAGTTGTAAGGAGATGTAAACTTTTAACTAAATCCTTAAAAATGCGAAATAGAACGGGGCTTAAGAGTGTAGAGATAGGGCCTCATAGTGTAGTGCTTTTGGTACATACTTCTGAAGGCATATCACAGTAAGATACAGGGCATTATTGTGTGCCAAACCTCCTGACAGGAGATCTTCATTATTAAAGGTTATGATGTCTTTACTAAACGTAATTGAAGATATCATTTCCTCAGGCACAGCTTCAGGAAACTAGTCAATATTATTCAGCTCATCTATCAAGAGCTGCCTATGCTTTTGAGAAGCTACACTGAGTTGCCAGATAGTTACTTCAGTTTTAAGTTTCTTTAATTGCTTTATTCATGAATCCTCTTCTTGGACTATCATTACTTTTTCCTTTTCTAAGGCCTATCTTGGGCCCTTTCTGGGTTGGTCTCGCCTAGCCTTTGTGAGGTGTTGGATCCTTCCTTGGTCCGCTTATGCCCAAAGTTCTACTTGTTCACTTACACCCCAGAAATCATTGCCACTTGCTTCAACAGGCAAATAACCTCCCTAGATTTCATATATGTCATCTTCATCATTTTCATATAAGTCATGGACCTCTAAGTATTATGTAGGCATGCTTACCCTTGGCTTTGGCCCATAGGTGTTTTATATGAGCATAGGTGGATCCCATTCCCCTTAGTCATCGATAAAACATGCTTTCGTGATCTCCCAATGGGTTTTTGTCATCGCTGGGCTCTTGGCCTACTTTAAAGAACAAGAGTTGTCTTGGCTTGAACATCCTTTTCAGCCTGTTCTTAAAGGTCCCATA
The DNA here is from genome assembly GCA_029747015.1 of Carnegiea gigantea. NCBI lineage: Eukaryota > Viridiplantae > Streptophyta > Magnoliopsida > Caryophyllales > Cactaceae > Carnegiea > Carnegiea gigantea. The sequence goes on along the minus strand of JAKOGI010001409.1, from coordinate 9,507 downwards.
ATTTTTGGTGTCATACCTTCGAGACTGATGGCACTTAGAGTATTTGGTCGGATCAAAAGATTTGGACTGCGTAAGTACCTGAATTTCTGTCTTAAGCTCAGGGAGAGGCAAAAATTGCTCCAGAGCCTAAGTGTATGCGGCCCCTATGGGGGTACATTCAATAAAATGATTTATCGCTTGCACTTCCTTAGAACTACTAGCCTTTTTATCCTTATTTTAGTAGTTGCCTTTCCAATTATTACCAGTCTTTGCAAGCACTTCCTTGGATGACTCTTCCTCTGCCAGCATGCCTATATTCTTAATTCTTCAGTATCGTGAAATTTTCAAATGACGTGAGCTGTAGGTTCTGCCTATATGTGAGTTGGAGGTCCCTAATGAGTAATCTCACTTACTTATCTTCTGAAGATCAATCCACTATGTGAACGGCCTTCACCATCTATCTAGCTAGTTACTCAACAAACCCCTTTTGTCTTCTTGCTTGAGTAACCCTAGGTCTTTGAGTGTGATTGGGAGGTCAGCATTATATGAATACTAATGTAGGAATTCCTTACAAAGATTATCCTAATTCATAACCTTTTGGGGGTCCATGGTATTATATCACCTCATCATATCTTTGTCAAGGGTCCAAGGAAATATAAGGTGGAAGATGTCCTTATCAATTCCTTTTACAGTTAATATGCTAACAAAGTTTCTTACGTGGTGATGAGGATTTTCACTTCCATGAAACTTGACGTCAAGCATAGTGAACTTTGGGGTAACTTCCCATTTGGGATTGAAGTGAATCCTACATAGCCATTGAAGTAATTGTTGAACATGAAAGACTCCTTAAGTAGTTGTTCTAATGCGATCTGTTCATGGATCAATTTGAAGAGTGCCCTTTTCTGGTTCTCCTTCTTTCCTATTCTCAACATGAGATTGCTCCTCTACTTAGATTCTTTAGTGAGGTTTTGGAGCACAGTATCCTTCATCTCCATCTTCTTGTCACTCAGCTTTATTTTAGTTTACATCTTTCTATCATCTTTATAAGTTGTGCAATCTTGTTGTTCCCAACTATAGGAATTGGCAATGGATTAGACTTTGACTTGTATCTTAACCTTGACTTGACTGGTAGAGTTTCTTCTTATTGCTTCTTAGATAGAAGTTTCCTAGTTGATGGGCTCCACTCGCACACTTTCTTAGTCTTCGTTGTCCTGATAAATAGTGAAAGTGCTCAAGACTAACTCATCTAAATACTTTTTGACGAAATGACTTATGGATTAAGAATCCTAATACTAAGAGCCTAATATGCTAACTTTACATTTTGGACATTGAGCTAAATAGACACTGACTAAATTGGACCCAGTCAAAAGATGCCGGTCAGGTTCCTAGTTGGGCCCTTGAAATGGACATCGTATTATCAATGCTTTTCTCCTAAGTCCAGACTTAATCTAACACAGTTAAGCTCCAGGGACGCCGGTTGGGTTCCTGGTTGGTTCCCCAAAATGACCATCCTAACTCTTGCATTTTCTCCTAAGTTAAGACCAAATTAAATACAGGCAGACTCCCTTAGGGTATCGGCCAAGTTACTAATTAACCTGGGAAACTGACTCCTACTCGAGACTGAAGGCACAATCCCAGGAAAGTAACACACAAACTCCTTTTCCCTTTTTGTTTTAAACGCCTAGCCAGGACATTTCAAGCCCGGTCGAATCTCCCTTTAGGACCTTTTATTTCCTAATCTAAAGCTATAACCTAGTCGGCTCCGAGGCTAAGAGCCCCTAGAGCTCAATTGGCCTCAAAGCTGCTTTGGTTAATGACCTTAGACACTAAGTTTGATCATAACCTAGGCTCTCCTAAGACAAAAAGCATCAATGCATAGTTTGTAGGGCTAAAGACGTTGAACTATGCAAAAAAACAAACAAACAAAAAAAAAAAAATTCGAACCACACACGAGTCCCAACCTAAGCCCGAGTTATGAGTTATAAATGTTTCAAGTCAAGTCTTAAACTATCCTCTCGAAACTCAAATATTTTGTATGCCATCCATGAGGTGCACGACAGGATTGAAACAATTTGGTTGCTTCCCTAAGTCACGTGGGCTAAAAAGTGTGTCGCCAGTGGGTGCATCAATGCATGCTCAGTAGAGTCCAATGGACCCACCAAGTTAACTAGTTGATCTCCGAAGGGGTAAGTATCAGAGTTTAATTCTAGAGGTGTTATTGATCATGAAAGGGCAGCACCTTTCGATGCAAGGATGCATAATGCAAGCGTAATGAAAATAATATTACTTGGATCATAAGATTTCTATCTAAAAATAAGATACAAATAAAATAAAAGTAAAAAATATGAATTAACTAATAGAGTTACCAGTGAGTTTTTAGGAAATGTTTACAAACCGAAATTACTTTTCAAAGTGAATCGTAAACTGATTGGGACAACAGAAGGGACAATGAAAGAGTAATACTCCTTAGTCTCAAATCGAGGATCTAGATTCAAAGGCGATGGTACGGTCATATAATGTGATGCATCACATCACTACCTGTCATCACTAATTACCTCTACTATTCAATGTGAGAAATCAAATCTTAATTATACTACCACATAGTCGCAACAAATTAGTATGAATCACATTAGATAATAAAAAAAGATACAATTATTAGTCCAACAAAAGTCAAAATAAAATAAACAATTGCAGCAATGGAGGAACTACCTAAAGACATCTTTGATAATTTGGAATAAAAAATCACAGAAGGGAGTTAACTAGATGAGTAGGGGACATATGGAGATTTAGCCCTCAGAATACCTAACTAATTTGCCTAGCAACCCAGCGAAGTGATGCCTTCTTGATTAATCCGATATCACCTTCAATGGCATCAATATGTCACTCGAGCTCTTGTCTCTCTCTAATTTCTTGTATCTCTCTACCAGAAAGTCTCACGGAAATTCTCAATGCTCTCAGTAATGCCAATTTCTGGGGACTAATTGACGCTGATTGATGCCCCCAACCTCCGGGGACAACCCCTTTTTTTTATAGTGGTTGAGGGAATAGTTCGACTTAGTTTAGAGAAAGGAAACCTATTCCTAGTCTTATTAAGCTTAATCTAAATCGATGTGCCAATTCAACTAGGAATCTGACTAGTTAAACACTGTAATCTAATCAGTTTTGGATGCAAACCAATTAATCCCATTACGCAAATTTAATCTCGGAGTATGGAAAATAGAGGAACCCAGCCAGGTCCCTTGTCTCGTAAACCGGCTGGTTTCCGTGCTTACCCCAGGCCCACTGGCTCTTTATTTCACTAGTTTGAATTCTATTTTCATTAATCACTTTGTTGGGTTGCCAAGCACATAAGTTGGGGTATTGTTTTCATCTTGGACAATTAAAATAAAGATGTTATTTTTAGGCTCCTATAAGTTTTTACTATTTGGTCTAAGTTTGATGGAGTTTTTTTCAACCCTAAGGTTTTGATGAGCCCATGGATTTTTTTCGTAGATTCTAAACCTACAGTTATTTTTTATCATAGCCCTATTAGGCTAGAGAGTAGGGATGGATTTGAAGGAATGAGACAACCATTCAAATTCCTTAATGTGTGGATGCAACATTCAAGTTTTGATAAATTGGTGAAAGATTGCTAGAGTTCCAAAGTTAATCGATCTTCACCATACCAGATTGTTACTAAATTGAATAGGCTAAGCACTCATTTTTAAGAAGCTGCACTTTTGTCAGTTAAAGATATTAGTGGTAATGTAAATTTTCTCTGCAATAAATTAATTCAAATTTAGAATAAGCTGCAAAGGGATCCTTCTTCTATTGCGTTGTAGAGACTTGAAAAAGGTGTTCTCTTTAACTATGTAAAGTTTAGACAAATTAAAAAATCTATTCAAAGGCAAAGGGCCAAGGAACACCTCTAAAAGTATGAGGATGACAATACTAGATATTTTCATGTTGTCATAAAGCCCCCCCCCCCAAAAAAGATGATTTCATGCCATTAGTAGGATTGTGAATGAGGAAGATGTGGACTCAACTATGCAGGAGGGTGTGGCTGCTGTGTTTATTAAATTTTATACAAGCCTGCTGTGCACAATAACTGAAGTGAAGCGACTGGATCTTGGCCTATGTCTTAAGAGATTGAAAAATATGTAATTTGTTTGATAAATTATCTTCGTGTTGAAATTTCTGTTGTAATTGTTGGTTCGTGGGTAAATGGGTAACCAAACCTAACATATTTTACTTGTTTATGTAAACGGGTTAGGTTCAAGTGGACCTATTTAAATGTTAAGTAGTTTGGATTAAACTTTTTCAACCTATTTATTAAACAAGTCGGGTTAAGGTTTGAAGATTTTTAACCCGTTTAAGTTTGACTAGAGTACGAACCCCATCCAATACGGCACATTACCTAGCGCGAGATCTTGCATGGATTTATTGTGGTCGCTTGTTGGGTACTAATCATCGACAAAGGCTTTCTTTTTGGGAAATGATACATCTATGTCAACTATCGTATACTACCATGGAATCTTCCTTGGTATGACAAAATTAGCCTCTCAATCGTAACTATAGGACACACGCCAAGTCATCTGATTCTGCAATCTTTAAGAAGTTTGGTTGCACTAACCCTTGTGAAAATAACATTTTCCACATTTTTTTCTTTTTTTGTTTAACAGAAGTTTCCTTCATTTAATTTTAGATCAAATACTTTTATTTAAGCTTGTTGTTATTTATTATTCCTCAATTCATTAATACTTTTGTTAAAGAAAATCTATTATACAATATAAAAAAAATGTTGAGTTGACTTGCGTGAGATTAATTTTAGAAGGTTTACTTATTTACTACCCTTGATCAAATATTCCAGCAAATCTCAGCCATCAATCAAAAATTTAATTGTTTTTAAAAAAATGAAGAGTATTGACTGTGATGCTGGGTGCATTGGGTCCCAGGTTCGATTCCTATCTCTTCTATTCTATTGTCCTTTGTAGCTCCCACAGACTCAAAAAAAAAAAAAAAATTCATTAGTAACTTTCTTGATTCTCTCTCTCTCTCTCTCTCTCTCTCTCTGTGTCTCTCTCATGTTCCTTAAGACCCACTTCTCATAAAATTCTCCATCATTTTTTTCCTTCCTCCGAACATAAATTTAGGGCTCATTTATGAAAGGTAAATGGTGCGATCTATATCATCAGTCAGTCAAGCGTAAAATCGAATAACAGAAGTTTTATACATTTACTTTTAAAGTGAGTGTTACTTTTATTTTTAAGCTTATTATTTTTTTTATTCATAAATTGATTAGTATGTTGTAAAAATACTTTAATAAAAGACACAAATTTATAGGAGAAGAATTTGTGTTATACATCAAATCCAAATAAACAATATTTTCAATTTTTGCACAAATTAAATATTATCGATAGTCTATCTGTATGCTTTCATTTATACCCAAAAAGGATAACCTATGAAAATTTCATTTGATAGTGCTTAACAAAATTCCATGAATTGTAGACACAATTTAAATAAAGAATCAAAACTCAATAACATTAACAAAGCAACTGAATTCACACGCAAACAAACAAAAAAAAGATTGTAAGATTGAGTATTATTACAATTTGTACCACTTAATTATATTAGAGCTTGAGACCATGCATTGCATAGAAAACACCGCCCCACACACACACATATGTATATATATATATATATATATATATATATATATATATATATACACACACACACACACACACACACATACATACACACGTATCTATGATATGCTTGCTCTACAGTTGCCACTTACTATCATTAAGTTTGAAACCATAATATGTTTGCTCACAAGGGGTGAGAAAAAAAAATCCGAAATGAAAAACCGAAAGTCCCAGCTCGATTTTTGTACAAAATTTAATCTGGTTAACCGAAGTGAAAAATTTTGCGATTTCGATTTCAGTTTTGATTCGGCAATTCGAGATTTGGTTAATCACATGTTTGTGATATATCAACCGAACCCAAAAATTAACATTTTTCAAAAAACATTAAATTTTATATTAGTCAAGTGCAGGTTTTATAACTATTAAATATGAGAGTTAACATGCAATAATGTGTAAATTCATATTTGATGTCCCAAATAGAGAGAGCATATAGAATTTGTGAAAAATTATGGCGTATTAGATGTGTAATAATGTGCAATAATATGAGAGTAAACATGCAATAATGTGCTATTAGTTGTAGTTGCTGTTCAACTTCCAGCACCCTTCCTTCATGCATCACTGCTTTGTCAATTGGCTCCCTTCCAACCACCTGTGTGCCTAATAAGTTTTGATAGAACTCGTTCATTACTTATGATACCTTTTCAAATCCTTCTTGCCATTCTCCCTCCTTGTCCTTAATTGCATAGACATAGGCCTACAATCTCTTTTGCTTCATCTTTGCCATGAAAGCCTTTGTGCACTGGTCCCCTTAGATCAGCCATAATGCCTTGCTTTGCTGTTTAATCAGAGAAAGGGAGGAGCTCAAAATGCTTGTGTATGCAATTCTGCATTCATGTTCTTTCTGCATCAGGTCCTTATCATGTGGGTTCTTTTGTACCTCTTCCTGAGCTAACTCCAGCCTCCTCTTGGCCAGTCCCTGCTGGGAATGTAGGTCAGAAAATCTGTCTCTATTCATCTTCCTCAATGGCTTTTGCAATTGTCTCAATAGGCTCCCCATTTGATGCATTGGAGACCCTCTCTGCTGTACTTAGCATTGCTCCTTAACTATCCCCTTAAATTGTGGGTCTGAGCACCACATCTCACAGAATATAAAGGGGGATCTACTTCTTGGTGATGTTAGGAGGGATATTTTCAAAGGTGTATGGTCAGATAACCCCTCCACCTCACATTTCACGTGAGTATAGTCCATTGTTTCATACCAGTAGCTATTGGCCACTACCCTATCAATTTTTGACCAAACTGTTCTGTTTGTCTAGGTGTAGTAAGCACCTATGCTTTTGATTTCAGTCAGCTCAATGTCCTCTAGGCAAGCTTTAAAATCTGCTATTTCCATGTATTGGACTTCCCCTCCCCCCATTCTATCCTCAGGCACTAGGACTGTATTAAAGTCCCTTAATACACACCAAGCCTCTTGCATATTATTGGCCGGCATTCTCAGGTCCTCCCATAATTCTTTCCTCAATGTAATGCTATTCTTCCCATATACAAAGGTCATGAAGCAAGTTTTGTGTGTAGACTATTGGATGACTTTGCAATGGATCAATTGCTTTATAGTTTTAATTACTTGCACCTGATATGCTATTCCTTACCAAGCTACCCATATTCGGACCTTGGGGTTAAACTCAACATCAGCATACCATCTCCATCTGCCAAACAGTCTTTCCCCTATTGATGTCACATTCTTATTTTTCACTTTGGTTTCCAGTAAAGCAACAAGCCCTACTTTATGCTTCTCCAAGAAGATTTTAATGTCTTCTTGCTTATTTGGGCTATTCAAGCCCCTTATGTTCCAAGCAATGATGTTATCCATTAGAGGGGGCCCTATTCTCATACCTCATCTCTATATTTGCCTCTTTCATCAGTACTTGGAAGTTATTCTGTATAGGGGCCTGGCCTGTCATCTGCCTTTCTGTACTTAAGCTCTGAACATACCTTCTAGGGATGATGAACCCTTCATGTTCTATTTCATTTATTGAATTCTGTTGAGTCTATAGGTTCTGATGATTATGGCCTTCTGGTCACTGTTATATTCCCTGTTGCCTTTCCTCTCTTTGTACTGGTCTCCATTCTTGCCTGGGTTTGGCCTTTTTCCTATATTGTGCCCCCTCATGTCCCAGCATTTTACAATGGCCACATTGAGAGGGTTTCCATTCATATTTCACTTGCTATCTTACTACAACATCCCAGTCATTGATAAAATCAATGTGTTCTGGGAAGGGGCCCTTCAAAGGCATTTCTATCAAGAGTCTGGCATAATTGAGTGCTGATTTTTCCTTGGTTGTCCTGTCAGTCTTAATAGGAATGCCCAGCATACTCCCTAATTTGTTGAGGCTTTCATTCTCCCAGTACTTGAGATCTAACTCTAGGAGCTGTACCCATATTGGTAAAGATTGCAGTGAATTTATGTCCAATGTGAGCCCTTCATTCCATGCTTTCACGATGAAGGGTTCCCTGTCAAAGAAATATACCCCTCTTTTCAGCACTTCCAGCTTGTCTGGCAAATTAGTAAATCGAACAAGAAACACCCCTCTATGAGCTTGCACCACTTTTTCGATGCCTTTTGTAGCCCATATTCGATGAACATACCCATCAATGACCTCAATGGCTGGGCCAGACCCTACCACCCCATAGATTATAGCATTAAACCAATACTCCACTTCAGACAGAACATCGTTCTTTTTAATTTTTGCACATTTGTGTCCATGAATGCCTATCATTTGAACATAATTGAGGGCAGTCCCCTCTTCTGGATCAACTAGGGAAGCGTATGTACTTACTTGATGGCCATTACCTTGATCTGGAAATATGCTCTTCTCTGGTCCAGGTAACTCATCCCCCTTCTTGTTTGGTTGTACTGTTGCATTGGATTCCTCCTGATTCTGCTCTCGATTTGTCCTGGCTTCTGTCCCCAATGTTGGATTAGGGTTGACAGTAGTGATTTCCCTCCCTTCTGCTATATTCGAGCTAGCATTTAGCCTAGGTCATCCTCTTCCCCCCCCCCGCCATAGCTGGGTGCTCCCAAGAAGGAAGAAGAAGATTGTATAGCTACATATATATGTTTGTACACATATATATATATATATATATAATTATATATTATATATATATATATATATATAATATATATATATATATATAAATATATATATATATATATATATATATGTATGCATATATATATGTATACATATATGCATATGTATGTATATATGTATGAATGTGTGTGTCTATATATATATATATATATATATATATATATATATTATATTATATATATATATATATATATATATATATAATATATATATATATATATGTATTATATATATATATATATATGTATATAATATGTATATATGTATATATATATATATATATATGTATATATATAGATATATCTCTATATATATATATATATATAATATATATATATATATATATATATATATAGATGCATGCACACACACACACACACAATCACACACAAACTTACACAAGCAGTGTAAACACCCCCACCCCTCCCGGGTCATCGACAGTTACCAGGAACTGCTTTAAGGATCGTCGACTGGCCCTATAAATTCCCATAAGTCTTTCTGGTGTGCTTCATCTTCGCTCACACGCTGCCCAGGAAACTTCCCAGGTGGTCACCCATTCCAAGATTGCTCCACAACAAGCATGCTTAACTGTGGAGTTCTTAAGGGTGGACGTGCCAAAAAAAAAGGTGCACCTTTTGGTGATATAAGTAGTCATTTCGACCCTTTGAAGCCGCACTCATTGTGTTACAAGTAGATATACACATACATATACCTATATATATATACATATATACATATACACACAC
>JAKOGI010001408.1:180000-241821 GCA_029747015.1 Carnegiea gigantea | reverse complement strand
TTTTCCAAGCACTATATAAAGTCGCTTCTTAGAACGATAGAAGCATCGGTTTTCAAAAAGAAAAATTCAGTGTTCATGAGCTTAAAAGTTTGAAAAGAAAACCGTGTCTAGTGAGTGAGTTATTTGAGCTTTCAAAGTTGGCATACTAGGATTTCATTGTACCCTATATTAGCTTAGTTGAGAAGGATTGTAATAGGGTGTTTTTTCTTTATACTCTTCTTTCACAAAAGTGAGTAGAGTGTGTGTCCAAATCAAGGGGATTTTGGACGTGGGGTAACTTGTCTTAGGGAAGACGGTTACGTGTGTTACAAGTTGTAACAAGGTGTATTACTATTGTAACGTGTTTAGCCCGTTTAGTAAAGTGTGTAAATCCTACAGGAGGTAGGTCGTGGTTTTTTCACCTCAGTTGGGCTAGAGGTGTTTCCACGTAAAAAAATCCTGTGTCCATTATTTCCGCACTTAATTTTGTTGAATTTTCGCTTCTGCACAACTCAGGAACAGTCTGTGCGAATAGGGTCTTAAGACTGTTTGCCAGCATATTGCGAAAATCGGACGCCACAATTCACCCCCTTTTGTGGTTGTGTACTCTCTAAATCAACAAGTGGTATCAGAGCAGGTTCTCCTTTGAAAGGTTAACTCCTTGAGAGATCCTTGAAGATGAGTACCCCACAAGGCATGCTTGAAGGTCAATCCATAACTCGACCACCATACTTCAATGGCCAACACTATGGTTGGTGGAAGAATAGGATGGAAAACTACATCCAAGCCGAGGACTATGAGTCGTGGATGCTCATCAAGAATGGACCACTCATCCCAAAGAAAATAACTGAAGATGGAAAGTCAATCCCCAAGGAGAGTACTGAAGATTACCAAATGATGGAGAAGAATGCCAAAGTTAAGAAACTTCTATATTTCGGCCTAGGTCCTGATGAATATACTCGCATATCTGAATGTGAGTCGGCCAAGGAGATCTGGGATACTTTGCAAATAGCTCACGAAGGGACCAATCAGGTAAAGCAATCCCGGATTGAATTGCTTGTGAGAAAATATGAGCTGTTTGAGATGGGTGATCGTGAAAGTGTAATGGACATGTACACTCGCTTCACTCACATAACGAATGAGTTGAAATCCCTGGGAAAATCCTTCACCACCGAAGAATTGGTGAGGAAAATCCTAAGAATTTTACCTCATTCTTGGGAAGCGAAAGTCACGGCCATCCAAGAAGCTAAGGACATGAACAAGATCACCCTAGATGAGCTGATTGGCAACCTCCAAATGTATGAACTTAGGAAAAATTCTCAACAGAAAGATGAGACAAAAAGAGATCAAGGTCTTGCACTAAAGGCCTTAGAAGATGATTCTGATTCTGATGAGGAGGAGATTGCCATGATCACTCAAAAGTTCAAGAAGTTCTTCAAGAAAGTCAAAGAAAATAGCAAAAGGAAGGACTTCAGCAAGGCCAGGAACACCTCTCGGGAACAGTTCTCCGGGTGTTTCAAGTGTGGCAAACTGGACCACATTGTGAGAAACTGCCCACTGCACAAGGAAGAATAAGAACCCGAACACCCTAGAAAATAGGGGAGGAAACAGAGTGTAAGCAGCTCAGCGAAAAGGTTCTTAAAAGCTATGCTCGTGGCCTGGGGAGACTCAAGTGAGGATGAGGAAGGGTCTGAAGCTGGGGAAGCTGATGTAGCACTCATGGCAAGAAGTGACACTGATTCAAATGATGGATCAACAGATAGTCTGACTCAACTCAAGAACAAGGTACGTGGTCTAAATAAATCAACTCTTGAGGAATTAGTTTACACTATAATGGATATATGTGCTGAATTAAAAAGGGATGTTCGAGATCTAGAACTTGAAAATGAAACCCTTAAATTGGAAAAACTTGAAGTTGACAAAGAAACTCTTGCCTTGCATGAAAACATCAATGTGCTTAAAGAAACTCTACTCATGAAAGAAGAGACTTGTTCCACTAAATTGACTGAGCTGGAAAAAGAATCCCTTGACTTAAAAGGTAAGGTCGAGTCCTTGCTTGTAGAAAATAAAAACTTGCTTGAGAAAATGAAACAAATGGAATTAGACCTTGCCACAAACAAGCTCTGGAACAGGTCCTCACAAGCACTTGAATGGTTAAACACCCATCATAGCGAAATAGAAGAGGACTAGGTTTTGTGCCTAAGATGACCTACCCAGTGAATAGAAAATATGTAGGATTATATAAGAATATTGTATGTTATCACTGTGGTAAAACGGGTTATTACCGTTATACTTGTCCCTCGAGAAAGTATGCCATTAAAAGGAACTCAGTGTATGTAAAACAAATATGGGTTAGGAAAGATGAGATTTGTACCTCCAAAGGAATGGGACCCAAGTGGATCTGGGTTCCCAAAACTAACTTATGATCTGTTTTGCAGGTTGAAGTGAGAGAGAACAACCCAACAAACAACCCAGCGAATAGCGCAGGGAACACCCTAGGGAACAGGCAGCTGTGGTATGTTGACAGTGGGTGTTCGAGGCATATGACTGGTGAAAAATTCAATTTTCTCTCACTTACAGCTTCAGAAGGTGGGAGTGTGGCATTTGAAAACGGCAAATCCAGGACAATTGTCGGCATAGGTAAGATAGGTGAGTCACTCTCCCATTCAATTGACAATGTTTATTTTGTGGATGGATTAAAACACAACTTGCTAAGTGTGTCCCAACTGTGCGACAAAGACAACCTAGTAGTGTTCTCACCAACACGTTGCTTGGTTGTGAATATGAACACAGGAGATGTTGTGTTGAGGGGAAAGTGACACAAGAATGTTTATAAAGTGTGTATCTCCACTCTTCCCCAAAATAATTTGACTTGTTTGAGTGCCTTAACTGATGATGTTATGCTTTGGCACAAAAGACTAGGTCATGCAAGTCACTCTCTTTTGAACAAAGTTGTAACCAAAGATTTAGTGGTTGGCTTACCTTCCATCAAATTCAATGATAACAAGGCATGTGATGCATGTGCCAAAGGTAAACAAGTCAAAAATTCATTTAAGTCTAAAAAGTGTGTAAGCACTACTCGACCTCTTGAATTGATACATATGGATCTATGTGGTCCAATGAGGATCATGAGCCGAGGTGGCAAGAGGTATGTGCTTGTGATAGTGGATGACTACTCTCGTTTCACTTGGACTTTGTTTTTGGCTTCTAAAGATGAAACCTTTGAAAAATTTCTTGCTTTCATTAAAAAGATTGAAAAGAGAGTAGGACATTCCTTGGCATGCTTAAGGTCTGACCATAGGAGAGAATTTGAAAATTTAAGCTTCACTAATTATTGTAATGAGCATGGTGTTGATCATAATTTTTCAGCTCCAAGAACACCCCAACAGAACGGGGTGGTAGAACGCAAAAATCACACTCTAGAAGACATGACTAGAACAATGCTTGTTGCTAGTGGTCTTCCTAGAAACTTCTGGGCTGAAGTTTTGAACACATCATGTTACATTGTAAATAGATGCATGATTAGACCTATTCTTAACAAAATGTCTTATGAGCTCCTCAAAGGAAGAAAACCAAATATTTTGCATTTAAGAGTATTTGGTTGCAAATGTTTTGTACATAATAATGGAAAGGATGCCTTAGGGAAATTTGATCCAAGGAGTGATGAAGCAATATTCCTTGGTTACTCCTCACATAGTAAGGCGTACAAAGTGTTTAATAAGAGAACCTTGTGTGTTGAGGAAAGTGTGCATGTGCTTTTTGATGAAACTAACTCTCTAAGTGAGAATGATGCACAGAAAGAAGACCTCGAACTAGGTCTTGTTAGAAAAGACGTGCTACTTCAAGATGATCAAGGTAAGGATCAACCTGAGGGATTAAGACCTGAAGTTGTTCTTCAGGAAGGTAAGCAAGGTGTGAACCAAACAGGGGGAAACAGGGTGGAACCCTGTTCGGGACAACATCAGCCGAACCCTTCAGGGATACATTCAGGAACAAGCTCCCAAACAGGCTCGAGAACAGGTCCAGAACCTGTTTCACCGAGTATTCAAGCTAGGATGGAGAGCGAGTCTGTGAACCCACTTTCACCACGATCATGGAAATACCAAAGTTCACACCCTCTTGATCAAATTTTATCTGATATTAATGCAGGAGTTCAAACTAGATCTAGGCTTAAAAACTTCTGTGCTTTCTATACTTTTCTCTCAAAAATTAAGCCTAAGAATATTAATAAAACTCTTGCAGATTCAGATTGGGTCACAGCCATGCAAGAAGAACTCCATCAGTTCGAAAGGAACAAGGTATGGCACTTTGTGCCACAGCCAGAGGATAGAACAATCATTGGAACCAAGTGGGTGTTCCGTAATAAGCTAGATGAGTGCAGAACAGTCACTAGGAACAAGGCCCGGCTGGTGGTTCAAGGCTACAACCAAGAAGAGGAAATTGATTATGAAGAGACCTTTGCACCTGTTGCAAGGATAGAAGCCATTCGAATTTTGATAGCTTTTGCAGCCCACATGGAGATCAAGTTGTATCAAATGGATGTCAAAAGTTTCTTGGTTGATAGGAAAAGCACCTCAGGTATGGCTCACTTTCTTGGACCTTGTTTGGTATCTTGGGCAACCAAGAAACAACTCTCTGTTGCCTTGTCCACAGCAGAAGCTGAATATGTGGCAGCTGCATCTTGCTGTGCTCAGTTATTATGGATAAGACAACAACTCAAGGACTTTTGTGTTGACATAGGATGCATTCCTATTTATTGTGACAATACAAGTGCAATTAACATTGCCAAAAATCCATGTCAACACAAAAGAACAAAACATATTGACATTCGTCATCATTTCTTAAGAGACAATGTTGAAAAAGGAGTGCTCTCAATGAATTTTTATGCCACTGAAAATCAAATTACTGATATATTCACAAAAGCATTGGGTAGAGAACAATTTGAAAGGAATAGACTTGAACTAGGCTTAATTAGAACAACCTGACCAACCTGTTCTCTCTCCCTGTTTGCAAAATTTAAAAGTTACGGGCACAACATGTTAAATTTTTGTTTGCAATCAACTTCTGTGCTATGTTTAGCATATGTGAGGTTTGCAACTTGCTGACACTCGTTGAGGTCTAATGAGATTGCCCTTATTGTCCCATGTTACCGAGCAAGTAACCTTAAGAACAAGCACCAGGAACAGGTACGCCTCTTGTTTGTCAAATGTGTGCAACAAATTGAGAATTGCCTAACATCTTCCCGAGGCGTGCGCGGCCTAATTTAATGCTAAAGCCCATTACAAAACGAGCAAAATCTTTAAAAGATTTTGCACGCTTCTCTTTCTTTAAAATCTCTCTTCAAACTTGCTTCAAATCTCTCACTTCTACCACAATCCTTCGTGCTCTGAAATCCTGTTCAAGAAACCCTAATCTCTCTCATCTCTCTGGAAAAATGGCGTCCCCCATCAGCACTGAGAGCTCCTCGACCATGACCCAGGGCAATAGGTCACCAAGCACAGCTTTGTAAACAGCCACAGCCCTGTTTGCTCCTACACAATTTCTGACGGCTCTCATGGAAGGTAAAACTACTAAACCTCCTCGACCCATTGTCTATAAACCTTTTGGGTTTTTAAAGAGCATAGACCTTAGAACAGTGGATCCAAAATTGGAAGACATCCCCTACAAATTTGGATGGGATTTGATTTTGTTTGGTGAACTGGGCGCATGTCAAACCCAAGAACCTGTTGGGGCATCTGAAAGGGAAATTGGGGCTTTAGATGACCTCTTTCTGTTTGACCATGGCCTAGATGACATCAATTCGTTCGGGCTATTTCCAGAGCAGGAAACAGGGGCCGAAACAGGGCCTGAGGTTTTTAGGGATGACCTAAGGGAGGATTTGTCAAAAGAAGAAGGGGGAAGTAGTGGTCAAATGGAGGAGTCTCCTGTCAAGCCTGCACAAGCCACATCGGTAACACAAACCGGTGAGAAACGCAAAAGGTATAAAATTGTGGCTAGGCGTACTAGAATGCCAAGAACACGACCACCATCAAGGCCTCAAAGCGGCCCGACTGAAGAACCCTTAAAAAATGAAACCCCTGTCAAACCAAAACCACAAATCCCCTCTTCGGCCAAACCCACAAACAGGCTAACTCGAAAATCAGCCTGAATTACCTTCCACTCCACACCTCGTCCTGCCAAACAGTCATCCCCTGTTGTTGAGGAAATTGATTCCTCCTCTGAGCCTTCATCAGATAGCGACACTGAGAACACCACCTTCAAACAGGGCACTCCCGTGTTCTCAGAGTCCTCAGAGGATAAGCCTCTACCTGCACCAAAATCAACCTCCACTTTACCCTCCAAACCATCACCCCTCAAAACTCCCAAGAGAAAAACCTCTCTCAAACACACCTCCACCTAAGACCCTCCTACTGAGCCTCAACCTAAAAGAGCCAAGAAGTCTACCCCGTCCGCAATCTCAGCCAAACTGACCCAACTGCTTCAGAGACGGGTAGTCAGGGGCAAAATTATCAAGGTAAAATATTTTGAGGAACAGGGTCTGGGGGTGTTTCTGTACAAGCTGCGTGCACAGGGGTGGTATGAGCTGTTTACAAACACCCAGCTGGGGTGTTCTGTACATGAATTGGCAGAGTTCTATGCCAACTGCACTGTCACCGAAGGAGTGGTGACCAGTATTGTTAATGGGCAATAGCTTCGCTTTGATGCGAAGATATTAGGGGAAATTCTGGGGATTCCCTCCATGGGCTTTGATATATAAATGAGGGAAGACAAGACTATTCTAGGGACAGCCAGGCTGCTGGAGCTCGCCCAAAAATTTAGCCAGCAATCAAGCCTCCAAACACCCAAGTCCGTGAAGAAAGGGGACATGACATCGCTCCATCAATTGATATTCTGGTTTATCATCAAGAATGTCATCCCCAGGGGCCAGGGTCGCAATCTTGCTGATGCCATGGATCAATGTTTGATGGATATGATGGACAAGGAAGAACAAATCAACCTTCCTGCCATCATGATTCGCCATATAGCAAGAATTGCAAACACCTCCAGGAAACATGACCTGGGATACGGCTTCTTCCTGACTAGCGTGTTTGAGCACTTTGGGGTGACTCTGCAGAAGAAGGTGGGTGCTCAGTTCATTGATGAGATTGGGAGTAACACCCTTATGGGGTGTGGATACACTTTGGTTGAGGGGTCTGCCTCAGAACAGGGGACCAGAACACCCCGTCCTCCTGTTCCTGGCAGTTCCTCAATCAAACTTGAGGCTGCTCTGCAGGAAAACTCTCGACTCAGTGCTGAGCTTACTGCTGTGAAGGCTGCCTTGGATGAGGAAAAAGCTCTAAATGCTAAGCGCCATGAAGATCTCCTCGCCCTTCTCTCTTCCCTTTTAGCAAAATTTTCTCCTGCTCCCTGATCACTCCCCCATAAGCTGTTCCCATAGGTTGTTCTCCAAGGCTGTTCTCATTTCTCTTGGTTATCCTCTCTTGCCCGTTTGTACTATATTGCACTCTTTTGGTGAATGACAGGTTATCTTATTTTTGATTGGCTTTGCCTTGCTTGCTTTTGTTGCGAATTGCTTGTGTGTGACTAGGATGGCCAATCTCATTACCATACCAACACACTTGAGTGTATCGCCTGTTGACTTTCCTCCATTACCCAAGTGGTGGTGATAGCAAACACCCTATGTTTGACTGTTCGCCCCTACTTTTTAATGATGCCAAAAGGGGGAAGATAGGTTGACCAATATTGTTTTAGTTTTGCCATGGACGAGTTAAATTTCTTACACTTTTTCAATACTAACTGCTTCATGTGAATTGTCGGTCCTATAAATAATTGGCACTACGAGTTAAATTTCTTACACTTTTTCGATACTAACTGCTTCATGTGAATTGTCGGTCCTATAAATAATTGGCACTAATCACTTCAATTGTCCTTGAAAGTCAATATGGTCACTTGGTTTGTCATCATCAAAAAGGGGGAATTTGTTAGAATGTATAAGGTTTTGATGATAACAAATCCAAGTGTTGTAGTAGTTGTTGTTGTTTCAAACAGGCTTTACCAACAGGGTCTTACTGCTGTTCTTCAATATATTAAAACTGCTTGACTAATGGTTTATCAAGAACAGGTACTCAAGTCAGCGATGTAAGAACAACCATGAGGAACAGGCTCTGTAAGGTGTTTGAAACATGTCCTGTGAAGTGTTTGAAGCATAGGATATAAGTGCAGCCGTGAGGAACAGGTCCTGTGAAGTGTTTGCAGCAGATTCGTCTCTCTACAAGATGACTAGTGGTTACAACAAGATGTCTTGATTTAATTTGGTTTTATATTTTTAGACTCTTGTTAATATGCCAATCAGAAACTCTTAACTTACCACTTACTTGAAACGGTTTTGTTTTCTTTTGGTAAATATTTCGGATCACCCTTCAGAACAATCCGAAACAGGGTGATCAGGGTGTTTCCAGAATAAGCTGCGAAAAAAACTGTTTTGCACGATTTTTATCTTTTGGATTTTGAGCAGCTTCTTCAAAGATTTGCAAGAAAGATTTTTCTATGGAGTATCTTACCCCTTACCCTAAAAACGGTTATTAAAATCTAAGGGATTTGCAAAATCTTTTTGAATAAAAAGAATATCCAATTTTTGGCAAGTGGATAAGGTTGTTGAGAAAAACATGGGCTAGTTGCTGAGAATCACCGCCTTATGCACACGGTTTAGGAAGTGTTTCCAGCTTATGTTTCCTCATCCCTTGTGGCTAAAGAATTCTATATTCTTTAGGGATTTTAGTTTCCAAAAATTTGAGGAATTGTTTTTCCAAGCACTATATAAAGTCGCTTCTTAGAACGATAGAAGCATCGGTTTTCAAAAAGAAAAATTCAGTGTTCATGAGCTTAAAAGTTTGAAAAGAAAACCGTGTCTAGTGAGTGAGTTATTTGAGCTTTCAAAGTTGGCATACTAGGATTTCATTGTATCCTATATTAGCTTAGTTGAGAAGCATTGTAATAGGGTGTTTTTTCTTTATACTCTTCTTTCACAAAAGTGAGTAGAGTGTGTGTCCAAATCAAGGAGATTTTGGACGTGGGGTAACTTGTCTTAGGGAAGACGGTTACATGTGTTACAAGTTGTAACAAGGTGTGTTACTATTGTAATGTGTTTAGCCCGTTTAGTGAAGTGTGTAAATCCTACAGGAGGTAGGTCGTGGTTTTTTCACCTCAGTTGGGCTAGAGGTGTTTCCACGTAAAAAATCCTGTGTCCATTATTTCCGCACTTAATTTTGTTGAATTTTCGCTTCTGCACAACTCAGGAACAATCTGTGCGAACAGGGTCTCAGGACTGTTTGCCAGCATATTATGAAAATCGGACACCACAATTCACCCCCCTCTTGTGGTTGTGTGCTCTCTAAATCAACATTATTTTTTCCCTAGTTGAATTAATATTAAGGTTATGAAAATATATTTCTAATTTCCACATATTAGTTGTGATTTCGTATTTTGTAGGAATTTAATAAGATTAATAGCAAGTATTCAAGTGGAGTGGAAAGTCATACTTGATACTTATTTGGACGACCCCAAAATTGATCGTAAAGTAGATTTGGATGTTTTAGAGTTTTGGAAAACCAATTAAGAGAAGTATGGTGAACTCTCTCATTTAGCTAGGGATATTTTGAGCGTCTAACTCGTCACCATTGCTTTGGATTCAACCTTTAGCATTGGATGCAGCATTATAAATAAGTGGAGGAGCTCCTAAATTCCTGAGAATATGGAAGCGTTGATAACAACCCAGACTTGGTTATCTGGCTTTCAATGTAAGTATTGAATATTTTGTTCTTTATTTGTTTGTATTTATCTTGTTCCCTAGTTTTTGTGAATTCTTGTTGCGCATTTTGTTTCACTTTAGCGCAAGAAGAAGAAAAAGAATTCATTGGATCAAATGTGGATTTGTCAAGTACTAAAGGTGTTAGGTTTTCCCCTCGATATAAATGATTGTTAAGGCAATTGATTACTTACTTTATTACTTAGTTAGTTAACTCACCCTATGTCCCTAGTTTTTGGGTTTCTCTGATGGATTTGGACTATTTCGATTTTGTTAGGACCTTAGTTTGAGTTTCTCGGATGGATTTGATGCCAGATGCGAGTTAGTTGCTCTATTCTTTTTAATTTTTCAAGTTTCATTATTACAATGTTATATGTGATGTTATTTGCCAGTAGAAGAAGAAAACTATAAAGATTCATGTAAAGTGAAAACAGCAAGATGCCAACGACGTTCCCATCTTGTTTTTGGTTGATAATCCTTTTTATTATCTCAGTTTCTAGGTTTAGAAAACTATTGATTATGGCTTCTTTTACTTGCTCAGATTTGGAGATCTAATCACGCCGTCTTCCTCTTGACATTGTGTAATTTGTGTGAACTTCCCTAATGCTTAGGTATGCAATTAAGGAGGAGATACTTCTACATGTCATGTAAACTTTATTTTGGAGTGGTGCTGCATTTATAATAGCTGAAGTAAGAATTGACATGCGGTACTATGTCATAGTTCGGGGGATGTCAACCCCATATCTCCGTCTACATGGCCTGTTGAATTGGTCCCAGCAGTGGTAGCTGATGGATTGGATAATTTAGATCATAGCTCATGTTTCTTGTAAGTGAGATGTCAAAGTTTGGTTAGTGCCCTTTCGACTAATATTTCCTAAAAGCAAAGAGGAAACCAAAACTGATTTCTTACCAAGTCCCTTTGTCACTAGGCAAATAAGAAGAAAAATGAATATTATACAGAAATAAGTTCTTCTAGTCTCTACACTCTAGAGTCTTGTAACAACTCATTCACTTGGAGAATTAAACGGCCAAACACGAACAACCATGCATAATGAACTGCATAATGAACTGGAGGGGGGGACTATGGAGATTGGAGCTTCTATTAAATTGCATCAGCATTACATCTTAGAATGAATTGAACAATCATTTATGTACTATGGGAAGGAAGCCTTTAGCAATGGAGTAGTAGTCATACTATTTGGAGTAACAAATATTAAAATGCCTTGACGCTGGAGGAGGTTTTCTTCTAGGTCTTAGCAATGAAACTTAGGGAATTAGGAATAATTTTGGGATGATAGGTTACGAATATGCTTCGGCTCGAGTTTTATTTGGGTTGAGTATACTCGGGTTCAGGTTTTATTCGGATAAAATTGAGTCGAGTAATAATTTGATCGGCTTTAAATCAGGTACGATTCGATTCGGGTTCGACTTCTTCATATTCAGTTCATTTCGCGTTGAGTTACCATAGATCGGGTTTGAATCGGGTTGGGTCATTTCGGGTGTGAGTCATTTTAGTTCATGCTAGATTTCAGGTTTTGTTCGGTTATGGGTCAGGTTGCTTTGGGTGTTCGGGTCGAAATCAATTCATCTCATTTCGAGTGTCGGTTCGGATATGGGTCCGGGTCATTCGGTTTGAATTTCGGTTCAATTTATCAGGTCTAAGATGGAATGTGAGGGACAAAACAAGACAGGTCATGAATTCACTACACCAAGGAATTGGTACCCGATAACTACGTGGTTACTACTGGAGCTAGTTGTGGGGAAAGAAGAAGTAGAGAAACTTAGAGAGAAGGGAAGTGAGAGGAAGTTTTCAGAAGATGTATCATGCTTGTGTAATGCTCAGTAACAGGTTAGATTTTTTATATATTTTTTTCATAGTAACTGCTCGCCAATTAGAAATAGTACTGCCATATCAGACATAAGGGTATCAATACGTATATCACACACCTAAGTGCATATGGTCTTGGGTTGCATGTAAAATAAATTGACATGCTGACTTACTGATTTTTTAAAAATAAAAATAGAATAAGAATACAAAACCAAAACTGCCTCCACTCTCTACCGCTCCTAATCCCGTTCTAACACTACGTCGAGTTCTATCAATGTCAAAACTTCCTCCATCGATCTTTATCTATTTTATGGGAACAATCATGAATTTCAAAACTACAACTTCATGCTCCAGCCAATCATAGCAATTCTGGATTTTGGGTCTGGGCTAATTGAAGTCGATTGGAATTCTAGGTTGGATAATTTCCGGCAGGTGCTCCAATACCAATTTTGCAACGAAAGGCCAATCTTACTTCCGCCGAGCTTGGAGTACATTTATAGCCATCTTAATTAATTCAGACAATTGGATGAACAAACTAAGAAAGGACAAGTCACTTACAAGCAGAAAAATAGGTAATATATCAAAACTTTTGGGAGATATTGATACTTGTTCAACTGATAGTGAACTAACTCAAAACCAGACCCCCAAAACCAGACAAGACTTAGATTTATTAATAGAAAGAACAAACCCACATTTTGCAAAAATCGCTAAAATCTCAATCAAAACTTTTGAGAGTTATTTGATGATTATTCAATTGATTCGTTACTGAATGAACTCAAAGACCAAAATGAAAAACCATACCAAACCCATATTTAGAAACAGAAAGAACATACCAGATTTTGGCAAAAATCAATGAAATCTCAAACAAAACTTTTGAAAGATATTTGTATATTATTCAATTGTTGTGAAACTGAACAAAGCCAAAGACCCAAATGAAACAACCAGACCAAACCCAAATTTAGGAACACAAAGAACATACCCAGATTTTCCAAAAATCGGTTGAATCTCAATCAAAAATCATACCCAATTAGAACCACGGAGAGTATGGAAAAATTGAGACCCAACTCTAGGGTTTCGTAGGAGACTATTGGTACTTCATCTTCTAGTCCTTATTGTTGTGATGGAGAGCATGGAAAAATCAAGAAGCAGTGTATTCGAACCATAGGCTCGCTGGAGAGAAATTAGATTTTTCTGCTTGTTCTTCTCCATTGTATTGATGGAGGAGAGAGAAATTAGAACGAAAGAATTGAGCTCACAGAGAGAGAGAGAGAGACAGTAGGGGAGGGTTGTGAGAGAAAGAGAGAGAGGAACAGAGAGAGAGAGCCATCGGAGGGTTTAGAGCATTCCCAGCCGTGAGCCAATTTTTTGGCTCACGGGTGAGGGCCTATCATTGTCACATCAACCTTCTCTCTAATTTTTTATCTCACAATCCTCACTCTCTTTAATGCAAGGCTCACCACTTTAGCTCACCAAATAAAATAATACAAATGGACCCCACACCTAACCATACTTAATTGATTTATTGTTTTTGTTTTGGTTAGTTGTTTGGGTTTAGTAATTTCGGAAAAAATAATGTGCACATAATAATTTGGTAATACAACTAATACAACAATTTTGTTAAAAAAATTACAATTTCTTTTCAAAAACCAAATAAATAATACTAATTTGGCAGAATAATAATTTTTGGGGGACAAATAATATGCATATAATAATTTGGTAATAGTTGAATAATTTCTAAAAAAATTACAAATTCTTTTTAAAAATTCAATAAATAAATAAATAAAAATTTTAAACAAAACAAAAATTAAAAAAACTAATCAAAAAAAGAAACACAAGAAAAATCCAAAAAAATAACAAAAACAAAAAAAAGAAAAAAACATAAGGAAAACAAAAAAAAGAAAAAAAGCAAAATTGGGCCAAAGGGCCGCTCATGCCCCCGAGCCGTCCTGCGGGCCTTGTCTCGCCGGCCTTGCACTGGATTCTCTCCCCTTCACCCGCCCACTCGCCACATCAAAAGTCTGGTCCGCATGCTTAGCGCTGGGCTTGCTCTTATAAGCTGCAAATTAAGCTAATTAACTTGGTGGGTGGGTATGAATGGCGCTAAAATTAAGTAGTTTATTATTAGTATTATTATCATTAAATCCTCAATAGTTTATCATGTGATATGATTCAATATTATTAGAACAATAAAAATCGTTCTTTGAGCAATTGCAAATTTCAATGAGGTTTGGGATTACAAATTCTTTATTTGAGAGGTTGTGGTTTTATCTGTTCAAGGATGAAATAAATATTATTCATCAATATATTGGGCTTTTGCTCAATTACCTAATTATGTGCCCACAGTATTTAAGAAGTTGTTCATGTTAAATGTGAGGTCTATTATTTTCTTTTTTACTTCAGAGAACTATTAATGTGCAACCTGTATTGAGTTAATCTTATTTAATGTATTTTTTTCATGTTGGAATTGTTCACATCCACATGTGTAATTGTTAGACAAATATCAATGTAATCTATGTCTGGTTTTTTTACATGTTATGGAGCTTGTGGGAAAAATTAAAGAGTATAAATATTCTTCAAACTTTTTATTCAATTTTAAAAATAATCAACGAATGAGAACAAACCTATTCAACGTATAATTAATAGCTAATTATATAATGATCCATTTGTTCAACTAGAATTGTTCACTTTTTCATATTGATTTATTCAAAGTTTCATATTTACTTCTCTTTATCCATTTAGTTGTACCTTTGTTTTTGTCTAATTTACACTTCTCTTTATCCATTAAATTTATATTAATAATTATCACCTTTCTAAATGTGCATGAGAGGATAGTATAAAAGATGAGATTCAATTATTTATATATCATTGTCAATGTGGATCTTTTTTGTAAATATATGCATACCGTCATGGGGGGTCCTCTTACTAAATAGTTGCACATTTTAATAGGATTAGTGGCTCAAAATAAAATAATGAAACATGTGGCATTCACTAGCCAATTCAAGAATCAAATATCATTGAAGATTCCAAGGACGAGAAACTCTAGGGGCTCGAAAAGAATCACTCATTCACAAAAGGAAATGTCTAAACATCACAAATGATAAACTTGCTCAGTTAAAAAGCTTCAAGATGAATTGCCTCATGATCATCCTACATCTAAGCTACAAATTAGAACCTCAAATGAACAATGTCACTATAGGAAAGCTACAAAGAAGCATTCTAAGAAGGTTGACGAAGGATGACTTGTAATAAGCTGTTATTCCTAATTGAGAGGCTTGATCATACACGTTGGATAGCTACAATGGAAACTGGATTTGGAGGTTAGAACATCAACCATCCCCAAAGATCTTGCAATGTGGTTGCCTTAAAATTTTGATCCAGGAGGCAATACATTGAAGCTTTCTGACAGTAGAATACTGAAGATAACTAAGAAAGATGTTCATGCAACATTAGCATTATCTATGGGTCCATTAGATGTTCAAGTAGCCTCGATATGCAAACTAAAAAATGAATAAACAAAACTCCTTGAACAATAGAGGACAAGGTGGAATCTTGAGAGAATAGGGACACCAAAAGTTGGGACGATGGTTGAACAAATTCTACAAAGAGGAAACCATGGAGAAGAATTTAAAAGAGACTTTGTGTTATATATAATTTCAATATGTATTATCGAGAGTATGAATGGCTATCATTTCTTCAGAATATTGAAGTTATTGGTGGATGTTTACCAAATAGCTAGCTACAATTGGTGTGCATTTCTCCTGTAATGTCTGAATGACATAGTAGTGGAATAGAAACAAAATCATGGTTAGTGAAATCCCTCCTAAACTCATTTCTCAAAGTGATACATAGATGTTGTTCGTTGAATTAGTGGCTTATCTAAACAACATTGTTTATTGATTTAGATATATCTGTTCATTACCTGATATTTACTTGTACACCAATGTCTACTATGTCATCATTCTAAGATGTACAAACTAACATTTTTTCTTGTTATTAATTACAACTCTTTTATTTAAACAGAGTTGAGTTTAAAGGAAAGAGATGTAAAGAATGATGGTTTCCGATAGCAATATATCGGACAACTGATGCAGTTGAACAAAGGAATAAAGATGAAAAGGAGTTCCCTAGAGAGCATGGAAGGGCTAAGACAATTGACAGAATAGACTATTAGTCAATCATTCGTGAAGGTGAACCTGACTTACAAGAGGAAATGGCAAGTTTGGCATAAGAAAACCAACAGCACATTGAACCTTCTACATCAACCCATGACCCTTCGCTAGCCCCTCAGCCACCATGTTTAGAATGTGGAAGTGAAAGAGAACATCTAATGGTAGGGCCCAATGATCCAATTGAGGTACAATAATATACATTTACTTTGAGTTTATATATATTTTTGATATCCTATTATAAAAGTAATGCATTGTAGTTGTTCACTACTACATCCTTAAGTGTTATTTTATTCATATTTACTTATGTTCATTGTTGTACATCATAATGTAGTGTTCTTGTTCACTGGGATGTTGTTGTATATTCATTTATTTATATGAATTTGAGTTTATAATGTAAATGTTTTGCATGTCGTTAAAAAAAAAAAATATTGCATTTGCTACATCTAGGTTGATCGTTAATCAATGTGAGTCTAAAACCAGGTACATGCTGATCGGCTAGGCTATTATCGAAGGAAATTATTTAAAGTTATAGCATCTTCAGGATAAAGGTTTCCTATATAACAGGTGATATCACACATTGCACATGGAAGCACAAGACTTCAGAAATGTCCAAGTGAAGTTGAAGTTTATGGCTTGACTCAAGATTATCATTTTTTCAGTGATCGTTAATTCTTTTACACAAATTTAAAAATGGAAGTTGTGGCATTAATGCATTACCAACATCAAACTCCAATAGACTACACTCCGCTGACTTTTGATCTTGGCATTCCACTTTCACCTGAGTGGAGAATTGCTACTGTAATCAGCTCCCCTATCAAAGGAACACATGCAATGAGCGGTTCACCTACATACAATGATGAACAAGTGTGTCTAGGTGAATCTGAAGGCCAATATACATCAGTGCATGCAATAGCAAACATTACTATGTAATATTCTAAACCGGTACATCACAAAATGTAGCAAGACAAAGACAATGGTAGAAAACAAGTTGAAGATGAAGTACTCTGAAAGCCCGAAGGCAATGTTAAACAACCCCTACAAAATCCACCTCAAAGAGAGAGAAGGCTAATAACAATATTGCCATTCATATGTCGCTTGCCATATCTGAGAGATTATAAGGACATTATCAAGGATAAGCTAACCCATGGTGAGAACATTGTGGTGGATTATGCATTCCTACCTTTCGATATAGACTATCCTAAAACATAAGTATCTATATAATTTAATGCTACTAAGTTTTATTATATACGAAGCTTTTAATGCTATATATTACATTTACATATGTATCAAAAGTGAAGAGCTATATGAGTTCAATGCTCATGATGAAGCACACTGACTGTTGGATAGATAAAAAGGCAATAGCTTCAATGGTAGCTACAGACAACCATTTGGAAAATAGCATTTTGGATGTAAGATATATTATAATGAACAAGAAGCAATTATCAAGGCAAACAATGCATCCGACTAGATTTTTCTTCACCACATAGGTCTATATAAGTCAAACTTGTTGACGTATGTTCATTACAATATTAAATGTTTGTCAAAACTAAGCATTATTCTTGGTTTCATTTGACTTTTACTTGATTCATAGACTGCTATCCTACATGTGCAAAAAACATCCTTTAAGATTGCCTATGATATTCACTGCCTTATCAGCAAATTAGAATACAATGAGGAAAAAGTGTTCGCTTCTTGGAATTAGGAAGAACACCTATAGTGTGGTTGTAATAGACAACAACAATTAATTAAAATGAATAACACCATGTAATATAATGAATAGGTGGATAAGTGAGCACATCTACTGTAATCTAAATGAACAAATTAAACTCATATGATTCCCTAAACCCTAACCCCTAAACTCCAAAATTCTAAATCTTTACTCAAAAACCCCGAACCCTGAACCCTAACCCCTAACCCCTAAACCTTAAACCCTAACCCCTAACCCCTAAACCCTAAACCTTAACTCAAAAACCCTAAACACTAACCCACTAAAAAAGTAAGTAATACTTACAATAAGAAATACTACTTTGTTCAATGACCATTATATTATTGTTCATTATATCATAAAAGGTTCTTCATTAAAGTTTACAAACCCTAAACCCCAAATGCAAATTCATAAACCCTAACTCCAAATTCATCAACCCTAAACTCTAAACCCTAACCCTAAACCATAAACCATAGATCTTAAACCTTGACTAAACCCTAAACCCTAAAAATTCACAGCCATAACCATAAACACTAAACCATACTATGTCCTAACTTCACAAACTCTAAGAAATTAATATTTATTACAATAAAAAATATTGCATGTACTACAGGAAATGTTGCATCTGTCTATGCTTAAAATTGCATCCTTCCACACTTATGCCTGTGGCAGGGTCTATTTACCACACTTAAAGTAAGTGTACATAGGGCATCAGTGGAGAAAAATTCGCCACGCTTAATAAGCGTGGCAGACAATGCAGTACCCACACTTACATCCGTGGAAGACTACATCATCTACTAAAGCTTATAAGTGTAAGTACATTCCTCTCGCTTGTATCCGTGGCTAGAGTACCCTCTGAACGAAAAATCATTTTCATCACTCCCTCACTTATAAGTGTGGCGTTATGCATTCGATAACTAACTTTCAAATAATTTAAGCAGATAACTAATTTTGGTGGAAACATTTTTATATAGAAGAAATAACAAGTCATTGTTAAAAATATGCAAATAAATTATACTTAATAATGCATTGTAATCATATATATATATATATATATATATATATATATTCTATATATATATATATATATATTATATATGTATGTGTATATATGTGTGTGTGTGTGTGTGTGTACGTGCGTGTGTGTGTAGAGAGAGAGAGAGAGAGAGAGAGAGTACATTATTGACTAAAATTTAAATGATACAAAAAAGTACGGTAACCTTATAACCGTGAACCAATCAATTGTCATCAATTAAGTTAAAAAATACTAGTATTCAACCACGTAATAAAAAGTACGAGATCCATGCAAACAACTATTAATAAATTGATTTCAACATGCCTATAGAGTATGAGCCCACTACATAAAAGTTAAGTTTATTTGCAATACACATTTATAAGATTGAACCTAAACAGAACGAGCGAGATGGTGTTAAACTTCATAATTCCAAGTGAACACTTCACCAACCCAAACTTTATATCTGATTTTGTGGCATGCCACCCTTGGGTTCAACCTGAAACCACCAAACCCATACATTAGACTTAAGCACAACAAACAATGCTAGTAAGAGAATAAACTTCTAAGAAGATTGCAAGCTGTAATATCCATTAGCCCTCATAACTACGTACTCTCGCTCCAAAAACATTATGTGACATCCATACCCTTCGGCTATTTTTTTTTAAGTATATTCCCTAATTTTGAAAAAAATTCGCCAGAGTCTCGCCTAAAACTTTAGTATTTTCCTTTTACAACATTTCATAAATACAATAAGAAATCTCAATGGCCACATGCCAGAGCAAATCAATGTTACCAAAAAAAACTCTTTCGTTGTAAATCGAGTCATATACTAAGACGTATATTTTGCCAAGATATGCTAATATTTCTAACAATAGAATTCACAAAAAAAAAAGTCTTATCAATGACAGAATTTGGATTTCAGCGACGGAATTGGGGACAGAAAAGGGCTGTCGGATTTTGGCTCGTCACTGAGTACCTGGCGACGAAATTTCATAATTCCGTCACTCTCAATAACGGAATCTGCGACGGAACTTGCGACATACCTTTTTTTGGCGAGGAAAAATTGTCGAGACAAGCAGCGATGGATCTAAAAATCCATTGTCCTCAGCGACGAACTTAGAGACAATAATTCCGTCGCTAGTGACGACGGAACTCCCTGTCCGTTGCTGGCTTCTGCCCCCTAAAAAAATAAATTCTTCTGTTCCGTCGCTAAGTTTCTAATTTTTTTAAAATAACAACGCTTATTTTTTATCGTATCTCTTAGTACATACATTTCAATCCCTACAAAAAATTTACAGGGAGTATTCACTCCTTCAACATCCAATGGCTTTGAGTATAACTTCATTCGAAGTGTTCTCAATAATTTCAAGCCACACAAAGGTGGAATGTCACATCCAAAGTAGCACTTCAAATCAAAGGTTTTGAATTCACAAAGCACAAGTCCCAAACAAAGTGTCTACATATCACAAACTACAAATCCAAACAAACCAAAAGTTGCTAGTAGTTAAAGGCAATCTTATGTTTGTAGAAGAGGGAGAAGCAAGTGCCAAAGGGAAGGGAATCAAATAAGCACCAAGGGGAGGGGAAGCAAGCAGCAAGAGGTGTACTACATGAAGAACCAAGTAGGAGAGTCACCAATTGAAGGAAAAATGCTACCAACTCAATAACCAAGGTAAGGATCATCATGTTCCTCGTCATCTTCCTCATCCTCATCCTCATTATGTTGTGAATGATGAGGAAAGGATTGCTGAGATCCCGAGCTAGAAGCTTGTTGCATTTGAAAGAAAGCTTGCAGGTGCTGATCGATGCTCATCATTTGTTGGCTCAGTTGTTGGTTGCTTTGGGTGAGCAATTTGTTAAATTCCTTCAGTTGCTTGCATTTCTCCATAAGCAATCGGTAGCTTTCAGCTTGTAAAGTTAGCTCATCCCCTAAGTTCGTTACTACACCCCTTAAGTCATTAAACTCTTGTTGTGATGGTGTATAACCGGTACCTGCTGACAGACATTTAAATGAAGTACGCATTAGTGTTGCAATTAAATAAACTTATCGTATAATCATATTCATTGAAACTTTAATTTAAAAACTGTATCAGCTCTTTGAGTGGGATTGAAGTAACCGAATTCCCTAATGTTGACAGCCTCATCGCCAATGCCATAAATACAATCCTTTTTGTTCTTGTATGTCTTCACCCACAACTCATTTGGGTTTGGAAGTGACTGATTTGGATCTTGAGAAGTATAATCCCCGATCCCTTGAGAGTTGATAACATTTTGAAATTCACATTCAAAGGATTCCTACAATATCAGAACATGCACAAGAAATCATATATATTACAATTAATGAAAGTAAAGTATACAAGTTTATGTTAAACTACCAATAAATATTGAGAATAGCTAATTGCTTACATATGTTTGTTGTGATTTTTATCAACCCAAGGAGCATCTTCTTTGCCATGGAGTTTGTGAGTGCGGCTGAATAATTTAACAATCATGGGCTCTGTCCCAAGTTATTCACTCCATGTACGTGCCACACTGAATTATGTCAAACATAAGCCAAACCATAGTATTAAAGTTCAAGAAATACATAGAAAATTTATATAAGAGACGCCGCCTATGCTCATGCATAGGGATCAAGTCATAGGTGTGGAGAGATAGACCACCACTTTCTAGAATACCCAATCGGTTCTTCTGGGCTGTTTGACGCAATTTCTTGTAACCTTCGTTCGCCCAATATTGTTGAAGTCCCTCCCATTGAGCATCACCGAGCTAAACAGGCTTATTGTTGTGCTCCCTTGCTCTGCTAAGGAAGTCTTTGAAATGTGCATTGCCTTCAAAGTTTTTTCTTATATGGCCTTCATGGATGAGATCCCAAGTAAAGCACTTCTGCAATTATGAAAACAACAAACACATCAAATAATACAAATAGTAATTTATCACATTCTCACAAACTATTAATATGTAGTCACTATAGTTACCTTGAACTCTCCAAACCACAAATCACGTATTGGTTTGGGCACTTTACCCCAAGTAGGCCAAGCTCCGTCATATTTGCTTTGAAATATAAGCGAAATCCTACTAATAGCACCCTCATTGGGAAGAAATCTAATTGAATATAACACATCAAATTGATTACTGGTGATGCAAAATCCATGTAGTAGTTCACAACATATAACAATGAAACACTTACCCGTTACCATCTGGCTCAATCCAAGTCTTTGCTCAAGTGCTCCCATGACTAGATTATGCTTCACTTTCTCCAGTTGCAATGTTATCTTGAGACTGGTTTGTGTTAGGGTCAATGGGTTAGGGAGCAGGCTGCACAGTATTCACAAAAGGGGGTTTTGGAGGAATGTTGAAGGCAAATTGATCGTACATGGTACTTTGATTGGGAATGTATGAGGTCTGATGATGGAAAGCCCCAAATGGGGGAGGCATCGGTCCTGAAAGACTTGGTATGTAACTAGCCATTATGGCTCCTGGGTGAACTGGGATATGAGGTACTTAGGGGGGAAGATGGATCAACATCCATTGCGGTTGGATCTACGGAGAGCTCTTATGCCCTCGTCCTCTACCTCGAGTGGAGCACTTACCTCGACGAGAAATGGAATCCATATCTGAAATAGGTGACAACAAATGCAAGTAGAAATATATAATAATTGCACAAATCAACCGTTTACTTAGACATTATAATATGTGAGTACACATATTTTCAAAATTCATTCATATAATAAAAGTGAAGTCACAACCAATAGTTTCTCATGCAAAGTACTCAAATACATAAGAATTCATTAGCACTTAATCATCTGCATCATCATCATCATTGTCATCGTCATTGTCATCATCATCATACAAATGCAAATTTTCCTCTACTTCATCTGTTTCATCACCCTTATACCACTCATCCTCTTCATCACCCTCATCATCCTCTACCTCATCTATCTCGTCATTAACCTGAATGAATGAAAACCCCATTTCCTCATTAACCTATTTCGGTGGTGCATTTTCATCCACTAATGATGTAGGGATAGCATCATTCACTGGTTCAATGATTGTCGTCATGTCTGTTTGTTGGTAGGCAGTAGATAGAGTGTACTGCTTATCCACTCTCGCCCTTGGTTTGGTTGGCATGACAACAAGCCAATTGGCTCTATCCCTTGAGCGATTTGCATGTGGCATAAAATATACTTGTGATGCGGTGTTTAGGAAGATGAATGGGTCGTACTTTCGGTGCCTCCTTATACGGTGCACTTCAATAAGTTTGCTTAGTTTATGAGATCATGTCCCACGATTCAAGATGGAATCAAACTACTCACAACTGAATAGCACACATCGTTTAAGTAGTTTTCCCACATACTCGAGTTAGATAATATCCTTCAATACGCCATAATAATCATTTTCAATATCGCCTTCCCCCGTACCACAAACACCAACACCACAATTATATGTTCTCTTCCCGGTGCTGCGAGCTTCTGTGTGGAATTTGAATCCATTAACTCTATATGCCGTCCATGTTGACACATACTGATTTGGCTTTGCAGTCAATTGTGTCAAGTAGCAATATTTGTGGATGTCGAATAATTGAATATAATGCACCTAAGGTGACATAACATGTAGTTTTAGTTAATACAATGCACCTAACTGTTATATTAAAATTATGAGTGAATGAGTTGTAATACTTATATTTTGGCTAAACCAATCTGTAAAATGCGTTTCGATGATGGTGTCAACCTCAGCGTTGCTGACATTGGGACGTGCAGTTCTGACTTGTTCTGTGAAAATTCTGTCATATTTTATGAAGGCCATTAATATACTTTTGTTCCGAATGATCATCTCAATTGGAAGTCAAGGTAGCACTCACCCTATATAAGGTTTAACTTCATCACAATTTTACAGTACATGAAGATGAGCAGTAATATATTCGGCATCTGTGAGATACCTTGATCTTTCCCTACCAATAGCATTCTATTGCGGTTCAAACACAGATAGAGTTGAGAAATGATTATTATGTTCATTGCCATCCTCATTTCTCCTGCATCTGCTGCACTTGGAGGGCACATTAGAGCCGAAGTAATAGGAGGCAAAGAATGTCCTCTCAACTTCTAGGTATGCTTCTGTGATTGAGCCTTCAGGACACGCTTGTTGCTTTATCTTTTTCTTCAATCGGCCAAAGAACCTAACAA
Organism: Carnegiea gigantea; assembly: GCA_029747015.1. Taxonomy (NCBI): domain Eukaryota; kingdom Viridiplantae; phylum Streptophyta; class Magnoliopsida; order Caryophyllales; family Cactaceae; genus Carnegiea; species Carnegiea gigantea. The sequence goes on along the minus strand of JAKOGI010001408.1, from coordinate 218,140 downwards.
ATTCACAATTGCATTCATTTGTAAGCGATTGCACATATAAGAATTGAGATAAGGTTTCAGCGAGTACAGCCTACTTTACCTCTCAAATGGATACATCTATCGGTATTGTACTGGACCACCAAGTTTGAGCCTCTTCTGCTAAATACACTGGCAGGTGCTCCATTACATTGAAGAAGCCAGGAGGGAAAATCGTCTCCAACTTACACAAAGTGATGACAATATTTCGATGCATTTCCTCAAGCATATCCTCTCGCAGTGTTATCGAGCATAAGTTCATGAAAAACTGACTTATCTCAATGAGAGGTTTCAACGCATCATCTGAGAGCACACCAAATGCAATGGGTTAAAGAGTCTCCATGAACACATGACAATCATGATTTTTTATGTTGTTGAACTTTGCCTTATTGCGATATTCCTCAAATTAGAGTAATATCCGTAAAGCATTTGAAGCTCCTTTACCCATTCACACAACTCTTTTCGTTTATCCACAGGAAGTATGAACTTCGCTTTTGGTTTAACCGGCTTACCACTTAGGCCTAGATGTAAATGTAATTCTTGTCCATCACATATTTCTGTAACATCCATTCTTGATTTGGCAGTATTCTTTGTTTTCCCATTAACATCCATAATAGTGTTAATGATGTTTTCGAAGAAGTTCTTCTCAATGTGCATCACATCCAAATTATGGCGGAGTAATTGGTGTTGCCAATAAGGCAACTCCCAGAATATGCTCTTCTTCATCCAGTTGTGCTCATTTTCCTTAAATCCTGGTATGACAAAGTCACCATTTGTAGTTACCATTAGGTAATCCTCCACCTCGGCATAAAGTGTTTTCCCAAATAAGCAGCGAGAAGGACCCCCTGTAACAATTTTGCCTTTCCTAATGATGTTCTATTTCTTCTGAACGCATGATTCCTTGGCATAAAACACCAATGACAATCAAACCATGGGAATTTACCTCCGTTTCTCAATCTCAAAGCCTTTTGTTGTTTCATACATACAGGACATGCCAATTGCCCATTAGTACTCCACCCAGATAATATTCCATACGTGGGAAAATCCTTGATAGTCCACATAAGTGCAGCCTTCATCTGAAATGTATGCCCCGTAGAAATGTCATATGTCTCAACTCCAATGTCCCACAACTCTTTCAACTCATCAATAAAAGGTTGTAAATATACATCTATTTTGTTCTTCGGATTTTGGGGCCGCGGATTCATAAATCAAGAACATAAATGGTGTGGTCATACACATTTCAGGGGGAAGGTTATAAGGTGTAACTACCACCGGCCAAATAGAGTATGATCTTGAAGACAAAGTGTAAGGATTAAATCCATCAGCACATAATCCAAGCCTCACATTCTGAGGTTCGGAAGCAAAATCAAGGTACTTTTTATCGAAATGTTTCCATGTTGCCCCATCTGATGGATAACATAAAACACCGTTCTCACACCGATGTTCATAATGCCATTTCATGTACTCTGCAGTACTTCTTGATGCATACAACCTCTGTAGTCGAAGTTTTAATGGCAAGTAATGTATCCTTAAGTATAGCAATGGATTCTGATTCCTTTGTTGGGACCTTTAACTCTTCCATCTTGAATGCCCACAAAACTTGCACATATCCAGGTTTGCATCCTCCTTAAAAAATAGCATGCAACCTTTCCGACAACAATCAATTTGGACCACATCATTGCCGAGATCTTTAACAACCTTCTTCGTTTGACCATAGTTGTTTGGCACGCAGTTATTAGATAGACACATCTCTTTCATTAGTTAAACAATTTCATTGAAACAGTTCTGTAGCATGTTATAATCAGATTTGATACTCAACAGTCTCACCACAGCAGAGAGCTCACTGTGGGTGAAATAACCATCATATAAGGATTGTTGAGTAGCTTAAACCATATTATAAAATGATTCTCGACAAGCGCTTGACTCCTCTTTCCTTACATTTTGATTTGCCATTACAGCATCATCAACCATGTCTACCATCCGATCTACGTAGGATTCATAGTAGTCATTATTAATATGACTTAAACCTCCAACTTCCTGAATTTCACTATTTGAATACCCAAAATCATACTGCTGAGCTTCTATTTCCCCATGACTTATCCAAAACCAATACCCTTTCACAAAACCCTTACACATAAGGTGCATCTTGACCTCATCGGGTGTCAAGTACACCATATTTCTGCATTTAGCACAAGGATATCTATACTTTCCCCCATTCAAAAACTATGTCTGTCTACGTGCAAATTTATCGAATTGGCTTACTTCATCTAGAAATTCTTATGTATAACCACCACGATCAGGCAGTAATCCATTATACATCTACCTATTATGTGGAGGACCATTCATATGCTGCTCAATAACAATAACCACATAAGTTATTGGATAAGCATTAATTTTAATTAAAATTATAATAACTACATAGATTACTCAATTATATATTACATATGTTTGCTTATAAATTTCTACATGCATCCAAAAAAACTTATAAATTTCTACAAATATACTTATATTCTTATGAATTTCATAAAATTAATAATTCATCCAAAGTTGAGCACTTTGTTCCACCAACATATCAAATTTCAACTTAAAATTACCAAATCTAAGTCTACATTGCATTGGACAAAATCTTCAGACAAATAAGAGCTACAACTTCATATGAACATCACATTTGAACAAAATTATAAACTAAAACATCTCATTCCACCAACATATCAACTTTCAACTTTACATTATCAAACCTAAATCCTAAATTGTATTGAGCAAAATCTCCAACCAAATTAGAGCAATAACCTCACACAGATACCACATTTCAACAATATTATCAATTAAAGCATTTCATTCCACCACATATCAAATTTTAACTTCAAACTACCAAACGTAAATCCTAAATCGCATTTACCAAAATCTTGTAACAAATTAGAGCAATAACCTTACACAAATACCATATTTTGACAACATTATCAATTAAACCATTTCATTCCACTGCCATATCAAATTTTAACTTCAAACTACCAAACCTAAACCCTAAATCACATTTACCCAAATCTTGAAACAAATTAGAGTAATAACCTCACACAAATACCACATTTCAACATAAATATGAACTAACTACGAAATTCTAACAATGTAATACAAAAATTTATATAAATTACAACTAGTGTAGCTGAAAAATTTACCTCAAATGAAAACAACCGGCAGGAGGGGCCGCAGGCGGCGGCCGGCGGCTACCGGCGGTGAAGGAGGGCGGCAACGGCGGCAGAGGTGGCCGGTGACGGCTGGGTGGTGGTCGCGGTGGTCATATGGAGCTCCCAAGTCGATCGCCACTCTCTCTCTCTCTCCGCAAATGTGTTTCGCGTCGAATGAAACCAGACCGAGATTTGGTTTTATTTAAATGGGCTGGCGACGAACAAGCTACGGAAGTTCCATTGTCAGCCCTATTTTTTTAAAATTGAAAATTTTTTGGGATGGGCGACAGAAATTTCGTTGCCATATTAAAAAAAATTGTTTTTTAATATGGCGGTGGAAATTCCGTCGCCATATGTCAATTATGGCGGCGGATTCAGATGTCTGTCACCTAATCTGTTGCATAATCTGACTTTTTTATAATACTGGCTTTCCGTTGCCATGTCCGTCACTAAATCTGTCGTTAAATTAGTCCGTCACTGAATTTCGTCGTTATTTTGAACTTTTCTAGTAGTGGTTTATTGGCGTTTGATCAATAAATGATTGAAACATCATCGGTGTCAATCCCTATTCAGTTCTTGGATCAAAATAAAGTGGGGGACAGTATCCAACTGCAGCCATTGTACTCTACAAAATAAAAGAAATTTTAAAAGATAAGAAATGTTATATATAGAATAATAACAAGTAAATCCCAATATGATCATATTACTATATGAACTCACTTGACAAAGACTTTGATCATTTGGATTGGAATTGGACAACAAGTTTAATGCAGACACAACATTACCTTGAGAACTTGATCCGTCGTAATGTACATTCGTACACAAAGGAGCACCATTCTAAAAAAAAAGTTGAAAAAGCCACAATGACATATCAATCTATAACATTGTTCATAAGTAAGATAGGTATTGTTCAAAACCAATCATAGAATTTTTCATTACAAACCTGAGGTAACAGACCACCACTTGGATCTCTAGTTAAAACCTCTCTTGATCCACAAAAAGGCATATTCATAGGAATCGAGCAAAATTCTGCAACATACTCCCAAAAGCAAACAATCGTACTCCACAACCTAAAAGAAATTTTAAAAGATAAGAAATGTTATATATATAGAACAATAACAAGTAAATCCTAATATGACCACATAACTCAATGAACTCACTTGACGCAAACTTTGATCATTTGGATTGGAATTGTACGTCAAGTTCAATGCAGACACAAAATTGCCTTGAGAACTTGATCCACCGTAAGGTATATTCATATACAAAGGAGCACCATTCTAAAAATAAAATTGAAAAAGGCACAATGACATATCAATCTATAATATTGTTCATACGTAAGGAAGCTATTGTTCAAAACCAATCATAGAATCGTTCATTACAAACCTGAGGCAACAGACCACCACTTGGATCTTTAGATTAACAACTCTCTTGATCCATAAAAAGGCATATTCATAGGGAATGGAATGAAATTCTGGAACATACTCCAAAAAGTGAACAATATAAATAAATTCACAACATAGATAAATTTAAGAAAAAAATACTCTTAGAATTGGTCATTGTCAACCTGAGGCAAAAGAACACCACTTGGATCTTTAGCCAAGGTCTCTCTTGATCCATAACAAGGCTGGCATATTCATAGGGAATGAAGCAAACTTCTGCAAGAAATTCCAAAGTTCGAACAATACAAATAACTTCATAACATAGACCAAATTAAAAACAAATATAATAGTTATACAATTCTTTTATCAACCTATACCAAAATGCATCTGCATTTTCTGGTGCATCCTTTATGGATCTTTGAACTTCCAAATTAGTCGACTATCACAATTAACATTATAAAAATAAGAATCACTCATGGGAATCTGTTAAAACATAATAACATATCCTACAAAGTCTGTATTAAGAAGTCTTGCCCAAGAAACAAAGTTGTTCATTGTGCATGATTAAAGTTATCAAACCTTGGCTAATTCCTAAATACCCGTGACATTTTCTGGTATAACCGCTACGGATTTCTTCTTTTCCAAATTAGTTGCCTACGAGTAGTAATATTACCCAAAAAAAATAATTATGATAAACTATTCACGACATATTAATTAATTGTTCAAATTCTGTATTGACAATTGTTCATTGAAGAACAAAATTCTTCAACATAGATAATTGTACTTGTCATACCTTGGGTAATCCCTCTTCACTTATGATATTATGTGCTGACAACTTCTTCTTTTTTCGTTCTTTCACCTGATTACACTTCCTCTCACTAGTACTCTTCAATCTCTTATTTCATTGACCTTTCTCCCGATATCCAGGAGGGTTCAACACACTCTTTGTTGAACTCAAACCATCTTGTTGAGCATCATCCTCCACATAAACTGGCCCTATGTCTACTTCAATTAACTCCTTCCATTTACTAAAATACTCCTCACAAAGGAGTTTTGCTTCTCTATTCATTTGGCTAGCAGTGAGTAGTGCATTCATTTTTCAACCTATTTGTATTCTCCACAAACCTGAGGTAATAGTGCCTTTCATACCATCTTCAACAATAAGTTCATTGCCTTGCTTTCTTTAATGCCTTTGCCTTTGCTCCATCTCTTCAAAATGTACCTATCTGGCACTTTTTGAACACAACAAGTATGCATAACTTGCAAACAATGTAAACATAAAAGTTCAAACTTAGTGAACTTTTCGCAAATGCAATCAATAAAGCCTTTCTCTATGTTCAAAACAACAGTATGCTCAAAAGTATATCCATCTAATCCTTCACCCCAAGATTCTTCCAAGCAACTTACACCGGATACACAAAATACCCTATCAGATGTATCGTTATGTGCAACTCTTCTTGATCATATGAAGCCCCTTGAATGAACTCTTTCTCAAACAATCGATAAGCTTCAATAGTGTAAATAGACCTAGCATGTTTCAACAAACTTACTGATGGAAAGGCCATTTCCACATTAACCTTGGAACATTTGTGATTGTCACCTTTTTTCTTTTCCCTCCACTCTGACTCAACACCACAGAATATGTTATAAATGTCAGACAAGTTAGCAGTTGCATGCAACTACCTTTTCATTGAGTTGTTTATACTCTTGCTCCTTTGTGAAGACAATACCCCTCTTGAAAAGTTCTTCTTTGAAAAAGCAGGGCATCACTTTTCCCTTAATGAATAAAGATTGTTAAGACAGCGATTGCCACCCCAACCATACATTACCACTATCCTAAAAAATTATCAGATAAATAATTATTAAAAATATAAAAAAATACCAACACAAATGAACAATAATATAGGAACCAATGTACATAAATAATCCATTCAAAAAAACAACCAATAAATACAACACCATAAGTTCCAACAAACACCACACTTGAACAATATGAACAAAATAAATGAACATCATCACATGAACCAATGAATTACAATAAGTCACTAAATAATAATTAAGTACAAAGTCATTATTAAATACCAAATAAACAATAATATAAGTTTTCATAAACAAAACATAATCAAACCTAATGAACAAAGATCAAAATAATAGAACCAGAAAAGTAAAAAATGTTTAGATAAATACAAGTGATAAAGCAATATTAAAATCAATTACCTTTTCCAAAAATGATCAAATTCAGGCTTCGTATAACAATGCATTAAAACTTAGTTAAACAACTTTATAAAACCTTCCTTTACCCTTAGTGCTCCAATATACTCTCTTGAATTTTCAATGATATGAAAACAGCAGAGCATGTGTTGAACACCAGGAAAAACTGAATCTATTGCGGCAGCCATAGAAAAAGCCTAATCATCTATAATGGTGCTTGGGAATTTACGACCAATAGATTTCAAAAAAGTCTTAAACAGCCATTCAAAGCACTTAATTCTCTCATTCATAAAAAAGCCACAACCGAACATGACATTTTTGGAATGATAGTTCATGCCAACTAAAGGTGCACAAACTATGTCATACTTACTTGTACGATAAGTTGTGTAAAAAACAACCAAGTCACCAAATAGCTTATAATCCTCTCACATTTGCTTGTCCTGCCAAAAAAAACTAACCAAACAACAATTTACATCAACCTCAAGATCATAATAAAAATCGTTCTCATACTTGGATCATTTCTTGAACATCTCAATCAGTGAATTTGCATCGCTACCATCAAAGGACATCTTATCATACTCCTCAAGCCTATTATACAAATCCTTCAACTGAAAACCTACAAAAGGAGCTCCACTAGCCTGTTTTATCAAGACACAGAATGCATCAACCACCCAGACTCTAGCATCCCTAAGCTCTGTCACAAACAAAAGGCCTCTAGTTGAGACTTTTCAATGAGAAGGCAAAAGATGCCGCTTATTAGTACTACACAATGAATGGTTGTGCTTAGTGACAATCCATTTTTCAACTAAGTCAATATTAAAGTGGATCATTGCTTTGCACTTAGTTTGAACATCAACATTTGTATACTGTTTACATTGTTGGCCTTTATTTTCTTTCTAACCTTCCTTCCAACAACAAAACTAACGCATTGACAAATCTTGAGTTCAAGCTCTCCTATGAATCTTATGATAATGAACATTAAACCCAACATTAAATGCACAATCATTGTAAATCTCAAATGCTTCATCTTGAGAGTATACAATCGATTCAACTAAATCAACTGCCAAAGGATCCAAAGTAATGATATCTCATCTAGAAGAAATATTATCTGCAAAATGAACAACCTAAAGAATAAAGGAACAAGCTCAGAACCATAAATGAACAACGTCACACAAATAAATGAACAACTATAAACCTATATATGTGTGTGTGTGTGTGTGTGTGTGTGTGTGTGTGTGTGTGTGTGTGTGTGTGTGTGTGTATGTATATTAAAGTAACAAGATCACGAAAATACATGAACAACATCACATGAACAAAAGAACATCTGTAATCCAATTAACAAATACAAAATAAGAAAATATATTTAAACAAACCTAATAATGAACAACATCACAATTTAAAATGAACAGAACATTCTAAACCTCAATCAACAGAATTCCAAGAAAATAACAATGAAATATAACCTGATAAATTCTGTCATCGTCACCATTTCCATTGTCCACCAAGAATGTAGATCAAAATTAAAATATTCAATTAAGAGATAAATATGAACTAAATGGAGTGCATTTAACAGAAGGTGAAACAAAATTAATTGCAAAACTTACGAATCAAATCTCTTCCAACTTTTTCGACTATGTTCCCTGTCATTCATGACTATAAGTGAATTTTAATTTCCAGAGACTCTTAGCAAACACTAACAAGAAGAGAGATGATGAAAAAATCAATCAACTTACAAATGCAAAGTAATAAAAAAAACACTCCCTACCATTACAAAAAAAAAAAGAAGATGATTTTCTAACAATAGTGATCACTTTGAAAAAAAAAGAAAGAAAAGGAAACATGATATTATTTAGCCAGAAAAGAGTAACTTGATTGATTAAAAGACTAAGTGATAAGTTGTTAAAAAGAAAACCATAATTATCTTTAAAAAAAAGAAAGAAAGTGATAAAGTGTACTTCTACTCTATAACTTCCTTTGCCTGGGAACGACACTGCACAATATGGGCTATTTCATCCCTTTTTTTTGATGATTAATTTTTTGTTGACATGGCATTTACCTTATTTTTCTGATGACATGGGTGTTGATATAGCACAAGGGTGCATGAGCTCCTGGTTGCATACAATAATTTGCATAGCGGTATATATAGACTCTAAATTGTACAATATATATATTAGGTGACAACCATGCAAGGACTAACGACAGCCACCAGGGGCCCTGACAGTGGAACAGAAGGTGAAGCCCTATTTACATTCGCTATTTGCTAACAAGGACTCTGGTTGCCGCCACTCATTCGGGGTTCGTTTGCTTCTTCTCAGCATATGTGGTTATTTGGGCAAACAATTGTTAGTAAAGTAAATTTTTTGGCGACTTTCGAAAAACCCTAACAAGAATTGAAAAAAAGTGGGCAACACCAACCCTTTTCAAGGGAAGCCAAAAATTCCCGAAGGTGTGGTAGCGCCAGTCGCTCACATGCATAGGAATGAAACACACTGGGCTCATCATCGGAGCAAGTCAAGCACATTGGTGCTTCAAATGGGCTTCCACACCAAATGCCATATAGCACGATGGTTGTGACTGGACAGCAAAATCGATATTTTTGGTCTATCGGCAACCACCGTAGTGGCCGACATAAGGCCTATAAATAGGAGTGGCTGTTGGATTTCTGGGATGCCCAAATTTCCGACCATAAACAAGCAATTAAGGGTGGCTAGTGAAGTAATGGCATGGCCTTTTTTGGGCTATTAGATTAGAGATTAACGGCCTAAATTAATAGTTCCTAACTATTATTCTAAAATTGTGCAAATTATTACATACACATGGGAGTTTATGCACCCAGGCCATGCTAGTAACACCTATGCAAGCCAAGTTAGCAAGAGGTTTTTTTTCCCTTTTTTAACAGATTACGTTTGAAATCAACAAAAATAAAATAAAATAAAAATAGGTGGCAGTTAATACTTGTTGGCTGCATAAACGCAACTGTCAGCAAATTGGTTTTGTCTTTGGTTGGTGAATTGAGGTTGTAGTGGTTGTGTTATTGATTTTGGTTTTTGTTTGCTTATTATGTTGTGGTCATGATATATTCTTTTACATAGAAGTGAATCTATAATTGTTATTGATTTATCTTTAGTGTTGTTATTTACCTAGAATACTTTTTCCCATATTGTCTAAATCGTGTTTCAATTACTCTTTTCCCGTGCATGAGAGAATTGTAAACTAACATAACCAATAATGTTTGATTATGGTTGGTTATGGCAAGTGGTCGTCTGTTTAATTGCAAGTGGTAACTATGGTAATTATTCATACTCGCTTACAAAGTAGGCTTTCCAGTTATATTTTAGTGGTAAACTTGGAATCTTGCTAATTGATTATATGTTGTTTACGTATAATTTATGTCATATTCATCATTGGATTTGTAGTTGTTGTTGATCAATATTTGTAATGATTTCATCCTTGACTCTAATATTGTTCACTTTTTAAGGTTATTGTCTTCTTATAGTTCACTAGTATTTGTATCATTGTTCATTACTAACTTCAGTATTGTTCAGTTTTGTATGTTGAATTGTTTTAAAGGAACTGGGTTCAACAATTAGGAAATTATTGAAGTTCAACATTATTTATTGATTTCATTGTTTAACTACTAGTTCTTTTAATGGTGATTGTTATTATTAATAGATTATTTGAATGTTGTTTTTTAATTTCTTGTTCTTCTATTATCATAAGTCATATTTGTCTAATTGTTTGGTCATTTGTGCTTAACTACTCAATTTTGACTTTTGAAGGTTTGGTAGAGAAGAATAAAGTTGTAATTTGTTTAATTGGCTATGAATATTTTCTGTCGTTATTTACAAATTATTTAGATATCATTCATGGTTCTCCATAAGCACGGTTGTTATATGCACTCTTTGACCTTTTTTACTTTGAACTTATTTGTTATTCCTTTGTTTATTTTGGGACATAATATTTGAATCAAGAGTTTGTTCAGAATGCACTGGATAAAGGGGAAACAAAGGTTTTAGGTGGCTATACTATCTTAGTTTGATCGGAAGTACAGTTTTGTTCACAGATGTGTTTGATTTTCCTCAAATGGTTAATTATTCATACTCATTAAACATAATTTTCATCAAATAGGCTTTCCACTAATATTTTAGTGGTAGATGAGGAATATTATTAATTGGTTATGTATTATTTACGTATTCTTTGATTTAAAATTGATTATTGAATTTGTTGTAGTAGTTTTTCAATATTTTTAAGGCACTTCATGTCCGACCTTAGTATTGTTTACTTTTTGTAGTTTGTGGTGTTGTTATTCACCACTGTATGCATCATAGTTCATTACTAACTTTAGTATTGTTCACTTATGTATTTTTATTTGTATTATAGGAATTGGGTTCAATATTCAAGACATGATTAAAGTTCAACCTTTGCGAGAAGTCTTAGTTGGGGACACAGCTAGCTTAGAACGTAAGGCATTTCATATCTACAATGATTATGCATATAAGATTGGCTTTATTGTTTGGTATTCGAAGATACGTAATAGATGTAAATCCAAAGAAGGAGAGTTATGCATGCATTTGTTTTATTGTTAGAAAGCAGGATTCAAGCAAGATAAAGGTCAAAATCACAAGGATCATACGAATATAGATGTGAGAATAGGTTACAAGGCCTTTATTCAATTTCACATAGATGAGGAGGGCAAGTGGATAGCTACTCACCATAACATTGAACATAGTCATGCATTATGTGGTCCAAGTAAGAGGCATTTGTTGCCTTCACATCGAGAAGTTTATGAAGAGGATGTTTTATTTGTTGCCTTCACAAGCTTGGGGATCTCCTTCTTTGGGCTATGGTTTGAGGGATGTATACAACAAGATTGGACAATTAAAAGACAGAACATTTGATGGTGGAGATGCACACTCACTAATTGAAATATTTAATAGGCGTTTTAAGTATGTGATGATTTCTTTTCTACATTTGAGCTTGATGCTAATAATTTAGTAAGTTTCTTTTAGCTTGATAAGCAGATGCTGGATGATTATAGATTATTTGGAGATTTAGTTGTTTTTGACATGACATATTGGACGAATAAGTATGACATGATTTGTGCGCCATTTGTCAGTATGAATCATCATTCAGAGAATTTTATATTTGGTTGTGGGTTTGTGATAAATGAGAAGATTGGGTCATTTGTTTGATTGTTTTAGACATTCATAAAGTCTACAGGACATAAGCATCCAATTATCATGATGACCGATCAAGCATTCTCCATGACTTCTGCAATTAAGAATGTGTTCCCTTTTGCTTATCATAGGTTGTGTTGTTGGCATATTATTGAAAACTCAGGGAAAAATATTAGATTCTTAGATCAAGTGAAGGATTTAGTAAGATTTTCAATAGAGTTTTGATGAATGTGACACTGAGGATGAGTTTCAACATTTTTGGGAAAGGGTAGGTAAGTTTTGAAGACTATTACTAGTATTATAAACTTTTTGTGAAAATGATAAATGTGATTCATTCATATTGAATCTTTACTTACAGAGCATACTTTAGACATGAGCATATAGAAACTAAATGCTTATATTAATTATAGTAAGTTTTTCTATATTTTAAATAATTTTTTCGTCACACTAAGGGGAGATATAATCTGCTGCTTTATTCTTGTATCTATACTATTTGCACTTCTCTTTTTGGGTGTGAACATTGCTTTAGTTTTTTCAATGCAAATACCAGTACTGCTACTAGAAATTAATTGTAAACGATTAGGTTCCTTGACATGAATGGTCTTTTTCTAGGTAATCAAGCTCTCTACCAAGTTTATTGTTGTAAGTTGTATGTCACTAGAAAGATATGTGTTGAAAACTTGCAGTCAAATAAATTAGAAAAGAGGTGCTCTAATATATCCCTGTATCCATTGATACAACAAATAAATTAAGTGCAACTACCTTTATTGTGTTGGTTGTTTTATTTTACTGGCCTTGTTTTAAGTTGTATATGAGCTAACTTTAATTTTTCTACAAAGGTTTGTGCTGTTGTTTAATTATTAGTAGGGTTTCAAGAAACTTTATGTTTAGTATTTTTAAATACAAGAACAATGATGGATAAGGTATGTATAGCTTTTGATTAATCTGGATAGTAATGCTCATGAATTGTTTTGGTAATTTCAGGATGACAAAAAGGTACAATTGTAACAAGAATTGATAGCTTTGTAACTTGTACAGTTTGTGAGAAAAATGGTGCCTGGCTTTTTCAAAAGCTTATTTTTTTGGAGTGTGTTATCTTCACAAAGGAGTGAAACAATGAACAAATCTTTGAAAAGAAGGTTGCATGACACTGCTGATCTTTGTGACTTTTATAACATCTTTTGTGATGTTGTGTCTTAGTGGAGGAGCAAAGAAAATGGCGAAGATGATAGATGTAGCAAAGGCAAGAGATGATGTTTCCTTCAATAAACATTTTGAAACATGCTTCGTCTGCGTATACAGTCAATGGCGGAGCCACTAAGGGGCAAGGGGGTCAATTGACCCCGCAGCTTTTGGAAAAAAAATTAAATGTGGGATATTATAGTGGAAACAAAAAATAGATATATATTAATTAGTTCTTAAATACTTCACAAAAGAGTGCACAACAGATTGGTTGGTTGCTTGTTGCTCCATGTTGGAGGCCATAGGTTTAACTCCTCTTGCTGCCTTATGTGTAATTATTTTTTTTTTTTGAATCTTTTTAAAAGTCTGTCAAATGACGATATCATGCTTTACTTTCAAAACATGAGATCTCATCGAGGACAACTTTCTTGAATGTATTAGCTACGCACTTCATTTTTAGAACTATTAAAGTTTATGTTATATTATTATTAATCTTGTCCCCCTTACTTTGAATTCTGGCTCCGTCCTGTATACAGTTGAAGCTTTCTTTATGTTTGAGAAGGAGTTTATTGATGGTGCCACATATAATTATAAAGAAGTTGAAAGTTCTGCATGTGATAGGTCTTTTGAGGTGTGGGTGTTAGTGTTTCAAGTGAATCTCATGGAGAAGAGCCACATGAACTTCGATAAACTGTTACTTTTAATAAAGAGCAAGGCCTTATTGAATGTACTTGTAAGATGTTTACAAAGGTTGAGATTTTGTGTTTCCATTGCCTAATGGTACTACATGCATGCTGTCTTGAACAAGTGCCAAATTAATATATAATCAAGAGGTGGAGTAAGGGTATTAAAGATGGTCAAAGCATTGATTTGGAAAAATCTAGTGGTAAAGAGCCCATGTTTTGCTCTTTTGTTTGGAAGATGCAAATGATGAGAAAAATAAATTCACTAATTATAGCTAGCCAATCGAACAAGAATGCAAGGGCTCACTGTGAAAAAGGATTTTATGGAGCTCAAGGAACTAACTGAATTTGAGTGGGATTTATACATTGTGAGAATGGCCAGGGGAGGAATTTGAATTCGTTCCAGAATGTGCTAAATAATCGTGGATCTTGCCAAAAAGGGCTAATAAGAGTATAGTTGAAAAGAAATGTGATCAAATTAAATAAAGAAAGGTAGAGAAGTTGTCAACGAATGATGTCGCTTCTTGTATAGTAACACACCAGGTATACTTTTTGTATAAATTTTGTTGAAGTTACTGTCAAATTGTGAAAGTTTCATTTTGGTATTGAATTATTATATAATAGATCGTCAATAAGGAAATGTTTGATGATTAAAAAAGTAGATTGATTATTTATTTAACTTTCTATATTTGCATGTGGTTAGATTTGTCACTTCAAATGGAAAATACTTTAAATCTTTCTTGAATATGTTTTCAGGTACTTGTTTACTATGTCCAATTAAATTTATGTCCAGTTATTAAATATGTTTATAAAACGATCTCATTTCTTTAGTTTGTTTCAAGTATTGGGGAGATTTGTGAACTTTTAAGTAATTTAAAAGTTGTTATTGATCTCTATTTTCATATTAATTGTACATGTAGAAGGTAACATCTATTCCAAGTTATTACTCATATTGTTATTAATTTAATATATATTTTTTCTATTTTGTGTTACTAATTAATTATTCATTTTTTGTAGCAGTGCCGACATTTAGCCTATGATCTACAAGTTCACACATTGAACACTTTGTGGGTGAGGTGAATATGGCTTTATTTAGATTTACTTGTTTGGTTATGTGTATTCATGTCATTTTATGCTAGTGTTCAACATTAAGTAGTATAGTGAACATCATTGAGTAATATAGTGAACATTTTTATTTATGCCTTGTGCTTTAGTTAGTTATCAATTCTGAGCAATTTACTATGAATGGTCAAGTGGTTTTACATTAGCGAATTATATTGAGTATAATGGTGAAAAATGTTTAATAGTATAGTATCAATTATGTTGATGCTATTTGATTTGTTATTGATGTATTGGAAGCAATTTAGACCCTTTTTCTGCTTCATAAAGGGCACAATTCCATCCATGTCCTATCATCCGACATACTATTTTGATTCATCCAATGGTAATTTTGTGTTTATGCCAATTATGGTTCCGTCCGTATTTCAGCAGTTGCCTACTGATAAGTTTCTAAGAGTTGTTGCTTATAATGATCATCATTGACAGTGTTATCCTGGAATTGAAGACAATTTATATTTGTAGTAGTCACTGATGTTACAACTTATTTATTGAGTTTTTTAGACACTGTGAGTTGTGTTTTGGAGGCATTATAGTGTTTAGGTTCTCTTTTAGTATTTATTGTATCTAAGTTTAGTTTGGATTGTGTATTATATCTTATGTTCATCAATTATGTTTGGGTTTTTATTTTCTGCCCCTCTTGGATTCCTACGTCTAGTTTTGCAAAGACATTCATGTCATCATAAGTCCTAGCAGGAAATCGACATTATTAATTGGTCCATCCATAACCATGAACTTGCTTTTGTTTTTTGGAGGGGTAGTATTTGGATTATGTAGTCATAATTGTTATATGCTACCATTCATTATCTTAGTCTTAGATTTTTTTGCTCTGAGGAATGTGTGATTTTGCTCAAAATGGGCAGTTTTCACCATTCTAGAGTATTATTATCGAACAAAACAAATTATAGGATTAATGGAAATGGGTTTGTCATTGGATTTTTGCTTGATTTTTTTTCCTCTATTGATGAGTTGTGTTTAAGGATTAGAGTTCAAAGTTGTGAATTTAATGGGGGAATAATCTTGGCAAGTAAAAGAAAGTGCAGAGAGAGAGAGAGAGAGAGAGAGAGAGAGAGAGAGAGAGAGGTTAGAAAGTACTAACTTAAGCTAGATGTGAATCCTGCCCTGACCTATTGATATTTACAAAATTACAATCTAAGCTAGACATTTACAAGCTGAGCTAAGCTATATACTTCACAACCCCCCTTTAGGTTGGACTTGCAATAAGTTGTCCCAACTTATAACGAAGGAACTTATACTACTTAGGGCCAATGTGTTCAGCCATGGTATCAACCACTAGTAGAGGATTTTGAAACTATTTTCTACTCCTTTGACATTCTATGATATTTAGACTTCTGTAGATCTTGAAGTAAGCTTGCCAATTACTTTAATTCTCCTATTGTCTTTGACATTCTATGATATTTAGACTCTGTAGAGGATTTTGAGATTGTCCTCTGCTTCTTGGTTTTAAACAAAAAAAGAGCTGCACCTAAGAATGTACAATGAACTGTACAGACCTTCTAATGAATAGCATCTTCCCTAATCTACATTTCTGAAGTTTGAGAAAGTGGTAGTATTAGATTCTGAGCAATACAAATATTTAAGGAGGGTGTTATTTATGTCCAATTGGTGTGAAGGCCATCCTTGAAGTGTAGCAATGGCTATAAGAACTCTCATAGTAGGCATTTTACTATTGGAAGTATAAATTATGATTAGAGTCGATATCTTGTCCAAAAACTGCTTTCAAAAACCATATGTTTACCCTGTTTTATAATGAACAACGTTCAATATTGTAGTGAACAAAGTCGTAATTACCTTATCGTTTAATCCCCCCTCCCCCAAAATGTTTTGGTAGGTGGTGTTTGATGTGCATATTGTTAATCACTATTGAAGTAGAGAAACCTTAATGTGTAGTTGAACTTGTGGAATAATGAAAGTTGGTATGAAATGAATTACATTTTTATGTGCTTTTTAATGTGCTTATTTGATAAGTTTCTTTGAAATTGAGAAACCTTAGTGAACCACATTAAGTTTTATGATGAACAACATTGACTAGCGTAGTGAATAATTTTATAATCCCTAATCTCGCATTCCACTTTCCCTCCCAGATTTTTGCATGGCATTATCTAATGTGATTTACCTATAAACCGGAGAAATCTTATTGTGTTGTCAAGTTTGGGAAGCCAAATGCTTATATTAATGATAATATGTTTTTTGATATTTTAAATAAATTTTTTCATATTTGATAAGTTTGTTTGAAGTCAAGAAACCTTAGTGAAGCACATTAAGTTGTATAATGAACAACATTGACTAGTATAGTAAATAATTTTGTATAACGGCGTTGTGTAATGTCTTTTGGTTAATTACCTATAAACCAAAGAAACCTTATGGTCTACTATCACATCACATTAATTACCCTAATGAACAACATGGAGTAGTCTAGTGAACCATTCAGTATTTTTGGAAAATTACTAATCTTAACTCATGGAACATGTTTGAGTGTTATAGTGAACAACATTGATAAATAAACGAACACCATGGACTTGTATAGTGAACATTTTTATGTGCTTTTTAATGTGCTTATTCGATGAGTTTCTTTGAAGTCGATAAACATTAGAGAACCAATAAGTTGTGTAATGAACAACATTGACTAGTGCAGTGAACAAATTTTGTAATGCCTAACCTCCCATTCCAATTTCCGTTCCAAATTTTTGCATGGTGTTGCCCAATGTGCTTCTTGTTAATTATCTATAAACCGGAGAAACCTTATTGTGTTGTCAAGTGTGGGAGATAATGAAGGTTGCGATCATAATTAATAATCTTACTTTAAAGAGTGATTTTATGGTCTATTATATCATTAAATACCCTAATGAGCAACATTGAGTAGTATAGTGAACTACTCATAATTTTTGGGAAATTACTAGTCTTAACTTATGGAATATGTTTGACTAGTATATGAACAACATTAAATGGTATAGTGAATTATTTAGAATTTCTGGAAAAAAATAATCTTATTTTATTGAACATCATTCAGTTCTATAATGATCAACAATAAGTAGTTTAGTTAACAACTATTTGATGACCCTTGCTTAATCCCTATCTCTAGGATTGTCAAAAGTTAGCCTGACGCCCCGATCCGATTATCGACCCGAACTGAATATGAAATTAAGTGGGTTTGGGTAAAGATTTTCAACCCATTTAATTAAATGGATTGACACATTTAACCCGTTTAATTAATTAGGTTAGGTTCAGGTTGAGAATTTTGACATGGAAAAATACCTATTTAACCCGTTTAATTAAATGGATTAAATAAATTGATCTGTTTACACAATTACCATGTACTTTTCAGGGGAAATTGTGAAAATATGGGTTTAATCAAGTTGATAATTGTTTTGTGATTGTGGATCTTATGAATCATAGACAATGGTTGCATTATGATGCTATATTAAAGTCAAAAAATTGATTTATAATGCTCAATAATCATATAGTCAAAATATTAAGCGGGTAAACAGGTAACCGGATAACCTAAATCTGACCTATTTATATTAAATGGATTAATGGGTAAATTTTAGGTCAACCCGTTTAAAAAATAAATTAGGTACAGGTCAAGGTTTTCAACCCATTTAATAAATGGATTAGGTTTAGGT
Source organism: Carnegiea gigantea (assembly GCA_029747015.1). Lineage (NCBI taxonomy): Eukaryota > Viridiplantae > Streptophyta > Magnoliopsida > Caryophyllales > Cactaceae > Carnegiea > Carnegiea gigantea. Next base: position 199,548 of record JAKOGI010001408.1, on the reverse strand, counting down.
CGAGAATTTTTCAACTCATTTAAGTTCGTCACGAACACAAATTCGACCCGACTTGATCTGTTTGATAGCCCTACCTATTTCCTGTAAATTTTAGGTGTTATTTGTTGTGTCTTTTGATGTGTTCTTGTAAGGTCAAGAACCATATGTAAATAACATTGACTTGTATATTTTCCTACCAATATGTTGGTAACATGCCTTATTCAAAAGGATGTAGAAACTGCCCTTGTTGTAGTCAAGGACCAGAACTTTTTTTAATAAAAAGAGAAAAGCTAGTAGTGTGTTTATAACATATAAAAAGCTGTACATCAGGAATATTGTGTCCTCTAAACACTGATCTTTTAAGCTATGTTATACAATCCAATAGTAGAGTAGTACTACTACTGGAGGTTTTGCTGTACCATTGCTCTTTGCTGAAACTCTCTTCTTGAGTTCTTATTGCTTCTAGTGTTGGGACCCATAACCTATTGAGTTTACTTTTTGATATCATTGTTGCATATCTTGAACATAGATATTGCACAAATTCTTCCTGCAGTTTGGACATATGCATGGAAAATAATCACCAAAATTTCAAAATATGTAATACGTCACTTGGAGAACTGGTGAGAAGGCAAGAAGTAATTACAAGTAAAGAGAAGTGCATTATGGAACCACATTATCACGCCATGCTATGGAGCAAATCTATAGTATTGAAAAAATGATCATGGTTCAAAAGTTGAATCTTGACTGGACTTGATAAAGATCTCAAAATGTTCTCAAGTTGCTAGCTTCAACAAATTCTGGAACAGTGGACGTAAAACATGAACAAGAGAAAACAAAGTAAGTCAAGAGCTCTCATGCATAAATGTAAAGTTCACATCTAAGTCCAAGCTATTGCTCATTGATAACAGTACCAACAGCAGTTAGAGCTATTTGTTGTCATTTTAATTGTGCGCAATATCCACTTCTTGGGCATAGCTAACATATCAGATGCTTCATCATCTATGGCACCAAAAGTTATTTGAACATGCTAATTAATGATAAAGACAATAGAAACTAGACCAAGATTAGGCAAAAGTGTGTGCAAATACATAGGTCTTACCAATAAATCCATATAAATAAACGTTCTCATCCTATAAATCACATTGGGGATGACCAATCACCACACTTGCCCAAGTCTGAGTCATAACTCAACCTGATGCCAACCAAGCTTAATTTTGTAAGGTTGTATAAAGCATAATGCCAGAGCAATTCAGGAATTCCCCTTTTTGTTGCCACTACCATCACTACACAGACCATAAAACTCATAAACATTTCAGTAATTTGTTCAAAGTCGTACAACTTTCACCCATTCTACCATTCGTTACGAAGTGAACCATCAAATAATTTCAAATGTGACTAGATATCTTAATTCAGAATTAACACTCACTGGTGTCTACTCAATGAAGGCCATACCATAAATTAAGCAAATACCAAATGACTCAGATCTAAGTCAAAGTCTCAAAAATGCTTCCAAAACTATAGCTAACAGAAGATCAACCAATATCCATCAACAACAACACTATGTTATAGCCAAATATCTACAATTCGAGTAGATCAAAGAAATAATAAGAAGAAAAATTCCACAAAACTTACACGTAGAAAAAATAGAAGGCAACCAAGACCCATATAAACAGACAGCTCCACAGTCCAAGACTACAGTCTACACAAATTAAAAAAGAGGAGAAATGATTGAAAAGCTAAACAATCAATAGATTGAGCTCTATTGGGAAGAGAAAGAGAGATTAACAATGGACCACTTGAAATTGTACTAAAATCAAATGAAATGTCCTGCAAAAAGCTAGGTCGAACCATTAAATTCAAAATAACCCCTATCCTTGTCCCTAAGTCTTAACCCAAGCCTACATCTGAGTTGTAACTAAAGGCTAACCCAACTTTCCAGTAGCTATTCCCATCACAAAACCCACCATCGATAGCTTAGCAATTTACTTAAGTAAAACCCTGCAACTATTCATGCAGTTCAAGAATAAAAATTTTGTCAAATTTAATCATGATGGGAAGATTTGTGCTAAAATCTATTGTTTCTTATATGAATTATAAGCACATATTATAAGCATATATCAATGGTTCAAACAAGTATTTTGTAGGCTATAAAGTCACTAAATGCCTAGAGTGCATTGATGTTTGGAATGATGCCTTTCAAATTCAATAAATCACATCACAAATGGTCAGTCTCCCTTAACCATGGTTTTGGCTAAGCAAACTAAATTAATGCTTTATGTTACATTAGTTCGTGGAGATGAATTGATTTGTATCTACAATCTACCTAGGTGTTTTTTTCCCCTTTTTTAAATAATTAGATGGGACTCTTGTGAATCTTTAAAGGTCTAGAAAGTTAACAATGTAGGAATATATTGGAATTTGAGATCAAGATGTAGAAATACCTTATTAGATTCAAATCAGGGTCTCCAGTTCTCGACATTGCCTTCATGAAAGGTCTCCATATGGCATATGGTGTAAATTTTGCAATCATGAATGTTCTGTCATCTTGCCAAGATAGACTCCAAAATACTAGGCCAAATTTCTTCAGGTTAATCCCTTTTTTATTACCTCCATTCACTAAATAGCTTGAGAACAAATTGGTCTACAAGGTTTATGTGAAGTTATTAATGAATAAAATTATTGTTGTGGAGCTAAGGTAAGTGTTATTAAGGAATACGTACCGTGGTCATTGCACAATTGTGATATTTTGATGTGGGATTTTCCTGGTAAGCAATTGTCAAGGACGACTACTTTTCCAACCCCCAAGTCGTAACAGAGAACAAAAAGAGGATTTTGGCTAAGAATTGGGAAAAAAAATTCATGCCACGTAAAAATCATAAAGTTATACATCTATAATTTAGGGATATGTTTTTCTAATCATGACATAAGAATCACGACATAAGTCTTGTGCTTATGGTGAATAGCAATGTGCTCAATGATGAATCAATTGAAGCTTTATAGTGAATTAAGTTGAAAGAGAAGATGAAAGGCTTGACAAACTCAATCTGTTCATCTTTTTCCTCAATGGTATTCACTTTATGGCTTTAATCTAGATCAAATGGATTCTCTACCATGTAAGTGGAGGTTGGTGATAAAGTAAGGTCTCTAACAAAGTACAAATGGTTCATTAGAACATTAAACGATGTTCACTATGAGTATTTAGTTGGTACATTAAGTAGTTGATAGCTGTTCACAATCGAACTATAGTTTCATTCATTGTTGAGTTGGGGTTTGTTCATTGAGTTAGTGAGTATTGTTCACTTTAGATTTCAACTAAGGCGCTTGGGAGGCAGTGACAGAGTAGCATAGCAGAGATGATTATCATGGTGTGTATATAGCCACTTTTGTATCAACAAATTCTCGAACATGGTAAAGCCCTTCAGTGTAAATTTTATGGCTTCATTTCAAACTTTGGGGCAAAGAAGAGGAAGCTAAAATATAAAAACAATTCACTAGCAGGGGAAGACTGGGAGGGTAGCAAACTAGAAGAAGAAACTTCATTGTCAAACGTGCTAAATGATGTTGGGCATGGGCAATTTTATTTCACAATGTTTTTTAATTAAAATGTCAACATGTATGCCCACATGGATCTGGAAGTATAAACTCCCATGTTTATAATAAACCTATTGGGCTATAACTTTAATTAGTTATTATCATTGGGTGAAGATTCGGAGCTGGTACTCAAAGAAAGTTTATGGAAAGATTGTCAAATCTGAAGGCCTCAGGTGCATTATGTGTGTTACTGATGTGTGCTATATGGCAGGCTAAGATCTTCCTCAAGTTGGAGAATTAGAAGAGACTTTGGTTCTAGGCATTATCGGTAGCATTATATGCGCTACTATGAATCATGAGATTAGAGAGGAATATTGTTCGATAAACTCACTTAGGTATGCATGAGTTAAGTTGTAACAGGGAAAAAAAAACTTATACGACAATTGTAAGTAGTTGACAAGTGCTATGTAACTTACCAATTGTGCTTCATCCAATTTCATCCATGTATACCTTTTTGTTTCGAGGTCCATTATCGTCTTGAAGGCCTTCACTAAATCTTTTGGGGCTTTCTCTAGAGCCATCTAAAAATTCAAAGAACTCATGTTAACGATAATCAATGAAGATGTTCTACAATGGAAATAAATATGTTATCTCTACAGCCTGATTATCTTATGTAAACACTTGTACGAAAGAACATCCTATTTCATGTACTCAGATTTCTTCTCCTTTCCATCCAGTTTAGGATGAGACATAGCACATCCACTATAGGATTTTCTACATCTTGATCTGCTCTGGCCATGGTTACGAATCCTTCCCTGAATATCCAAAATTGTTTGTCTTCTTTTTCATGGTCGTAGTCAAAAAGTCTCTCCCTAATACATTTAATTTTGTTGTTAGTGTATCAATGACCAAAATACAAACAAAGTATATTAAGTACAATCTCATTGTTGAACGGCATAATTCATTTTCAGTAAACAAGTATATTATGAGAAGTAAACCGATTATATGCTAATGGCCATATTTATGTCAAGAAGGGGGATCAACAGAAATATTTACATCTAGGGGTGCAATTCATCTAATGGGAGAATAGTGTAGCCTACCAACATCATGTGTTTAGGTTTCAGCCAATCTCTAGACTCTTTATAGTCTTTAAGATATGGTGGTCAACATAGAAATGGCATCTCTTTTACAATCCTCTTCAGCTACTGCCTTACTACCACCTCTTTACCTTTTTTGGTTGCTCGATTTTCTAGCAAGTCCTTGTGTATAGGAGGTATTGTTGTGCCCTGTACTCCTTTTGCGTCTCTAGACTCATGTTTTTCTTTCTCTAGCTTAGCAATGCCCTGATATGTGTGCTGATAAGATGCTCCTGCAATTGATGCACTAACAGCTCTTTTGGGTGAAAACCCAAACTTCAATGTTGCAAGAGTAAAGTCTAATGAAAATGATACCCTTTGTCCCTTTTTAGGTGAGATTCTAAGGCTAAAACTTGGAGGACTAAAGTTCATCCTCTTTTTCCTCTATGTTTTTCCTCTAGCCATGCTTTCTAGCTGCTTAACTTGCTCAAGAAACTCTGGACTGCAGTAATAAGTGCCATCTGGGGATAAGCAATATGTCTCATTCTGATTCGCAATTGCTGTGTCTCTTGTAGGTAGGGGAGAACTATAGTAACTTTATCCTGTACATGAGCAATATGTTAATTTCTTAACAGTAATTTCCAAATTAAATATAAAATTGTCAACCTGCAGTTTTTATAGTATAAAGGAATAGGAGAACATAGAATTTGAGAAACATAGGAGAATCTCTTTCACTATTAAATAGTTAGTATGTCTACGAAAGAAGACTGGGTAGATTCACAATTGATGAAAGCTTAGAAAAATAAATTAAGCGCTTAATTTCTTATTCTCCATGGAAAGCTGACCATTGCATTTAAATTAAAAAAATAACAAACAGCAAGACCACTTGACTGTGAGCACAGATGACTCCCCTTTAAGCGAGACTAACTTCCATTTGACATATATGTGTCGACTTCGGCCTGTCACAAAGAAAACCTGAGGAAACAGGAGAAAGAGTAGTGGGATGAGCAACCACACGCTCAGTGAGTATTCCCCGACCCCTTAAAACCAAAAACGTTGCAGGCAGTAATATCTTTAATAGTCATATATCACGTATTCTTACTTTACTATCATATTAGGCAGTTATAGTCCTCAAGGAAGGGTCACTATCCATAAATCGTATTCTAACCACTCAAACCCATTTCTAGGTCCCTGAACGACTAAATTCCTTTACTAACACGCAGTTAAACACATAAGCAAGCAACGAAGCTAAGCACAGAACTTCCTTTCATAGGTTATGTGATATAATTTGTGATTTATGCTTTATCTATCTAATTCACTCATACGAGATGCTTAAACACATAAAGTAGAGATTATGCAAGGAGCTTTCTTTAGCTAATATGCACATTCGAACTCATATGTTCGATGCATTACAAGGATATGGTCATGCTATATATGAAATTTCATTCACATTGCACTTAGAATCTTAATCACATGATATGCACAAAAATCCTTCTTTCTTTTTCTAAAAACACTTTACTTAGCCTCTTTAGGCTCATAAAAACTCTTTTCTTAGCCTCTTGAGGCTCATAAAGCTCTTTTCTTAGCCTCTTTGAGGCTCATACTCTTAAAAGAATATCTTTCGTATCGGTCCTATAATGACCCTTCTTTCTGAAATACTTAAAAAGGCGAAACGCCGACTGCATTTCTTACTTATTAGTTAATTATTTTGGGCATAAGATCATCATAATGTACTGGTTGGGTGGATCTATTCTCAACCCCTAGTGAGACTATCGCTTACGTTAAGCTCTTACTCTCGAGATGGCAACTAACCTTTGGACCCTAACCCTCATCAAGGTCTAGGGCTTCATACTACTAGGATTACTCCCTAGGCTAGGGATTCTCCCGTTCAAGTAGGTTCATTCCCATTTTATTGTCCCAATGCACAATATCTTAGCCAATTTAAAGCGTATGGCCATAATGGCTAATAAGTTTGCTGCTTCTCACAGCGAAATCCTTTTTCATACAACGCACTCTCTTTTTATTTAAATTCCTTAGGGATTTCCCCGTTCAAGCGAGTTCACCCCCAAAACTGTATTTGTATAGTTAAAATAGGCCATCGTTTGCTAATAGTTATGGCTACTATTAGTTACAAACATGAAAACTTCCTTTTTCAAACTCGCCCTCACTCGTAAGATGAAACTTAATGACATAAAAGGGAAGGAAGTTTACACGTAACACATTCCAACACTTCATAATCATTTCAATAGAATAAGCCACACACGGCCTCACAATCCATACGATTGCAGTTAAACACAACCCAGGCTCCCTCTTCACACAACACCGACCATAAAGGACCTCAAAATTCTCAACAGTTCAGCCTCAAGCCATCCGACTACCAACTCGGTTTTCAATTCCATAACCATGACATATTATCATAAAAGTAAAGTGAAATAGCTACGTATAAACTTACCGAGCGAGTAGCAACCGTCCAACAGCTCGATACAGCATATACATATAAATATATATATATATATATATATATATATATATATATATATATATATATATATTTCATTAACTTGAAATAAGTACGTAACGAACTGAAATAAACTCATAAGGCATGAAACTAGCCTACATTCACAACTTACGAATAGGAGGTAAGCATGCCAAGTTCATGTCATTTCAAGGCATAGCTAACCAACTAACATGTCATTTTCAAAGCATAACTAGCCAACTAAACATGTCATTTTCAAGCGTAGCTTTTACGAACTTAACAAGCATCAATTACAAGCACGCATAGGTTGTTTTGAAGCCACCTATAAGCATGAGTTCACTAACTAACCTATTTCGATTCGAAGCATTATTAAGTCAATTCGAAGCTACTAATCAGGCATAAATTAACTAATTATTCAAGCATCGATTCTAAGTGCTCACATATCATTTTGAACCTACAATTCAGGCATGGATTAACTAATTATACAAGTATCGATTCTAAGTATTCGTATATTATTTCGAACCTACTTATAAGCATGTATTAACTAAACTAACATATATCGATTCGAAACCATTTTCAAGCGTTAATTAACTAAACCAGTATATATCGATTCAAGGCATCGTTAGGTTATTTCAAAGTCACTTTCAGGCATGAACTAGCTAAACTAACATACATCGATTTAAACTAAATTTATCTGAAATAGGACATGCATAATCTCAATTAGTCTAACTAATCCTAAACTGACATGCATAACTACTTAAGGGCTAAAATATTTTCGAAATTACTAATACTTAGGAGGCGAGAAACACCCACCTCGATTCCATGCTAGAGGACCCGATTATGGGCTTTTGGGACTTGATTTGAAAGCTTCAAACTAGGGATTCGACCTTCCTCTGCTGCCTTGTCCAAACCCACGCGAACAGACCCTATTCACGCCTAATCCCAACAATTCGAACCCCAAATTCACCCCAAATGCTCACTTACTGACTTGAAATTGTGGGAGATACTTCTGCTATGAATTTAACCCTAATTTATGGAGGAATTGGAGTCGGTAAAGACAGGGTTGCATGGCCAAGTTTTATTACGCAATTAGAGCTTTAAATCACTGCCAATTCAACCAAAGACAGGGCGGAACCCTTCGAATTTTCACCTAAATTTCATAGCTAAAGGTTTGTTTGATGATGGGGAGGTGAAATGTGAAGGATTTCGAGCTGGGTGAGGCAAAAACTTGGAAGAATTCCGGTGCTTCGAGCCGTGAGTATGAAGGAGAAGATGAAGAATGTGAAGAGCAGAGATAAGAGAGAGGGATGTCGGGTAAGGGGGAGGTTCGCGTGGGGAGGAAGGATAAAGGAGGTCACGCACAAGATTACTAAAATACCCCTCCCTATCTCTTTCTTCATATTTTCATTCCAAGCTGCTTAGGAATCGGTACCCCTAGCTTAGTTCGCGTCCCAAACTCTAAATTCAATAATCGATAACCTGACCATTCATCGATTATTTGTTCCCAAATGTATCTAGATTCGATTTAATAAACATCGAACTATATCTAAGGTTGACAACCTAATCGTATTCGGGTTCTCACTCGATTTAGTACTCGCTAATAGCCTATATTAATGCTTACTAAAAATCATCAAAAGATTTCAAAACTAATAATAATAACAATATTAATAACGACGAAAACATTCTTTCTAATTCAATAATTGTTCACATAAGCACATCGATAATAATTTAATTCATATAGTTAATAAAGATACGAATTTTATAACGTAGAAAGTAAGACAGCCGGGTTAACTTAAAATAAAGAAGGCGGGTCTTACATTCTCCCTCTTAAAAGAATTTCATCCCCGAAATTCCAAACTATGTTCGGTCGAACCTAAAATGTGCGCACACATGACACAATCTACATAACTCGCACTATAATCCAGAATCTTGTTCTATAATTAGTTGAAAACCGAAAAAAGGCTTATGATATCCAGTCCCCTCTTCGTCAATCCTCTTCAAGCGCCTACTCACTCTATTTAGGCACCGAGGGAAAATCGCATTGAAGAGGGACAAATGAGTTGGCATGGACAACCATATTGAGCTTGTTTTGAAAACGAATATAGACTTTTGATTATCTAGACTCAGTTCACATGGTAAGCAACAACTCTATGCATATGCACCTAGAAGTGGGCATCTAAAGGTATGACAATTGGGATGATCACATCTCAAGGTTATGTGCTAGTAGTCTCATTCTAAAACATGAATTCAGTCACTTTTGGCATCACGATGATTAACATGGAGACTCCTATAACACATTGAAAATAATAAGAATGTCACATAGCACCACGTAGCATCACTTAAACATAATAGCATCGCATTGTATCAACAATTCAGCATCTTCAAGTCTAGGAATTGTAAGTAACATGAAACCGGCTAATGCACTTATGGCAAGCAATTTATAAAACGAAAGCATATGTGACCTACATTCCTATCCTCTTACACCATTTCTAGCTAATCTTTAGGCATTTCATTCATGGCAACTTAGACAGGACATGCTAAAGTCATATGAAGGGGTTAACTTAATCAGGTTCGTTCTGAAACATAAAGGTATTAAATAAAACTAAGGTTAAATTATTAACTGGAAGGTTACCACATCACTCTAAGGCAGCAGAGACATCAAATTACGCCAAATTGACAATGAAGAAACTTAAAGTAACACTAGAGCCCACAGTGGCATCACGTAGCGTTAACGACAGAGCACAGAAGATCAGGAATCGCAAATGACATGAACTAGCATAACATGTCGATAAGAACAACTTGGGAAGGAGGTGCTAATGTAAGAATGTAAATCAATGGTTTTAATGGTGGTGAGGCTTTTCCTAAAGTCCCCACCTTGAGACCGATCGTCCCTTAAGTCATAAGTTCGTGCAAATGAAAGGGGTATGCTCCTAGACGAATCATGACGCCTGCGGCTTGTGAGCCTATATGCTTCCGTTGTGCTACTCTGATCGAATATTTAAGATCAAGAATATGTGAATACAAGTTTCTAGGGTCGTCTCATCATGCTTCAAATACGAGCGCCTACAGTTACTTAGCTATAACATGGAATCATAGAAGTCACGGAATCCAAACAATGAGTCAGTGGTCATGTCATGCTACGAATTACAAAATTGGAATTATCCGAATGCCCAAGTCATATACTAAACCAATTTAAGTCAAGCAGACACCAAGAAGTGCAGCAACTTATTCATAAAACACATAACTAGTCATGACCCAATTCCTATAGTGCATTAATGACAGCGCATAATAGACTTGAGTGGCCATATGTATATGATGACATGATCCTAAATGCTCCACCATGCTACTTTCTTACACATTAGATACATATGTCTATAGACGTGATTTACGTAAATGTAGCCCTGTTGTCATCTAGTCACGCATTACATGCATCAGGTTCAACTAATCCAACTATAACATGAGAAAATAGCATTGAAGGGCTGTAAATGATGATCCAAGAGTCATGTCGTAAAAGTAACTACATAAATCAAATCTCTCTAACTTATACAGTCCTATGTTTAATCAAATTCAAGTCAAGCAATTGTAGAAACTCATTTTGTTGGCATTTGTTCACAAACACATCGACGGCCGCACACAACAATCCTATCTATAGGTACTCTTATGGTCTCACACAGCACATGACACCATAATAAATCTTTAAGACATGCAGACCCACAGTTTGTCACATAGAAAGAACATCTAGATGTGTATATATGCGTGCAATCCCCCCTTCCAACTTATGGTCAACGGCATGCCCTGAACCCCGTCCAATTTAGGAAAGATCGGCATCCAGCAGCTAGGATTGTTTGAGTATGGTTGACATCAATGGCTTTATAGGTACGCGTTAAGGTCTTATGAGGTACACCTATCCTACAGGTGATCATAGGAGTCTTATTGTAGGTCGTTCACCTTAGTAGGGATCATCTATTATGTACAATTCTAAAGTCTGCTAGGTTCTTTCTCCCTTATGCTTTCTAGGTGTATCATGGTTCATTCCAACAAAACAATGTCACTCCATTCCCGAATGACAATTCATATAATAGAAAGCAAGTAATGCACTGTTTTGGAAATAATGGCAAAGAAGGAAAACAACAGGCACATTTACACAATGTTCCAAGATTCTACCACTAGCATTTAGTCTCTCAAGTATGCATATAAAAGTAGCCCCTAATATACTCAGGAGATTCAGAGTTCGAAAATGAAAGGCACCATTTAATAGGATTATCAATCATAGCAACTAATCTCGAATCATTCCTTTCCTAATTCGCTATGAACGGCTCCATGAATGTACACATCTTAGCACGTACACATTTATAAGCAACATTCTGACACACATAAGGACACGTACTTGCGAACCTAAACTCCCTCATCATCACTAATAGAAAGCTAATCCTTCGGTGTGAAGTAAAACTTGACTCGACAGTTAGAACGGCGTCAACATTTCAAAATCTTGAGTTTCAAAGAATGAAGAATAGCTTCTCTATTTCGAATCTCTTTGTTTTTAACAGGAGGATGGTTAACTGCTTCTAGCTCTTTTCCTAACAACCATTGAGTGCGTCTACTCACTCTATTATTGGGCCCGAGGAGTAAATCATACTTAAGGGGCAAGAATGAGCTTAGAGTTAAAACATTCTCAGTTGTTTGAGTTCAAACCAAGTGCACTTAAAACTCTTGATCTAAACGCCAAGGTGTATAAGCAAAACAACTTCTCATCGGGCTAACACTTAACTTGTTCATAAGAGCACAGGTCGCTCGGCTCACATCCTAGTAAATAGTTCACTCATTCAATTAATGAGCTCACTCAAGCCACACCTAACTAGCTAAACGCACTATCGTTCACATAAGACTCGCATTTGCACATAAGGCAGGCATGTATCACATCGTCATGAACGCGTTCCTGAGCAACTATATCAGATGCAAGACTCAGGTAACGGCCTATGGTCACAGGACCTTGCTCTGATACCATCAATGACACACCCCCAGCCCCTGGAGCCACGAGTGTTACATTTTCCTAACTTCTTACTTAACTTCCGGGGGAAACAGACAGAGTTTCCCCTAAAATCTGACCATTTTCAGGCTAAAAGCCATACAATAAACCCTTGCAATTAACAGAAGTGCATAACATTCTAAAGTAAGCTCAACGGCTACACACCGGAGTTCATTGCTCAACAAGCAACTCGCTCGGAGTACATCAAACAATATAGTTCATTAATAGAGGGGAAATGAAAGTTACAACTCAACGGTTCACACAATCAGAGTACTGGGGTTTACATCTCAAAACGTAGCTAATTTCAGCTAAAAAGGACAGCTAACTAATTAGATGGTTGGCACAAATAGCTATACAAAATGACTCCTAAACCGAATGCACTATATGAAATTACAATACTTATTTACATACATTGACAACTAAGAATACATTCTATAACATCATCAAACAGTAGGACCACTTCACTGTGAGCACAGATGACTCCCCTTTAAGCGGCACTAACTTCAATGTGACATATATGTGTTGACTTTGGCCTGTCACAAAGAAAACTTAGGGAAAAAGGGGAAAGAGTAGTGGGATGAGCAACCACATGCTCAGTGACTATTCCCCAACCCCTTAAAACTAAAACCGTTGCAGGCAATAATATTTTTAATAGTCATATATCACGTATTCTTACTTTACTATCATTCCTCAAGGAAGGATCACTATCCATGAATCTTATTCTAACCACTCAAACCCATTTCTAGGTCCCTGAATGACTAAATTCCTTTATTAACAAGCAGTTAAACACATAAGCAAGCAACAAGGCTAATCATAGAACTTCCTTTCATAGGTTATGTGATATAATTCGTGATTTATGCTTTATCTATCTAATTCACTCATATGAGATGCTTAAACACATGAAGTAGATATTATGCAAGGAGCTTTCTTTAGCTAAACATGCACATTCAAACTCATATGCTCGATGCATTACAAGGATATGGCCATGCTGTACTTGAAATTTCATTCACACTGCACTTAGAATCTTAATTACATGATATGCACAAAAATGCTTCTTTCTTTTTCTGAAAACACTTTACTTAACCTCTTTAGGGTCATAAAAACTCTTTTCTTAGCCTCTTGAGGCACATATAGCTCTTTTCTTAGCCTTTTTGAGGCTCATACTCTTAAAAGAATATCTTTCGTATTGGTCCTATAATGACCCTTAAAAACTTTCTTCCTGAAATACTTAAAAAAGCGAAATGCCAAATGCATTTCTTACTTATTAGGAAATTTCTCTGGGCATAAGATCATCATAATATGCTGGTTAGGTGAGATCTATTCTCAACCCCTAGTGAGACTATTGCTCACGTTAAGCTCTTACTACCGGTATGGCAACTAACCCTCGTCAGGGTCTCTAGGGCTTCCCACTACTAGGATTACTCCCTAGGCTAGGGATTCCCCTGTTTAAGCAAGTTCACTCCCATCTTATTGTCCCTATGCACAATATCTTAGCCAATTTAAAGCGTATGGCCATAACGGCTAATAAGCTTGCTGCTTCTCACAGAGAAATTCTTTTTCATACAACGCACTCTCTTTTTATTTAAATTCCTTAGGGACTTCCTCGTTCAAGCGAGTTTACTCCCAAAACTGTATTTGTATAGCTAAAGCAGACCATCGTTTGCTAATGCTTATGGCTACTATTAGTTACAAACATGAAAACTTCCTTTTTCAAACTCACGCTCACTCGTAAGATGAAACTTAATGACATAAAAGGGAAGGGAGTTTGCACGTATCACATTCAAACACTTCATAATCATTTCAACAGAATAAGCCACATATGGCCTCGTAATCCACACGATTACGGTTAAACACAACCCAAGCTCCCTCCTCACACAACACCGACCACAAAGGACGTCAAAATTCTCAACAGTTCATCCTCAAGCCATCCGACTACCAACTCGGTTTTCAATTCCATAACCATAACATATTATCATAAAAGTCAAGTGAAAGAGCGACGTATAAACTTACCGAGCGAGCAGCAACCGTCCATCAGCTCGATACAACATATGTGTGTGTGTGTGTGTGTGTGTGTGTGTGTGTGTGTGTGTGTGTGTGTGTGTGTGTATTGCATTAACTTGAAATAAGTACTTAACGAACAGAAATAAAGTCACAAGGCATGAACTTGCCTACATTCATAACTCGCGAATAGTAGGTGAGCATGCCAAGTTCATGTCATTTCAAAGCATAGCTAACCATCTAACATGCCTTTTGGAAAGCATAACGAATCAATTAAACATGCCATTTTCAAGCATAGCTTTTACGAACTTAACAAGCATCAATTACAAGCACGCATAAGTTGTTTTGAAGCCACTTATAAGCATGAGTTCACTAACTAACCTATTTCGATTTGAAGCATTATTAGGTCAATTCAAAGCTACTAATCAGGCATAAATTAACTAATTATTCAAGCATCGATTCTAAGTGGTCACATATCATTTTGAACCTACTATTCAGGCATGAATTAACTAATTATACAAGTATCGATTCTAAGTATTCGTATATTATTTCGAAGCTACTTATAAGCATGTATTAACTAAACTAATATATATTGATTCGAAGCCATTTTCAAGCGTTAATTAACTGAACTAGCATATATCGATTCAAGGCATCATTAGGTTATTTCGAAGTCACTTTCAGGCATGAAATAGCTAAACTAACATATATCGATTTAAACGAAATTCATCTGAAATAGGACATGCATAATCTCAATTAGTTTAACTAATCCTAAACTGACATGCAGAACTACTTAAGGGCTAAAACATTTTCGAAATTACTAATACTTGGGAGGCGAAAACACCCACCTCGATTCCATGCTAGAGGACCCGGTTATAGGCTTTTGGGACTCGATTTGAAAGCTTCAAACTAAGGATTCGACCTTCTTCTGCTGCTTTGCCTAAACCCGCGCAAACAGACCCCATTTCACGCCTAATCCCAGTAATTGGGAACCCAAATTCACCCCAAATGCTCACTCACTGACTTGAAATTGTAGGAGATGTTTGTGCTACGAATTCAACCCTAATTTATGGAGGAATTGGCGTGGGTAAAGACAGGGTTGCATGGCTAAGCTTTATTACGCAATTAGAGTTTCGAATCTCCGCCAATTAAACCAAAGACACGGCGGAACCCTTCGAATTTTCACCCATATTTCACAGCAAAAGGTTTGTTTGATGATGGGGAGGTGAAATGTGGAGGATTTCGAGCTGGGTGAGGCAAAAACTTGGAGGAATTCTGGTGCTTCGAGCCGTGAGTATGGAGGAGAAGATGAAGAACATGAAGAGCAGACAGGAGAGAGAGGGATGTCGGGTAAGGGGGAGGGTCACGTGGGGTGGAAGGATAAAGGAGGTCACGCACAAGATTACTAGAATACCCCTCCCTATCTCTTTCTTCATATTTTCATTCCAAGCTGCTTAGGAATCGATACCCCTAGCTTAGTTCGCGTCCCAAACTCTAAATTCAATAATCGATAACCTGACCATTCATCGATTATTCGTTCCCAAATGTATCTAGGTACGATTTAATAAACATTAAACTATATCTAAGGTTGACAACCTAATCGTATTCGGGTTCTCACTCGATTTAGTACTCACTAATAGCCTATATTAATGCTTACTAAAAATCATCGAAGGATTTCGAAACTAATAATAATAATATTAATAACGATGAAGATATTCTTTTTAATACAATTATTGTTCACATAAGCACATCGATAATAATTTAATTCATATAATTAATAAAAATACGAATTTTATAATGCAGAAGGTAAGACAGCCGGGTTAACTTAAAATAAAGAAGGCGGGTCTTACATTCTCCCCCCTTAAAAGAATTTCGTACCTGAAATTCCAAACTATGTTCGGTCGAACCTAAAATGTGCACACACATGACACAATCTACATAACTCGCACTATAATACAAAATCTTGTTCTATAATTAGTTGAAAACCGGAAAAAGGCTTATGGTACCTAGTCTCCTCTTCGCTAATCCTCTTCAAGCGCCTACTCACTCTATTTAGGCACCGAGGGGAAATCGCATTGAAGAAGGACAAATGAGTTGGCATGGACAACCATATTGAGCTTGTTTTGAAAACGAACATAGACTTTCGATTATCTAGACTCAGTTCACATGGTAAGCAAAAACTCTATGCATATGCACCTAGAAGTGGGCATCTAAAGGTATGACAGTTGGGACGATCACATCTCAAGGTTATGTGCTAGTAGTCTCATTCTAAAACATGAATTCAATCACTTTTGGGATCTTGATGATTAACATGGAGACTCCTATAACACATTGAGAATAATAAGAATGTCACATAGCACCACGTAGCATCACTTAAGCATAATAGCATCGCATTGTATCAACAATTCAGCATCTCTAAGTCTAGGAATTGTAAGTAACATGAAACCGGCTAATGTACATATGGCAAGCAATTTACAAAACGAAAGCATATATGACCTACATTCCTATCCTCTTACACCATTTCTAACAAATCTTTAGGCATTTCATTCATGGCAACTTAGACAGGACATGCTAAAGTCATATGAAGGGGTTAACTTAATCAGGTTCATTCTGAAACATAAAGGTATTAAATAAAACTAAGCTTAAATTATTAACTGGAAGGTTACCACATCACTCTAAGGCAGCAGAGACATCAAATTACACCAAATTGACAATGAAGGAACTTGAAGTAGCACTCGAGACCATATTGGAATCACATAGGATTAACGACAGAGCATAGAAGATCAGGAATTGCAAATGACATGAACTAGCATAATATGTCAATAAGAACAACTTCGGAAGAAGGTGCTTAAGTAAGAATGTAAATCAATGGTTTTAATGGTGGTGAGGCTTTTCTTAAAGTCTGCACCTTGGGACCGATCGTCCCTTAAGTCATAGGTTCGTGCAAATGAAAGGGGTATGTTCCTAGACGAATCATGGGGCCTGCCGCTTGTCAGCCTACATGCTTCCGCTGCGCTACTCTGATCGAACATATAAGGTCAAGAATATCTGAATGCAAGTTTCTAGGGTCGTCTCATCATGCTTCAAATACGGGTACGTGCAGTTACTTAGCTATAACATGGAATCATATAAGTCATGGAATGCAAACAATGAGTCAGTGGTCATGTCATGCTACGAATTACAAAACTGGTATTATCTGAATGACCAAGTCCTATACAAAACCAATTTAAGTTAAGCAAACACCAAGAAGTGCAACAACTTATTCATAAGACACATAACTAGTCATGACCTAATTCCTATAGTGCATTAATGACCCCGCATAATAGACGTAAGTGGCCATATACATATGATGACATGACCCTGAATGCTCTACCATGCTACTTTCTTACACATGAGATAAATATGTCTATAGACGTGATTTACGTAAATGTAGCTCTGTTGTCATCTAGTCACGCATTACATGCATCGGGTTCAACTAATCCAACTATAACATGAGAAAACAGTATTGAAGCACTATAAATGATGATCCAAGAGTCATGTCGTAAAACTAATTACATAAATCAAATCGCTCTAACTTATACAGTCCCATGCTTAATCAAATTCAAGTCAAGCAATTGCAGAAACTCATTTTGTTGGCATTTGTTCACAAACACATCGATGGCCGCACATAACAATCTTATCTATAGGTACTCTTATGGTCTCACATAGCACATGACACATAATAAATCTTTAAGACATGCGAACCCACGGTTTATCACATAGAAAGAACACCTAGATGTGTATATATGCGTGCAATCCCCCCTTGTAACTTATGGTCAACGGCATGCCCTAAACCCCATCCAATTTAGGAAAGATCGGCATCCAGCGGCTAGGATTGTTTGAGTATGGTTGACATCAATGGCCTTATAGGTACGCGTTAAGGTCTTATGAGGTACACCTATCCTATAGGTGATCATAGGAGTCTTATTGTAGGTCGCTTACCATAATAGGGATCATCTATTATGTACAATTCCAAAGTCTGTTAGGTTTTTTCTCCCTTGTGCTTTCTAGGTGTATCACGGTTCATTCCAACAAAAACATTGTCACTCCATTCCCGAATGACAATTCATATAATAGAAAGCAAGTAATGCACTGTTTTGGTAATCATGGCAAAGAAGGAAAACAACAGTCACATTTACACAATGTTCCCAAGATTCTACCACTAGCATTTAGTCTCTCAAGTATGCATACAAAAGTAGCCCCTAATATACTCAGGAGATTCAGAGTTCGAAAATGGAAGGCACCGTTTAATAGGATTATCAATCATAGAGACTAATCTCCAATCATTCCTTTCCTAATTCGTTACGAATGGCTCCATGGATGTACACATCTTAGCACGTACATATTTATGAGCAACATTCTGACACACATAAGGACACGTACTTGTGAACCTAAACTCCCTCATCATCACTAATGGAAAGCTAATCCTTTGGTGTGAAGTAAAACTTGACTCGACAGTCAGAACGGCATCAACATTTCAAAATCTTGAGTTTCGAAGAATGAAGAATAGCTTCTCTATTTTGAATTTCTTTATTTTTAACAGAAGGATGGTTTACTGCTTCTAGCTCTTTCCCTAACAGCCATTGAGTGCGTCTACTCACTCTATTACTGGGCCCAAGGAGCAAATCGTACTTAAGGGGCAAGAATAAGTTTGGAGTTAAAACATTCTCAGTTGTTTGAGTTCAAACCAAGTGCACTTGAAACTCTTGA
The DNA here is from genome assembly GCA_029747015.1 of Carnegiea gigantea. Classification (NCBI taxonomy): domain Eukaryota; kingdom Viridiplantae; phylum Streptophyta; class Magnoliopsida; order Caryophyllales; family Cactaceae; genus Carnegiea; species Carnegiea gigantea. The sequence continues at coordinate 180,716 of JAKOGI010001408.1, read as the reverse complement.
TCTAAATGCCAAGGTTTATAAGCAAAACAACTTTCGATTGAGCTAACACTTATCTTGTTCATGAGAGCACAGGTCGCTCGGCTCACATCCTAGTAAATAGTTCACTCATTCAATTAATGAGCTTGCTCAAGCCGCACCTAATTAGCTAAACGCACTATCGTTCATATAAAACTCGCATTTGCACATAAGGCAGGCATGTACCACGTCATTATGAATGCATTCCTAGGCAACTACATGAGATGTAAGACTCAGGTTGCGGCCTATAATCGCAGGACCTTGCTTTGATACCATCAATGACACACCCCCAGCCCCTGGGGCGACGAGCGTTACATTTTTCTAACTTCTTACTTAACTTCCGGGAGGAAACAGATAGAGTTTCCCCTAAAATCTGACCATTTTCAGGCTAAAAGCCATACAATAAACCCCTGCAATTAACAAAAGCGCATAACATTCTAAAATAAGCTCAACGGCTACACACCGGAGTTCATTGCTCAACAAGCAACTCGCTCGAGTACATCAAACAATATAGTTCATTAATAAAGGGGAAATGAAAGTTACAACTCAACGGTTCACACAACCGGAATACTGGGGTTTACATCCCAAAACGTAGTTAATTTCAGCTAAAAAGGACAGCTGACTATTTAGATGGTTGGCATAAATAGCTGTACAGAACGACTCCTAAACCGAATGCACTACATGAAACTAGAATACTTATT
>JAKOGI010001408.1:90000-175000 GCA_029747015.1 Carnegiea gigantea | reverse complement strand
CCAGTTTCCACTTCAACTGTTGAAAGAGTATTCTCAGCGATGAAGATCATCAAGACCAATTTGCGAAACAGAATATCAGATGAGTTTTTAAATGATACTGTTATTACTTATTTTGAGGATGATCTTTTTGAAAAAGTATCAAATGATGATATCATGTATCGCTTTCAAAATATGAAAGTTCGTCGAGGACAATTGCCGTAATTGTATTAGCTTTGTAGTTTCGGTTTTATGACTATTGTTAAATTTCAAATTTCAAATCATATGTATGTTTGAGTCCCGACCCGCTTAAATTAATTTCTGGATTCGCCACTGTATATACACACACATATACATATACATATATACATATATATATTGCATTAACTTGAAATAAGTACTCAACGAACTGAAATAAACTCACAAGGCATGAAACTAGCCTACATTCATAACTCGTGAATAGGAGGTAAGCATGCCAAGTTCATGTCATTTCAAACCATAGCTAACTAACTAACTTGCCATTTTCAAAGCATAACTAATCAACTAAACATACCATTTTCAAGCATAGCTTTTACGAACTTAACAAGCATTAATTACAAGCATGCATAGGTTGTTTTGAAGCCACTTATAAGCATGAATTCACTAACTAACCTATTTTGATTCAAAGCATTATTAGGTCAATTCGAAGCTACTAATCAGGCATAAATTAACTAATTATTCAAGCATCGATTCTAAGTGCTCGCATATTATTTCAAAACTACTATTCAGGCATGAATTAACTAATTATACAAGTATCAATTCTAAGCATTCGTATATTATGTCGAAGCTACTTATAAGCATGCATTAAATAAACTAACATGTATCGATCCAAAGCCATTTTCAAGCGTTAATTAACTAAACTAACATATATTGATTCAAGGGATCGTTAGGTTATTTCGAAGTCACTTTCAGGCATGAACTAGCTAAACTAACATGCATCGATTTAAACTAAATTCATCTAAAACAGGACATGCATAATCTCAATTAGTCTAACTAATCCTAAACTGACATGCGTCACTACTTAAGGGCTAAAACATTTTCGAAATTATTAATACTTGGGAGGTGAGAAACACCCATCTCGATTCCATGCTAGAGGACCTGATTATGGGCTTTTGGGACTTGATTTGAAAGCTTCAAACTAGAGATTCGACCTTCCTCTGCTGCATTGCCCAAACCCATGTGATCATAGCCCATTTCACGCCTAATCCCCGCAATTCGAACCCCAAATTGACCCCAAATGCTCACTCACTGACTGGAAATTGTGGGAGATGCTTGTGATGCGAATTCAACTCTAATTTATGGAGGAATTGGAGTGGGTAAAGACAGGGTTGCATGGCCGAGCTTCATTACGCAATTAGAGCTTCAATCGTTGCCAATTCAACCAAAGACACGGCGGAACCCTTCGAATTTTCACCCATATTTCATAGCTAAAGGTTTGTTTGATGATGGGGAGGTGAAATATGGAGGATTTCACGCTGGGTGAGGTAAAAACTTCGAGGAATTCTGGTGCTTCGAGCAGTGAGTATGGAGGAGAAGATGAAGAATGTGAAGAGCAGAGAGGAGAGAGAGGGATGTCGGGTAAGGGGGAGGGGGAGGGTCGCGTGGGGAGGAAGGAGAAAGGAGGTCATGTGCAAGATTACTAAAATACCCCTCCCTATCTCTTTCTTTATATTTTTATTCGAAGCTACTTAGGAATCGATACCGCTAGCTCAGTTCACGTTCCAAACTCTAAATTCGATAATCAATAACCTGACCATTCATCGATTATTCATTCCCAAATATATTTAGATTCGATTTAATAAACATCAAACTATATCTAAGGTTGACAACCTAATCGTATTCGGCTTCTCACTCGATTTAGTACTCGCTAATAACCTATATTAACGCTTACTAAAAATCATCGAAAGATTTTCAAAACTAATAATAATAATATTATTAATAACGACGAAAACATTCTTTTTAATACGATTATTGTTCACATAAGCACATCGATAATAATTTAACTCATATAGTTAATAAAAATACGAATTTTATAATGTAGAAGGTAAGACAGCTGGGTTAACTTAAAATAAAGAAGGCGGATCTTAGACTCTCCCAATCAATTGTCTTATGTCAGAAGTTGGGGGGCTGGTTGCAAGCCATAGTGGACCGGTTCAAAACTGAACTGATGGATGAACCAACCTGCAGCAGCCCCTCGGTTCCTAACACAGTCAACACCACACATACAAACACCTTTCCGCTTAGTTCATATGATGATGATGATGATGATGATGATGATGATGATGATGATGATGATTCTTCTTCTTCTTCTTCTTCTTCTTCTTCTTCTTCGTTTCACCCTGCAAGTCACATTCATGTAACCCCCACTCCCAAAAAATCAGCACAAAGCACCAAAGCATAAAATCTTTAGGAACAATGTAATAGACAACAGATCCTTAGCCCGAACAAATACTATAATCATTGTCCTAATGTGGTTTATTTTCCACAATGTATCATGACATGTGACTGATTTTTGTAAGAGGTAACATTGATTATCCCTTGCTTGTTTATACTTGCAGTTATACAGTTCATATAGTCTCAAATATTCAGTTGTTATAGCTGACGTAACGGCATGTGGAAATGAACCAAGTTGAGTTCTCGGGGTTTGTGAGATGGTTTTGTGAGATACTCCTATGTCCTGATTGAGAAAAAGGAAAAAAATTATAACTTGTGATTAAGAAGAGTCGAGTCAAGCCCAGATGCACTACTGAGCTTTGGACGGGTTTGCATAAATAATAAAAACATTGAATAGAAATAATCATGCAAACGATTGGCCATTGAGTTGATTCTGAAGGCTAGATTCTTATTCACCATGGAAGCTGATAATTGCATTTAAATTCAAAAAATAATGAAAAGCCCTCACAGAATTTCCCCCTATAGCATCAGAAGTCGTTGGTAAGAACAAAACAAAACTAAAACACAAAAAAGATACTGATACAAATTATTTTCCACAACTAGTAGAAGTCCAACACGAAGTTGCTCACCCAATAAATTTTCTTGCGTCAGAATCAGGGTGGCCTATTGAAAGCCAGTTCACTGAACTAGTTCAGAACTGAACTGACAGATAAACCAACCAGCAGCAGCCCCTCAGTTCCTAACAAAGTCAACACCACACATACAAACACCTTCTTCTTCTTCTTCTTCTTCTTCTTCTTCTTCTTCTTCTTCTTCTATGTTTCGCCCCACAACTCACATTCATGTAACCACCCCTCCCAAAATAAATCAACACAAAGGGCCAAAGCTTAAAATCTTCAAGAACAATGTAATATACAATAGAGCCTTAACCTGAACAAATACTCTGATCATTGTTCTAATGGGGTTTATTTTCCACAATGTATCATGACATGTGACTGATTTTTGCAAGAGGTAACATCGATTATCCCTTGCTTGTTTATGCTTGCAATAATAGAATTCACATAGTTTCAGATATTCAATTGTTATAGCTGAAGTAACGGCGTGTGTGGAAATGAACCAAATTCAATTCTGAGGGTTTGTGAGATGGTTTTGTGCATTACTCCTATGTCTTGACTGAGAAAAAGACCCAAAAAAAAACATTATAACTTGTGATTAAGAATAGTCAAGTCACGCTCAAATATAATAGTGAGCTTTGGACAGGTCTGCGTAAATAATAAAAACACTTAATAGAAATAATCATGCAGACAATTGTCCATTGATGTGGTTTCAAAGACTAAATTCTAATTTCTACCAATTGATACAATCAAGAACTATTTCATCACTAAATCAGCCCCTCTCCATTGTGCACCTAAATTTCAAGCTGTTGTTATTGTACTAACCATCAACATGCTCTATTCTGCTTCTGTCATCTTTCATACTTATTATTTTTCAAGCTTGTGCCACTATCCTGAAATGGTTTCAAAACAATTGGATCACTTGGAGTTAGATCAAGGACTTGAAATGTATGCTAGCTTTCTTGATTCTTATATCATGTTTTATACTCGTCCAAATGATGTTTGAGAACCCTTTTTTTTCTGTGAAATCTAACCCATCAAACATTTGAGCATTTTAACACAAGACGGTAAGTGTAGAATTTACCTGCATTGGCTCATGATGGATAGGTAAAGTGTCTTGAAACTCTCCATTGCAATGTGAACAATATGGACAACGTCTCTCTCTAGCTGCAGTTGTTGTGGAATGTTCACCATATACTCCTCATTGATGTTGTTCCTCTTCTAATTCTTTGAGGTATACCTCCAAATCTGCTTCAGCCAAACGTGCTGTATTTTGGTAGTCAATCCTCTCTATTATTGTATCCTTCCGCATTCTCCAAGTAACTGTTCATCTCTGTCTCTTAGTTTCACCGTTTCTGTTGGCCAATTTATTCCAATTGAGAATCGTCTCTCAACTTTGTTTGCTTTGAATTCAACTCTATTTAGGTGAAACAACTGACATATAAGAACATTATATATATTACTATTTTGTTCTTTTCATTAGAAACATTATGCATAGTATTTCGGAGCACATTAATCAAATAGGATCATAGAATGTACATACCATTAGGAACAATAGCGGACCTGTGAAGAATTTGCTTTTGTCTCGCTTCCATTCAATTACTGCATCATTGAGACATTTGATGATATATGCACATCAATTGTAATTGTGTATTTCGTTCACATTACGTAAATACTTATGCACACGAAAATGACGAGTGTCATTTGCATTTCCAATAATGCAAGTTGATATGGCATATATGATAAAATCTATCAAGAACTCAGGACTATGACCACCACGTTCTAGAATGACATCATCCATACTTCTAACCGGTGGTCCACCTCTTTTAATATTCCATCTTTTTCTCCATTGCTCTAAAAACACTGTGTCACTTTCTGAACTTTTGCCTTCACTTACTTCAAGCGGCCCTATTGATAAACCTAGAGTGACATGGACATCTTCTTCATATATTATTAGTTTGCCATTGCTAACGTTCAGTGAGGTGTCCCATGGGTCACAGTTCTCTAGCAATCACCTTGCTAATTGTTTAGGAATCAATCTAATTCTCATAGATAAAATCCCTTCAAACCCTGTCTCCATTATGGCCAACCATTGTTCATAGTCTAGCCTCTCGACCAAATTCAAGAAGCCACCTGGGGCCATTCTATCATAAAGTAGTGCTTTCCATGATTTAGTCATAATAGCTGAAAGTTCCAGATTGCCAATTATAGATTCTTGAACTTGTACATGCTTGAACTGGACTTTCTTTTTATTGGCCAGCTTCAAGGTATATCGCTCAATTTCAATCCCATGTTGTTTCTTCTATTTTTTTTTTCCAGTAGGCTCATGTAGCTCAGGAATAGTATCTTTACCACATTGAGTACCTTGCTTATCAGTATTTTGGGGCTCAACTTGTGTATGGGACACTTTTTCATTTCCATCGACTTGGCATAGCAATGTCCTGTCATACAAAGATGTGGTCAGTACTTGAGCTTCAAGAAATAAATACAAAGAGGTTGAATAATGTAGCTGCCACCCAACCAGGATAAAAAATAAATAAAGTGCTTTAAAAAAAAAAAAACAATTCTTGGCACACTATTATAGAACAAATTGTTTGCAGTGTAGACAACGTTAAATGTCACATTTCAACGATGTAGTAACTCGCACGTGCATTTTTTGGGGTGGGGGGGTTGATGTTGAACGTCGGCACAATTACTAATTTGTAAGTTACTTGATTGTGATGATGCTGGTTCTTTTTCAGTAAATGCGATGTAAGGAATCACAATGCAGTTAGTGTATTAAAGGTAAGCATAATATAATATCGTCTGCGATTAACAGAGACAGACACTTTAGATCAAAGAAAGTGATGATCTACACACGCACACAAAAAGAGGTAGCAAATACTTTTGCGAGGCATTGTACGGAAGTCCACTACTGTCCAAGAGGTAAAAATTGTCACAAAGCTTTTTTTTTTTTTTTAGCTGTTAGGAAAATAGGCATAATCTAAACAAACCATGATCCTGATAGTGGCCCTCTAGGACAAGCATAACATCACACTTGACTATGGCGAAGACTCTATCCATGGTAAGAAAAAGATGGGCAACCTAATTACCTCATGAGTTTCATCAAGATTCACTATTCATCACTTTAAGTTGTAGAGAACCTCCCAATTACTCCTACGGCAGACACACTCCTATGGCTGACACACAATATATGTTTTGCCTCTAGATAACTTATTCCCCCTTCTGTTGGAAATTGCTTTGCTTTCACCTAGTATACAGGAAAAAGGACATCAAGGAAAGTAAACATGTAAATGGCATACAGTATTTGTAAAAGGTAAGCTTCACGTAAGCACAATCAAGGAATTTATATCGTATATTAACAGGGGAAAGCTTTATGACAAAATATGCTCATTAAAATATAAACTTATTCGGCTCGAGAATAGGCCTTTTTTGTATTGGGAGGGGGGTGTTCTGATTAAGATGTGAAAACGTGATGTTTGTTCAGAGACTCTCTTAATGAGTGGATTCCAGCACTACTTCCAAACTAAAGGGGCCAACTGTGGAAATCACATATTCATGTAAATGGTTTTAGTGAAGATACAAAGCAACCCACTTTGTCGATTACAAACTTTCACCTATATCAATTTCTTATAAAACACCTGGGTGCCCCCTTTGTCTCCTAGAAGCAAAAACAGTGATTGTGCTTGGATTGTGGTGGAAATTTGGAAAGGTTCAATACCTTGTCATCCAGGCATTATTCCTATGTTGCACGGATAAATATCATCAACACTTTGCATATTTCCATCATGTCATACTGGGCATCAGTAAAGCATATGAAAAGCATTGAGCACATCTACAGGGAATTCTTATAGGGAGATCATGGTGAGAATCACAATCCTAGGTCAATTAGGATCTTGTCTGCATGCCAAGAAGGGGTGATGGCTGTTCACAATCGCACTCTAGTGTGGTTCACTATTGAGTTTGGGTTAGTTCACGGAGCGCTTGGATATTGTTCAGTGTAAATGTCAGCAATGCATGCTAGGAGGCACTAAGAGGAGAAGAATCAGCAGTAAGAGAGTGAAAAGGAAAAAACCTAGATAACTTATCATCAATCTCAATTGCCATTATCATTCAAGGTAATGAATGATGAAGCTGATTAAAATGAACACTATGGTTTAACTAAATAATTATTGAAATTAACAATTTCAAATAAAGTATAATTGAAAATATTCACCAATTTCAACCAATATTTCGAATCGTTAGAATCAATACAATGAAAGTTCGATTATTTTGAATTATTTTAATAACTAAGCAAATCTCTTACTTGGCTTTTCGCTTGTATGTGATTGTCACTCCTTGCCTTCTGTCTCTGTCGTTCAATATAATTTGAGGTACAGTATCATATTCTGCACTCACACCTTCGCAACTCTCTGCCATTGATGTTGGTTACAGGTTGTAGTAAACAAATTCTACTGCTCTTGATTCCTCAATGTCTTGCTTGATAGCGTGAAGCTATTGCTTGTATGATGCACAGTATAGACTTGGAGAGGAGTTGAGTTGCAGAAGAAAAGAAACGGACAGGCTTGAAGATGGCAGTTATGGGGAAGTTTTCAGGTCGCGCATTTTTTTTGGGTAGTAGCACGACTTCAGTAATTTTGTTCTTGTCTTTTTAAAATGTTGCGTTCCAACGTGTCAAATTAGTCCAGCTGTGCATGAGAGTATAAACTCTCATGTGTATAATACATATATTGCTAAAAGCGAGTTCTCAATGGATACGTTCTATCTCTCTCTATATATATAACCTTTGTTTTTGGTTCGAATTAAAGGAGCTTATTTAGAGCAGTTTCTTACACGTAAAAATCTAGAAAAGTTCTAATAAAACAAAAACAAATAGAGGAAAAAGAAGGTGCATTTGCTACTCTACATATCTATGAAGAAAATTACAGCATCAATATTTAAACAATCCAATCTGATCTCGGCACTAGTTTTCCTGCCTCTGTGTAAAAATGCTCTTTGCCAAAAATAATCCTAAATAATGTCTTAAGTCGACAAAAAAGTGGCTTCCTCCTTTAGTGGCACCTTCAACTGATCAAAGTCTCTTTAACATTAATTTCATGCCATAGCCAAAACAAAGTAGTCCCCATCTTTTAATGCAGGAACGACAATGGCCTGTCTTCATCATTCATGGAATAGTCCCTGGAATGTTTTGTTCATTGCGAAGTCACCGCAATGGAAAGAACTGCTTTATGATATTTACAGCTCTGCCTTTGACTCCATATCAATTTGTGATGAGGCATGTTCGATTTTCTTGCTCTGAGCTTGAGGAGGTGGAGCGGGTTGCTCAAGGGGATCCATTTCTTCACCTAAGATTCTTGCAGTGAATCGTCTTGCTTCCAGATCAAGATCTGTCCATTCGGCTATGATTCTTCTCGCACCCTGTAGATCAGAAAGAAGGTAGAGGAGATGGAAAAAAAATTTAAGGTAGTTACCAAATCTAAATGTGAATCCAAATCCATATCCCAAGAGTCCCACCACCTAAGGCGAATACGGGGCAGGGGATCAAATGTCGCAGCTTCACCCTTCAAGTGCAGAGATGCTAGTTCTATGAGACCCTATATTAAACACCATTTACTGCCTACTGCCATAGAAATGAAGTAGAGGATAGTACATAGAGATATTTTGCCCAGTCCAGGAAAAGTTGCCAGAAATTGGCTATTTCGGTTGTCCGGAAAGTGGACACAAGGGTAATGGACCTCACGAATAAAAAACAGCAATAGAGAACAGTATTTCTGACAATAGTACCTGAAGTTTCGGCTCTTTCGTCATAGGATTGTTGCAAAGGTCAATGGTTTTTGCCCTTGGTTTTGTAGCATTACCACACCATGACTCACACCATAGCCATTCTTGGGGAAGAGAGAAGATTGGAACAGTATGTTGTGCATAGTTTGGAAGGTCCTGAACAAAAGACACAATAGATCCATGATGATGACAAAGCATAAAGCAAAAACATGGACAATTTCAATTAGATTGTGTCAACCCAGAATTAAGAGATACCACAAAGCTTAAAAGTTTCTGATGGGATCTAACTCAATAATGCAAAGAAATGGAGATGTAAACATAACACGCAGCAATCCAAGCTTTCATATTTTATAGAATGAAAGAAAAGCCATAATTGAGGCTCCAACTAGAATCACTTTAATGAGGAATGGGAGCAATTCAAGGAGTTTCTATATTAATGCTCATGACCTGCAGTTTTAGTATGTAACTATGTAAGAGACTTTTGCTTTTACAATTTGACACCCACTCACATGCAGGCAGTGGGGTAACTGAAATGGGACAGGTGATACAAGATCTAGTGCTTTGTTAAATTTTATACATGCAACTCAAATCAATCGATCACCAATGACTCAAGGAGGTAATTAGGAGCTAGGTCCACTGAGTTTTCCACTGAGGTGCAGACTCCACCAGAGATTCTTACAAACCAGAACTTGTCGAGGGAATACGCCTCAGAAGTAGCCGGGTAACCTGCTCAATAACATGAAGACCTGGAATTGGCTGGAAAGAAATATCCACCATGCCAGAAGAAAGAAGGATAAACTCGTCTCCGGCAGCTCTTTTTCTGCCCCTCACCCGATAAGATCAAAATCAAAAAAAAAAAAAAAACAAAAGAGAAAAAAAGTAGTTGCATGCATGACACTATCATCATTGAGAGTTGAGACCCCCCCCCCCCCCAAAAAAAACCCAAAAAAAAACATCTGCATAGGCACAACCTAATGGACAAGCCGTCATTCAAGATGTTTAACTAGGCCCGCAAGACAGGAGAGTGAAATGAAGCTGGTTACTTATCAATTTTGGCAGCAAGTCTCCTTGTACACCCAGAAACGAATATCATGCTCTTTGACAACAGAAAATACAGTGGGTCTTGCATAGTCTATAGTCAAACAGATGTCATTTCATACATCCTCGCAAAGGCAGTTCAGAAGGTGTTTAGATGAGATCTTTCGAAAATAGTGATGTCTGGGAAACAGGATTACATAAAATTATGATGTTTGGGAGTGATCATTTGTAGAAACTTGTTTGAATATATATCTTAATAAAAAGGAATAAGACTTGTACAAAGCATAAGGGTGGAGTCATAGTCCATAGTTTGGGGAGACCAGGAGATGGAGAGGACAAAAGAGGGAGTTGCATGTGCCGTGTACATGCAATATAATTAATCCTTACAGAACACCTATCAGAGAATCCAGTGAAATCCTTCAAGGGGAATCGTTGGAACTAAAATCTCGCTTCCAAAGATCCAAAAATATTCAAACATCACTCTGACAATGATTCAAGTAGAATCCAATTAGTTGAGATATTACATTATTAACTCAAAATGGCTTTAAGATCACTGTCCATGCACACCTTCAGGAATAAGTGGATTCTAGTCAGTCTAAGTTGCTCAATCTATTTGTATTTAAAGGTCATTTTTACCGACAAATCAATGAATGCAATGGACAGTACGAAGCACTTAGTATGTTTTGAGCTGAATTTTGATTAGCTTTGATCATGGCATGTGTGATTTCAATTCCTATACAGAAACTTTTGTGGCATATCCTACTAAATTGAAAAAGCATTGTAGAAAATCAAAAACAAGGAAACTATTATCGGGAGAATTTTCAATCTAACCATGTGGACTACATCAAACGTCAAACTGAAATGTCATTTGTTTGTTCTGTATTGTGAAGGTGAGAACCAGTACAATCCATGTTGTACCATTTAATTTGAAAGCACAATACATATTTGCCAACATAACAAGCCAGAGAGTTGAGCGGCGGGGACTTTGTCTGCCAGGTGGACTTCAGTTTTGGATGTCATTTGTCCCAGGAGGTGTAAATCCCTGTGATAAGGAATTAGGGTGCACAATAAAGGACCTGTTGGGCCCAATTATCTGTGGTCCCCCCTCCCCAGCCAGGTGTACAAGGAACCCATCCAGTTTTGAAAGGATTAAAAATCAATAAAGTAATGTCTAAACCCTATGATTCAAAACACCAATAAAAGATTCTGAAACCAGAATTTAAAAAGAAAAGAAAATTTCCATTGCTTTTAAAGTTTCTAGCACCTGAATGTACAAATACCAGGAACGTCTGCAGAAGATTTACTGTTATGAGGTAAATCTTTTCTTTACTATTTCAGACTTCGTCACTTTGAGGATAACCTGTCATCCAAAATTGTAATTCATTGCTTGCCCTTCTATAAAGATGGAATGCATTTGAGGCAAGCCACTCCCTCTTCTCAGTCACACAACCAAATCAGCATATCGCAATATTAAACTTTTCAACACAGTAACCCCCCCTCCCCCCCAAAAAAAAAACTTTTTTCCTCTTTAACAAGGACTATCCTATTTAGATGAAAAGTCCACGAACTTAAAACAAAGGAAAAAAGCCTGCTGACATGCACTTCTGAAGTCAAGCAATGACCTCCAACATATATCCATGAGCAATAGAGAAACAGCACTCAAAGCTGTAGTTCAGTAAGTTCCTGAAACATTTCCGCATAGGATAAAAGTTGGTTGTACCCCTTCTTTTAAGTTCTCGACACCCCCCCCCCAAAAAAAAAGATAGTATTCCCATGGAGGCTTTACTGACACTTAAATCTTGGCAAGTATTTCTCTTGACAGTAGTCTGGACCATCAAAAGATCGTAAATCAGGCAGGGGAAACAAACAGCCAATAGGACCAAAGATATTTCTTAGTTTTACAAGACACAATATCAGAAAGCAATTAATCATAAGAATAGACTTGCCTGATCCAGATTAGAAAGACTATTAGGATCCTTGCTTAAAGTTTCATAGAATACTCTCAGAGTGTCTCCAGCAGCTGTTTGTCGGAATTTGACCAGATCAACAACATACAAGGCACTGCAGGATGAACGTTTTACATAAGATGGCTGTTCACACGGAGAAGCAGAAAACTAGTTTCACAGACATACTCATACCTAATATGATAAGTTTTGCCTCGTAAGTGGTCCTTCCAAAATCCCTGTTCACAAAACACAAATGGTGATCACATGCATATAACAAGATAATCCACAGGATTAACTGCAAACAGTATCCGATGTGCATACTTGTCTCCAAAAACGATAGCCATCCATATCTTTGTTGTTATCGCAAAATGGAGTATATGCAAGAGGTTTCCCTTTAATATCCATGTCATAAAGCTCTCCCATGTCAGCCCTAACAACCTGGTCTGCATCAACGAATATAACCTGCAGATTTATGAACTTCCTAAGTACAAATTTTCACACGTTATAGCAATATATGGGCTTAGTAACAGAAATGCAATAGTGACATCAAAATACAGGATATCACCTTATCCAATGAAAGGGGAAAAATGACATCAAGAAACAGGATTTTATATGCCCAGATGATGCGTTGCTTTTCAGTCTGCTTGTGCAACCATGTGGGCCACTTGTAAGTAATCAATTCGTAATCAAATCCATATTCTTGAGCCATGTGTGGAATTACATCCTGCAGTTTGGTTGTGATAATCAGATACTGATGGCATTGACAATTGATTCAGCTCAATTTTCCCAGAAACTCCCACAAAAGAGAATATGGTATAGAACCTTGAACTGAGGAGACAAGTAGTTCTTGATAAACCAGAACTTGACAGGCCGACGAGTGTTCTTCAAGACACTCAAAATCATAATCTTGAGAAAGCGTTCATATCTGTAAAAGAAGACATTGTGATATGTAACAGAAGGGGGAAATGGAAAGGGAGGGGAGGGGCAACATAACTGCCTATAAAAATATTAACAAAAAGAAAGCCACAAAAGTAGCTACAGCAGAATGTATACACTGCAGCCACTTTCATGGATCACAGAGGTTTCAGAGACATCAATTCTCTAGAAAGATCCAACACTCTGAACAAACAATTAAATGCGATCTCTACAACAAGCTCCTGGCCATTCATTGGTTTACACTGGCCAGAGATTTCCCCCAAAAAAAAAAAAAAGATTGGCCAAAAAATATGATTGATACCCTTAGTAGAAAGTATCCAACATTGCATGGCCAACGAATACTTATCTCAAACATCTACGCAATATATTCAACGACTTCTTGGACTTCAAGAGCACAAGAAAGCAACTAGTAAATATAAATAAATACTAGTGAACCAAATTACCACTTGGGACCGGCGGAACAACATACAGAATGAGAAGGATACATGCTTCTAAACAGTATCTTAGATGGACTATACCTTGTAGAGACCCAGGGAAAACAGAAAATCAAAAAATACAGTGAATATACCTCAACGTTGGTTATGTGTACTACAAGGAACTTTTTCCTGCACCCCCCAGTTCTAGTATTGTCACTGCCTCTCAATCAACAGGGCACTTGATGTCCCATTAGGAAGGCCACCCAAAGCATAGTCAGTACAAGGATGCAACACCACGAAAGATGAAATCTTGAAAAGCACTTCCTTGAGATGCAGATGACAATTATGTTTCCTAACAGATGGTCTGCTTCATAGCCAAAGAAACTCTTAATGGCCAACTCATTCCTCAGTGTTTCGGCGAATCCCAGTAGCATCAAAGTTTTTCTTCTTTAATTTTTTTTATTTTTAACGGAACAGCACCGACCAGCAAATGAATGGTCTGTTCATAACCAAAGAAACTCTCCGAGGTAGAGCAACTGCTTTTTCTTGCTCCTAGCAGGCATCTCAACGAATAGCAGGAAGTCCCACTAAAAGATAAAGAGAGAATATGTTTTCTGTTTGATCAGAGATACTGTGGGGAGTTTCCTCGGAAAAGCTGCCTAGAATTGCTGGTTAATGGAGACAGGAACTCCATGTTTCTGGAAGAACTCAGCGATTCATAAAATTAGACTTTGGCATGTGGATAGCTGATCTAAATCTGACATCCCAAAAGTTCACACACACACGCACGCACGCATACGCACACATTTAGATAAGGAGGGAGAGGGAGAGAGATCATAAAAATTGGGTGTTCTTGTGTTACAGCCTAAGCGAGAAAACCCATTGCTTACAGATAGGTTACAAGTCAGCAAACTGAATGTGCAGATTTCAAATAAACCCACATACTGATCCAAGACCACATGGTTTGAGTGCTGAGTTCATCAAGATTTCCTAGGCAAATATCACACAGAAAATGACCCTATGTTTATTATGCTCATGTGGACGAAAAGGCAATTGAACCCCAAAGGTCTGCCATTCTTAGACCAAGAGTGTCCCCAAAACTCTAGTTAGTAGGCAACCAACCACTTCGAAGCGACTGGAATGGTCAATTCTTGATAATACATTTTTAGTGCATGAAATCATGGGCAGTTTAAAAATATGAAGTGAACAATATCTGGGTTAAGCAGAAATCAGATGTACAGTTTTTTTTTGGGGGGGGGGGGTTCTTGAAATTTAATATTCCGTTGACACCAGATGGAGGGACTCTAAACAATGGAGGGACACATTTCTTAATGAGGAAGTGGACTTTTGAGTTGGCTCCACGGATTACAGGAAGGAGATTCTTTATCCCCTTCTCCACTTATCAATTGAACTAGATCCCTTTATGGCTAAGCGAAAGACAGGACAAATAGAGAGAGTAATAATTGACCCAAGGCTGGTGGATGGTTTATTTTCAGGAATTACTAATTTGCACAGGCGACAGGGCAATGTTCTCAAACTTTGAAACTGACATGCTACGAACAAGACAAGACTAGCACATATTCTTTCTGGAATAAATCCAATTAGGAGAGAGGCTTTCCACTTAGACTAAAATGTCACAGAACGAACGGTTAGCAAAACAAATGGCTATGGAATATGGCTATCATGCCTGAAGCTAAAACATCATTATTTAAATATGTCTGCAGTTGTTTGGCACTTCAAGAAGTGTCATTAACGAGAGTTAGAAGAAAGTCCATTTTGCCTGTTGCCTAACACGATGTCAGTTATAAATACAGACATGCAGACACCTGAGCATTGATCCTTTCCTGTCCACTAACAATATTAGTATATGGAAACAAAGAAATCTACAACCATGGGAATTACAGGTTAACTGTAGATCCATGGAATCAACTATTAGGTCTGTGAATTAATTTGGATAGCTTCCGGTTTATGTGATGGTAGGGTGTTATCCAAAGGAATGTGCAAGGAAATCTTCTTCTAGTTTCTTTTCCTCTTGGAAAAGCACCAATGATTACCTCAAAAACTACTGCTCTTCAAAATGGAGTTACGAAAGGAGAATGGCTATAAATGACTTATATTGAGGGCGACAATCAAATGGTTTTTCCAATATTTGTTCCATAATAGCCCATCAATCGTTCACAGTTCACATGGTTCATTTTTATCCGATATATGTTAAATTTGCTAAGAATGCAATTTCCATTAATCAGATGTCCAAGGACGTAAATTAATCTACAGATTGGATAGTTGGGATCACATTATCGACATACTTCAGGCTCAAAAGTGGAATTTTCTATTCATTATTGATTTTAGTCAAATCTTATATTATGACGAGTTGTGCCCAAGTGAAGACAATTACTGAGACTTGAGTAAATTGTTTCTGTACTTGTAAGAATAGAACTTTTTTTTTAAAAAAAAAAAAGATAAGACTCTTCACTGGTCATTTGTTTTGGTTTGGCCCCACCCCTTGCATGGGGGATTTTTGTCCTGTGTCCACTTTCAGTGTACCTCTTAGTCATATTGGGAAAAAATTTTCAGCTTCAGCATATAGCTAACTAGAGTAAAATGTCTCACAACATTGATCTCTACTTTTTAAAGTAGCAGGCAAGCAATGGTCCTTATATCTAGGATCCAACTTAAAAAACCAGATTGCCATGACACCAAAAATCAGCAAATAAAAAATGAAGGAAAATGTGACAACACAAAAATTAGAAGCATGAGAAAAAGACTTCACTTACAAATGTCCTGATGCTATTGAAAATATGTTAATGGGTGTCCCATGTCGGCCAGTTTTGCTGTCCTGCACGAGGTCCCATTTAACAATTGTAATTAGAAGCTTCATAAAAGGTTCAGCAGATGCCAAGATGCAAATCACAGAAATGTTTTAAAGCTACAAGACATTCAGATTTCCAGTATCCAAAGAGATGCTAAATGCCACATCACCAGAAAATGCAATTGTTGATTAATTTTCTTTTTTAAAAAAAGAGAGAAATCCATTCAAGCTTCAATAAATAGATTCTAAGTTTAGGAACACTAGAATGGCAACAACCACAACCCCCGGTGTGCGTCCCACTTCCACGGGGTTTGCGGAGATCTAGAGATAAGCAGTCTTACTCCTACAACACTCGTGCAAGCAAAGGGACTGCTTCCATGAGACCCACAAAAAAGATTTTTAGAGCACTAGAATGAAATAAAAGTATTTATAAGACAGGCATTCCATAGTACAAACATGCAAAGGGCTAGCAAAAATCTTGTCCAACCTAAAACAAATCCAGGCATGGTCACAATTTCTTCATCCAAATTTTAAACCTGCACAAAAAGATTTGTCCAAATTTACAGGACTGAATCTGGATTTGGTTATCCGGGCAAATTTGTCTGAATTTTCTGAAAGGATGCATTACTTGTGCAACGGATAAGGCCCAATATAAACGGCAAAGCGCATTTTCTGTCATATATATCGAACAGCTTCTGAGATATCCAACAAGAACTGCCAACCCTGGGCAGGTCAATCAACTTTCAGCCCACATAAAAGCTGAGCATAAGAAGGAATTAAGTAGGGAGAAAGAAACAACAGCAACACAAAAGCCCTAAAATCCAAGAAAAGAAAGCACCTAGGCAAAAAGTATGATAAAAGAAAATTTGACATATCATAATATTCCCTCTGTCCAGACCAGCAGTCCATTGGACTCATTATAGTGGTTTTTGAGTCAAAACTCTGATCCCTACTTTTCATCACTACTAGCAGTGAAAACTATTAAAAATATACACTTATGCAACTCCTTATTTAGTTATTTCTTAATGAATCTAACCATAGCAGAAGTAATTTCACAAAGTGAATAAACACAATAATGTTTGACAAAATGGTCATAATTAGCTAACTTTGACCTCATAATAAATGCAACAAGTTTTGAAGGATGGAGAAGAAATACAAATATCATTTTTTTCAACTTCTGACCCTAAAAAGTGCAGAAAAAAGAGTATCTAAATGGGTGCAGATGCATTTCAGAGGACAGACCAGACGTGACGTTCAGTGACCGTAGTTCTTCCAGGGGCTAACAAACATTACATGCCAATAGGCCATATGCATTTCTTTGGTGTCAATAAGATGATTTACTTCGTAATCCAACACCCCACAAGTATATTAAACCGAATCATCTGCATGGAACTGAAAGATTATATTTATGTACATGATGATGCATAGCTATTCGTCTCATTCATCAAGCCTAGCACCACCCTCTTATCCACAAAGATACTTGAGAGTCCAGCTCTTCCAACTCTCCACCCTCCCAGTCTACCTCTTTCGATCTGTCTCCACTTGCCCAAAATCTAAAACTTTGAAGGCCCAAACCATTAGTGCTTTAAAATGGCAGAGACAGGAAGATGATGTAGCATCAGAGGAACCATCAGCTACCTTGAGCCGTCTGATGTGTGGACATGCAAAAGGTACTAAGCCTGCCTGTTATTTATGTGAGAATTGCATGTCCCCTACGGAGCATCCACCACTTGTCATTACTTTAATCCTGTCAAGCAATACAGCTGCAATTTCAATTGCTAAGAGATAAATCACTTTCGGGGATTAATTTCCAGCCAATGATGTGGTGCATGTGGTTGAACACAGAGCAGAATTTTCATTGATAGATACATTGAACTTTGAACAAATGCAGCTGGCACTTTCCAAATGCTAGCCTTACTTGCATGCGACAAGAGTGGCGGCCTTGGAAGTACGGAAATTTTTCTCATTGGAAGATACTCTGCCCTCACCTGTGTTTTAAATATGCTCCCCCTTCCCCCCCCAAAAAAAAAAATGCATACTTCCTTCATCCCATTTTTATCTTCCAAACCAGAAAAAACACATTTTCTGAGAAAAGCTAATTAATACCATTACAAACAACTAATCAATGAGTGTACTCCCTAAATTACCCTTACATTTTTATGCTCAAATGCCAATAATATTTCCAATGCAACATTAAATAGGAGCCATACTAGTAAATATTAATTTCATCTAGTCACTATTGTCATGTTTTCCAAGGACAATGTTGTGGGGCAAACAAACCTTCATTTGGGGGGGGGAAAGGGCTCGAGGGAATACAGTTTTATCTAGAAGATATCGCCATTATGACAACCTGCATCTGAGAGAACTCCCTATTTAGTTAACAAAACATTTCAAACAACCCTTTAAGCAAGGACTATAGCACTAGATTCAGAAGAAGTACAAAAAATGAATATGAATTGAATCATTCAATGTCAGCAACAAAAAATAGAAAGGCACAAGTCTCAACATTGGAAACTCACGAAGACAACCACACATGACCAATCAATGTAAGAATTGCTAATACCAAAAATCTAATGCACAAATGAAATAAGAAACTTTATAGCTGTAAATCTCAGTATGCATCTCCCAAATTAGCAGCTGCAAATCTCAGTCAAACCAATATCTAAAAGGAATTCAGATTTCACGGATTGTAACAATCTTCAGATGCAGATGTTAGAGAGGGCGCCTGGCGGGCGGGGAAATTACCAGCTCAGTGCTATCAGTCTTTTTCGGTTGCTGACCTCCACCAATGAGGCCAGAAGCCCATTTGAATAAGTTTTTGTTCCAACTGCTTTCACTGTCCTGTAATATGCAGCAGAAGCAAACAAAGGTTAAAAATTGACAACATCAGCCAACAAATTTATAGAAAAAATGGAAAGAACCACAAGACTTTATCCCTTATGTTAATGGAAACCCACCTTCCCCAACAAAAAAAAAGGAAAACAAAAAAACAAGTGCTTATTACAAAGACCAACCTTCTTCCTTTCATGGGATTGATCATCGTCATCAGCAGAAACCAGCAATTTTTCATGTTCCTTTCCTTTCCTCTTCTCCACTTCCAAATGAACAACTTTACCACACAAGTCGTCTATGATTATCCGTTTGGATGAAGTTGTTCTCTGACTCCCTCCATCATCCTCTTTCAAAAGGTAAAGCTCAGAGCTTCTGCCCGGGGCAAGTTGCAAATACCATATCCCAGGAGAAACTTTCATTTGCCAATAGCCCAAATTTGCCATAACAAGAGTATCCACTAAATGAGGAGCGCTCTTGGTCCCAAGAATCATTTGAAGCCCTCTGGGTGGTTCCTGGTCTTTTTCAAAACAATGACCTGATTCCACATCCACAAGAGAGACAACCACATCGAAGCAGCATATTAACATGATTTTGTTTTGCACAACTGGTCAGTGTGTCAGTTGCCACTCAAAACGCAGTACGTTACCAGTAAGAACAAGTGCTTCAAGTTCAAATACAGCTTGAAGTGTCCTTGTCTCTCCTAGGTTTTCGAGCAGAATATTATCCAAGTCATGGCTGAGGCATTCAGCATAAACGCAGAAGGATATTAATAGTAATAACAATAGGCTAATAGCATACAACAACAACAACCACAATACTAGTGGTAGTAGCAATAACAATAATAATAATATTCGTAGTAGTAGCGCTACTAATAGTAATAAAAGCAATAACAACCAACAACAACAACAACAACAACAACAATAGTGATAAGCATTCGTTTCCCAATTGAAAGGTTGAGGGTTCAATTCCCACCCAGTGAAAGGCTTGGCCCTTCCAAGTCGCAGCTCCACCCTACTTTGCTTAGGCTCCTTAGTACTTACCCTTCAGGGAAAGGTGGTGGCCAAATAAAGAAATAAAAAAAATGAAGAAATTGAGGCTAAAGGTACAAGACCTATGTAACACCTGAAAATTCAAAATGCAGCTTGACAAGGAAACCATATTTGGGCACAGGTACAGGGCTACTACTAAGAACGAGAAAGACACTCAAAATGAAATCATAAGGTCCCCAAAACGCATGCACACCGGTGACTGTATTGGCATGGATAGAAAAACATACACAGCAATGACAGGCTCCACAAGCCACATTTCAGGGACATCAAGGTTCATTGTCAAAGTTTTGGATAGTGGCATATTTGCAAAGAACGCCTTTGGACCATTCACAGCATAGTCAGAGCTGCCAAAGTCATCCTGCACAACACAGTACAGGTCAAACCAATAATAAGATAAAGAATTCTCAAACCAAAATCACAAGCAATACCATTGTTGGTACTACATATCTGTAGTAATTCTTCAGAGGCAGATCAACAAGCGAACTCTGCCATCAAAAATAAGAAATATTAGCTTATAATTATCTTCCACAGAAACAAATATCTTCCCACACCTAATTCTTTTGTATAAAAATAGAGAAGTAGCAATGAACATCTGTCCACCCCCTCCCACAGATCAAATAAAATTGTGGTCAGATGGGACATACAAGATTACGAGAAGTAATATCAACATGAGAACATCAAAGGATATTTAATATGAAAACTTGGAAGGTAGAAGAATTAAAAAAAAAGCAAAAAGATACCAAATGAAACAACTTTGTCACCATGCACAGAAAGAAGATACTATCAAGCACAACTCACATGAAACAAAATGAACAATTTAATGCATACAGGACTATGAAATAAAATAAGCCAGGCATAAATCCATACAGTTCCGTTGCTCGGATATGGCTGCAGGCTCCACACCCGTGTCAATACAGGTAATGACACATGATTTGTGTTTGATATGCCAGTTGCAACTCAGACTCAGCATGTTTGACAATTTAGATGACGACCAAGATGTGAGCATTGATGAAACCAAAGCAGAAAGGCAGATTGATCTGTTATTCGTCAGTCAGTCACGAAATCCCCACACCTCTGTCTCCTTTCCCCTCCCTCTAACCCCCTCCCCTGTTCGCAGTAGAACAAGGGCAGATGCTCCTGTAAGTTAAAGTAAAACAAAGAAGCGAGGATTCTGCAGTTGAAAGCAATATTTGCATTGTTCGCGTCTCAACGACAGTAACACCAATTGAACCGTTAAAAAGAAAGAAGCGCGAAGACTCAGCCCATACCCTTCGAGAAATCAAATAAAGAATTGTGACAGCTCCCATAGTTATCTTCCAACTAAGTAACAGAGATAGGAATACAAATTTTCCAGCTTGTAACAATAAGCAGTCTTTGGCCTCTCAAATTATCCATTCAATTATAACTATGGCCATGTTCGGCAAAATTAGCAGTTTAGGTAGCAGATAGCAGTTCAGGTAACGAATAGTTGTTTATGTATTGAATAGCGTTCCTAATTTAGCAGCTAGCGGACAGCTATTTAGATGAGCGGTTGAAACAAATATGTTCAATAAATTTAGCTGTTAGGTTAGCTTATTAATTTAAATTGACAGAAAAGCATATAGATAATTTCCAAAGGATATTTTTTGGCCAAAAACTATGAAACGCAACTCTTGAATGCCAAAAGCTAATACTATCAGCTTTTCAAAAAAGCTACATAAAACGCTAAACGCTACTCGAAATGTAGTCAAAGAACTAGCTTACTGAACGCTAAAAATTGCCTGATTAGTGTATTAACTTGGTCAGAGCACTAAACGCTACTCAAAACGCTGTTGTCAAACACGACCTAAATTCCTATTGTGTTTTTTCTGAATATATGCGAAACTCTAAAAGTTCAAGCATACTTTGATATGCAGCAAAAACTACATTAGGGCACAGGTTCCACCAATCCAGTGTCCTAAAATTTTTTTAGAGAAAAGAGGAAACTTTAACATAAAGTCATAGACGCATAAATTTGCTGCTAGAGGTTTTACGAGCAAATTCCTTCATTTCAAGCTCTGTAAGCCAACCCAGAGGAATGGACGGTCCAGTATACAAAAATTCTTATTTTGTCACTCATGTAGACTAAAAACAAAGACCTGTATCTCAGACAATGCCCCACAAGGCTTCATCTCAGCAACCAAGAGGTATTAATTCAATGGAAGACCACTGTTCAAGTGAAAAATCTTGACACGTGATGGTATTTCCTTAAAAAAAAGTTACCAAACGCTAGAACATAGGCTTCCAATAAAGATCTTATATTGCAGAAGAAGAAATTTCAGTGTCCAAACATCATTCCCAAATAGGGCCACAGGATAGGAAACAGACTGAATACTACAGAGTATCTGACGACTTAATCTGTCCATATAATATACTTCCAGTCATGAAAACAAAATCTTTTCAACAAATTATGAATGGAAATTTATCATTAAAAGACAACCACCTTTACAGACTCTGCAATAATTTGAATTTTCTGAAGTTCTGACCCCCCCCCCCAAAAAAAAAAACAAAAAAAAGGGTAACTTGAGCACACTACTCACCAATGGATTAAGTACAATTCTCATGCTTGGCTGAAAAGATTTCCATAAAATGCGAAGAAGAGATGTGAGCTTCTGTCCTGATGCACTCAAGGGATCAATGACAGCATCAATGTGGATGCTAGAGTTTTCAGGTTTCAACACAACAGCGCTGTAAACCATCCAAAAAATTAAAAAATAAACAACAAACATGAAGGTAGAAAATGATAACAAACAGTACAGCGGGAAAACAGCTGGAGAACACAATCATGAAATAGCATTTCCGTGTTAGAAATAGTAAGTAATCATTGCAAAAGAAACAGCGTTAACATGAATTCTCCTTTATACCTCCTATCATGAGCTAAATTTCCCGCTACCAACCTGTTCCAACCCTCCAAAACATCAAGCATTTTCAATAGTTTGCACTTTTTAATCAATCAACAACTTGCTGTGAAAGAGAGATGGCGACGGGGGAGAGAGACCTTGCTTCTCAACAGAGGACCACACACAGTAATTCTAGAGAGAAACCCATAGAATTCTTTGTAAGCATTAAACATTTAATTCGCTTCATTATCTCCACCAAGATGTGCGGAATGCATTATCTCGTGGTATTTGATCAAATATAAAATTTTAAAAATAGAAGATAAATAGATAAAAGATGCTAGGAGAAAATAACCTGTATGTTGCATGCAAAATTTCAAAACGAGCAGCCTCACCACTTCGATCTCGTGTAGACATTGAAGATGAAACAAGCATAATGATATCACTGATAAATTTGCTGCAAACAGCATATGGAAAAGGAATTCAGCACAACCACAAACCAAGACAAACCTACGGTAGTTAAACCTATATCGCAAGTTCAATATTGGAATAGTGGAAAATTAGTCACTGCAGAAGATACAACTAGCACTAAGAAATAAACTATGTCACCAAATGTCAAATGATCCAGGAAGCACCAATCATAAGCAAACTAACTAATCTGATTCATGTTTCAGATAGTGATATCTGTGCCATTGCACATCCATCAATCAAGAATTAGGGATACATTACAATAAGAAAAAGGTTTTTAGGGGAGGGGGGGATGATTACTCTGTTTTTAAATTTCACACTTCTCAAGATTTATAACATTGAAAGAACACTACGCCTAGTGTCCACAATGGCGCAAGCATAGAAATAAGAAATCCACCATTTTGGAAAGGTTTGCCAATGGAAGAAGATTAGATGAAGTAGAGTTACCGTCCATCATAGTGCAAGTGCAGAAATAAGAAATCCACTGGTTTAAATAAGTTTGATGATGAAAGAAGATAAGATGAAGCAGAATTAGTCTTCTTCTCCAGCAACAGATCAGCTGCAGAGAAAGACGTCTGGCCCCCACAATGACACAGTTCAGCAGTCTACTTTGCAAATTTGAACGTTTGGTATTTTACAAATTTTATCATTTAGACCCTTGAGACATATTATTTGGAAGGTGGAACAACCACCAATGGGAGAAATTATTTACATGCAGATATTCCTGCAATTTTTTTCAACAGCTGTTAGAGGATTTGAATCTCTGTAGAATTTTTGGAAATGCATGAGAGAATAAAGGCCTCACTTTGTTAAGACGGCGTTTCCAGGTCATTGCATGAATTGACAAGTGCCTGAGGACCGAGGATCACACAAGATTACTGTGATACTTCATACTACTGTACAAGAAGAAAGCCAGTAACCCCCTGAACCAAAGCCAACCCAAAATTGACCTGTTCCAAACAAACCATCTTCCAAGAATAATTTCACCATAATGGCTTTGGTTTCAGTTTGCATTTTGTAGTCAAAAGTGTTATGCCAAATGCTCAGAAAAGGGAGCGCATGCCAAAAACTAAATTTTCTCAAATGTTCAAAAATGCCACTACAGCTTTTTTCAGTTAAAAATATCACTAAACTTTCAAAAATATTCAAAAATGCCATTATTAAAGTGGCATTTTTGAATTTTTGAAAAAGTCGGGTGGCATTTTTTGACTGGAAAAAGTGAATGAGCATTTTTTTTCAGGTTTGAAAAAGTGTAGTGGCATTTTTAAGCATGAACCCAAGAATATTCAAAGATGGAAGAGGGTATTAGTTCAAGTGATTATTGAAAGAAATAACCAAAGCTCCAAAACGATTTTAGAGTGCAATTTAGCAACACAATCTGAATGCTTTCACTGTGTTGGAAAGCAGAGCAAATTCCTCAAAAGTGCATTTCCGGCTATCAATTTTTCAGAATACTCTATTACACAAGTCCTATTGAACTCCTAGGGTAGCATTTGTATCTCTTCAGATTTTCTGTATCAGCCGGTAACACCACTATCTACTCTATATGAGAATTTTTCACTTGTTATACATCAAGAAATGCTTTTACTTGTCGATATCTTTGGCTAACAAAGACATGAAATCAGGGTTAGCGGAATAGAAGACCACGTATTTATAGCTCCTTAACAACCTTGAAGAAAAAGGAATAGAAAGGGGAGCTACAAGGATGTGGAAATCCGAATAAAATCGGTATATTTTTCACATTGTTAGCCAAAGGGGAAATTCCATCAAGATGCCACGCAAGGGTTGCTGCAGAAAGAGCGAGGCAAATTTGTAATCCTATCTGTTATCCACATTCAACAAACCAACTTTCTGGTAGAAGCCCAGTTGTAACAGGTACACAGGCTACACATGCTCAGACACAGGGTGCACGGAAACTAGATGATGTCGTATCTCCTAAGGAGTTCTCTGGCAATGTGTATTCTAGGAAAAATAGGAGATTTCGTAATCTAGAGATCCTCTTTTAGGATAAAATCTTTTTATTTTCCTAAATTATTTTTAGTTATCGTAATCTTATCGTAATCTTTGGATTTATTTTATATTCTTTTTTTCAGTTGTATTGATTCCTATATAAACCCCCCTTGTGCTTTGGGGAGAGACACACTTGAATGAATTGAATTATTAAGTTTTTCGAAAGTTCTTGTGTGATTTGATTAGGTGTGGGAATTGCTCTCAGAGCGTCCTACATCAAATTGGTATCAGAGCCTTTGATCCTAACCGCTGCGAAACTCTTTATCACTCGAGTTTTCTGTTCGAGCTTCCCTTCGCTTTCCTTTTTCCTTTTTTTTCACTTACGTTCAAAAAAAAGAGAGAAACAAAATGAAGAAGAAACCCTAACCTCTGCCGCTAGCCTCCCAGTTCGCCACCCAGTAGTGGATGGCCACCACTCTCGACCACCAACCCGAGGTCGCCACCTCCGGCCGACCACCACCTAACCTCCACCACCGCTGGCCACTCGCCGGAACCCTACAATCCCCAATTGCAAACCCTGCCACGCACACCACCTCTTCGAACCACCACCAACATGCACCGGCCACCAACACCGACGACCACCCATAGACCGGATCCCCTGGTCGACCACCACCTCACACTCGCCGACCCCAGCCGCTAACCAAAACCCTAAAAACCCCAAGTCTACCGCCCGCAAATTTGCAAAACCCTAACTACCCAAAACCCTAGACCTCAAATTCACGTTCAATCCTTCACATTCATTCCAAATTGATTTCATTCCTACGTTACCCACCAAATTTCGTCCCAAAACCCTAAAACAATTGACTTAAATTGCTCCACTTCGTGCGTCAATTGTTCGGACCCCAACTGCGAACCCTAACCCTAAAAATCGTCTTCGATTCATCAATTTCTTCCAAACTTGACGCCACCCCTCCACTTCTCTCACCGTTTTGCCACCTTGCCAACAGTCTCCAGCACCGGCCGCCGGTCCTCTCGCCGGAAAAGCGCTTTAGCAATGCGTGGGTTCTGTGCTCTTCTCTCACTGTTTTCCATGCTACTGTTGCTCGCTGGTGTTATCATAAAGGTCCCATTATTGCTACCTACAAGTGTTCAAACCCACTTGCTTGACCACTAATCTCCACCAACGCTTGATCCGCTTTTGCTGTCCCAGAAGGTACGGAGCCTAAACCATTACTTGTGGGTTGCCAAGAGGTACGGGGAACTCGATTTACCTTAATATGAGTTTGATTCTCTATAATCGAAGTTAGCCTAATTCCTGATTGTTTGGGTCTTTGAGTGTTTGCTTAGATCCCGATTTCTCATTGCTGCTTACTCCCTGCTTGGTTCGAGTTATACCAATAATCCATATCAAACTTTTGTGCTTTGTGGTGTGTGTAGTGATTGTTTATCACAGTCGTCACTATTGCAACTTGGTTTAATCTCAACACTTACATCTTGCATTCATAGTTGCATCCATTATGTCATCCTCACCCAAACAGCCTTACCAATCTCAGATTGACACCCTATCTGAAAGGCTTGACCGTCAAGATGCTAGGTCTAACAAGCTCGAGGCCAAAATTGACAAACTTACTCGAGCATTTGAGAAGTTACCCATGCTTGACCAACCCCCACCTCAACTTTCCCCTGAACTACTTGGGGGAGGGGGATGATCGTCATCAATGGGTCGTTTATAAGTCAAGTCGAGCTAATGAGCTTGAGGAGAGGGAACCAGAACCAGCAACTCCATCTAACCCTCGAGTGCTAGGGGAGGGGAGTAACTTGAGGCATGACCAAGGGGACCATAGGAACCGTCAGTTCGACACCCTAAAGATGACAGGAGGACGGGTACCCCTAGGGAGCCTAGGCATGCAGACCTTGAAACTGACCGTAGAGTGTTCACGAGGGTTACTCCAATATTACTCGAAAGGTGAAAGTTGATGTACCCTCTTTTGATGGAAAGATAGATGCTACTACTTTTTCCGACTGGATAGTTGCTATGGAGGACTATTTTGACTGGTATGAGATGTCTGATATTAAGCGGGTTCGATTTGCCAAGATGAAACTCATAGGACCTGATAGGAAGTTTTGGCAAACTGTCACGAGTCACCTTGAGCGAATACGTCAACCTCCTATCATTCAATAGGAAGTCATGAAGGATAGGTTGAAAGAAAAGTACCTCCCTTCTTTCCATAAGGCACACCTTGTCGACCAGATGCTAGACCTTAGACAGTCCACCTCTAGTGTGTCTAATTACATCAATAGTTAGGAAGAATTGACTCAGCGTTATGACCTTCTAGAGGATCCTTCCATTACCATAGCCCGCTTCATTCGGGGCTTACGGACTGACCTTAAGAGGGAAGTAACCTTATCTGCGCCTTATACTCTCGATGAGGCTTACCACAAAACTTTAGAGGTTGAAAAAACTTGATAAGCTTTACCCTGTGCGACGTGCTGCTCCTTCCTCTAGGGCCCTTGCCCGATCTGTTCCTAGGATGAATGAGTTTTTTGTGAGTGCTTCAACTTCTAAGGGTTACAACCCTCAAATCCCACCTAGAGTAGCCCCTCAGGGAGCTTCTTCTGGTACATCTCGTAACCCATTCCAATGTTTTAGTTGTCATGGGAGAGGTCATTATGCTTCTGAGTGCCCTCACCGTACCCTGGCCCTAAAGCATGAGTCGTTTGGACCACCCAAACTTAAGAGGTTGTCGACCCTGAGGGAGACTTTGAAGATCTTGTTGATGTTGAGAATAGCCTTCTTCTTGATGCACATCTTGGAGTTTTAAGATGCCTTTTAGCCAACCCAATCATAAATGATGAGTGGAAACATACCACCATCTTCTATGCTCTTATGAGGTGTGGGGAAACTCTTATGAAAATGGTTATAGATGGTGGCAGTACCATAATGTTGTTGCTGAGGCCACTATAGAGCGTTGTCATCTTAAGGTAGAACCTCACCCCCAACCTTTCAAAGTAGCCTGGGCCAACAAGACCCACCTCACAGTTACCCATAGATGTAAGATTCCGATCCAGATTAGTGGTTATAAGGACGAGGTTTTATGTGATGTCCTCCCAATAGATGTCGATCACATTCTCCTAGGTCATCCTTGGCTTTATGATCGGAATGTCTCACATAACGGGAGAGAGAACACTTATACCTTTAGGTACATGAATAAGAACATCACTCTTAACCCATGTCGACCTAGAGAGTTGCCGTCTTCCCCAGGTCCCAAACCTTCCCCAACCTTGTCCTCTCCCCACAGTGTGTCTATTCCTCCTAGGGGAACTATTTCCCTCCTTCACCACAGACCTTTTGAAAGACTGGGAAATTCTAACAAGTTCTTCCTAACAGTCTTAGCTAGGGAGCAAGCTTCAGACTCCATTGCCTTCCCTAACGATCCTTCAGGCGATCTGTCTATTCGGGACCTCCCAGTTGAGATTCATGACTTGCTTAAAGAATTTGTCAAAGTTGTCCCCGAGGAACTTCCTACTGAGCTACCTCCCCTTCGTGACATACAACATGCTATTGACTTGGTCCCTGGTTCCCAACTCCCTACCCTTCCTCATTATAGGTTGAATCCAACTAAGCGAGCAGAATTGGATAGGCAGGTTCAAGAACTATTGTCTAAGGGCTTTGTTCGTCACAGCATGAGTCCCTGTGCAGTCTCTACTTCCTTACCCCTAAGAAGGACGGATCGTGGAGGATGTGTGTCGATAGTAGAGCCATCAATAAGATTACAGTCAAGTATAGGTTTCCCATTCCGAGGTTAGATGACATGCTTGATTGTCTTGCTGAAGCTAGCTGGTTCTCTAAGATAGACTTGCGTAGTGGTTATTACCAGGTCCACATTAGACCAGAAAATGAATGAAAGACCGCCTTTAAGACCCAAGATGGCTTATTTGAGTGGATGGTTATACCTTTTGGGCTATCCAACGCTCCCAGTACCTTTATGAGACTCATGACTCACGTTCTTCAGCCATTTATAGAAAAATTTCAGGTCATCTATCTTGAAGATATCTTGGTATATAGTAAGTCTAGGACAGACCATGTTGACCATCTCAAACAACTCCTGTGAGCACTTAGAGAGGCCAAGCTCTTTGCTAATCTGAAAAAGTGTATCTTCCTTCAAACCCAAGTCCTCTTTCTAGGATTCATTGTGTCCGCTCAAGCTATATCCGCTGACCCCGACAAAGTTAGAGCCATTAGAGAATGGCCTGAACCTAAGACCTTTACTGAGGCTAGGAGTTTTCATGGTCTAGCCTCCTTCTACAGGAGGTTTATCAAACACTTCAGCTCTATCATGTCACCTATTACAGACTGCTTGAAGAAAGGCTCATTTCAGTGGACTCCTAAAGTGGCATCTGCCTTTAAGGAGATTAAGGAGATGATGTCATCTGCTCCAGTCCTTAGGCATCCTGACTTTAGTAAGGTTTTTGAGGTTGCTTGCGATGCCTCTGGATATGGCATTGGTGGAGTGTTAAGTCAAGAGGGACACTCCATAACATTCTTTAACGAAAAGCTTAGCGAATCTAGGCGGATCAAGTATACCACCTATGAGAAAGAGTTGTACGCTCTGCTTCCGTCCCCTAGTCATTGGCGCTATTACCTTCTCCCGCATAAATTTGTTGTATATTCGGATCATGAGGCCCTTAAGCACTGGAATTCTCAGTCTAGTATCAATCATAAGCATGCTAGGTGGATTGAGTATATTAGTGAGTACTCCTTTGTCCTTAAGCACAAATTTGGTGTTGAGAACAAGGTGGCCAATGCCCTCAGTCGCATTGGTTGCCTCTTACAGACAATCCAGGTTGAGGTTCTCGGTTTTGACAAGCTCAAAGGCACTTACACCTCTTGTCCTGACTTTTCACTCATTCACTCGGACTTTCGGCTGGAAATCGCAACCATCACGTTGACTTTGTCATTCATGACGGTTTCCTATTTCGGGGGTCCAAGTTATGCATTCCTAAGACGTCATTCCGGGACTTCTTAGTTCTTAGTTTGGGAGATGCATGCTGAGGGACTAGCTGACCACCTGGGTAAAGACAGGACCATTGCTTTGGCTGCAGATCCCTTCTATTGGCCCTCTCTTAAAAGAGATGTACATCGCATTGTGTCTCAGTGCCGCACATGTCAGTTAGCTAAGACTAAGAGGCACAATACAGGACTTTACACTCTTCTTCGTATCCCACATGCTCCGTGGAAGGACATTAGCATGGACTTTGTACTAGGTCTTCCTAGAACATCCTGTGGTCTTGATTCAATCTTAGTTGTAGTTGATAGGTTTTCTAAAATGGCCCACTTTATTACCTGTAGCAAGACAGATGATGCTTCACATGTTGCTACGTTAGTCTCCCGAGAGATTGCTAGGTTGCATGGTCTTCCCACTTACATAGTGTCTGATAAGGATGTTAAATTCATGAGCTATTTCTGGAAGACCTTATGGAGACTGTGTGGTACTACTCTGAAATTTTCTGTGGCCTTTCACCCTCAAACGGATGGGCAAACTGAGGTGGTTAACCGCAGTCTGGGGGGAGTTACTTAGATGCGTTGTGAGTGAGAAACAAGGCACTTGGGATTTGACTTTACCCCTTGTTGAGTTTGCATATAACAATGCGGTCAATAGAACCACAGGAAAGAGTCCCTTTGAGATTGTCCATGGTTACTCTCCTCGTACCCCTGCTGACCTCATTCCCCTCCCACCTTATGCCAGCGTGTCACATCCTGCATCCACATTAGCACAGCATATTCATGACTCGCATGCTGAGATTCGACGCAAGATTGCTTTAAGCAATGATAACTATAAGCATTCAGCTGACATGCATCGCAGAGCTGTGAATTTTGAGGTGGGTGATTTTGTTATGGCTCATATTCGACCTGAACGATTACCCAAAAACTCCCTCAAAAAGCTTCACGCTCGCGCCATGGGACCTTACCAAATCCTTCGGAAGTTGGGATCTAATGCATATGTACTTGATCTCCCAGACATATTAGGTATTAGTCCCATTTTCAATGTGGACGATCTCACTCTTTATCAAGGTACTTTCGAGCCTCCTTGTCTTCCTTTTGGGGTTTCTGCAGGTACTCAGGTCCCTAGAGTCCCACCTTTGCCATAGTTACAGATAGACATCGAGGCGGTGTTGGATGATAAGTTTGTGTCCTCTTCTCGTAGTGGGTTCCGACGCTTCCTGGTATAATGGTCAGGACGGCCCCAGTCATATGCTACTTGGATTACTGAAGATAAGTTTCGTGATATGAATCCGACTCTTTTAGAGTGGTACCTCCAAGACAACTCGTCAGCGTCGAGTTCTTTTCCGGTGGGGGAAAATGATGTCGTATCTCCTAAAGAGTTCTATGGCAATGTGTATTCTAGGAAGAATAGGAGATTTCGTAATCTAGGGATCCTCTTTTAGGATAAAATCTTTTTATTTTCCTATATTATTTTTAGTTATCGTAATTTTATCGTAATCTTTGGATTTATTTTATATTCTTTTTTTAGTTGTATTGATTCCTATATAAACCCCCCTCGTGCTTTGGGGAGATACACACTTGAATGAATTGAATTATTGAGTTTTTCGAAAGTTCTTGTGTGATTTGTCTAGGTGTGGGAATTGCTCTTAGAGCGTCCTACATTACTAGATATTCATAAAAATGTAAGCGAAACAACCAAACCAACACCCCAAATCCCACCTAGGCAAGCTGTTGCTCGGAGGCAGGGGGAGGAAGCATGCAACTTAAGTCCCTTTTCCAGAGCGGTTCTTTCCAGAGGACCTTAGATTTGAAAAGCATTGGGTGCTAACTGTTCCACAAACAAAACAAAAAGAAGACAGTCGAGTATGAAAAAAAACAAGGGCACATATGCAGATTCTAGTAACCTTGTCAAGGAATCAGGATCGACATCCTCCCACTTCAATCCTTCTATAATTTCTGAAATATGCTTTATCCTCTGCTTAAACTCCAACGATTCCAGAAGATGTAGATCATAAGACAGTAAGGTATTCTCTTCAACGAGGCCAGTGACCTGAAGAAAAAGTCAAAATCTAATAGATAATCTCCATATTTCCCAAGTTACCCAGAAAAGTAAAAACATCAATCCTCATTAGACATATAGCTTCATACTCCCAGCCCAAAAAGGGGCAGGTTCCACTGTGGTAACCATTTTTGCAAGGTGTTTAAAGAAGGAGGGGTAATGGAGGACATTACTGGCTAGGAAAAGCAAATTTAGTCTCTCCAGAACCGAACAAAATAAAACAGAGAGAAAACACACCCTGCCGTTTGTGATTACTGCATTCAGACTAGAATCATGTCCAAGATGCTTGCGTAGAAACAGTGCCACCTGCAAACCAGATAAGCTTATAGCAATGAAGCATAACAATTCGCTCAAAAACCTTAAAAATGAAAACCCCAAAATCAATACATAGCGACACTATCTTTGTATCATAATCAAGCAACAAACTGAATGTTGAAAAGTAGAAATATGCGAAAGGTAGAAAAGTTTGAAATGATAAGAGAAGCTTCCAAGTGTATAAAAAGAAAAACCGAAGCAACTTTGACCAAGAGATGACGAAGATACCTTGTTCAAGTGATTCTGCAGGTCAACTACTGAAGATTCCATCATCAAAGATTGATAGTTTCTGGATGGCAATTTATGTGCATCTGCTAGGTCAGACACTTTCTCGATGAATGCCTTCATGATTTCTGTTTGGGAAGATGATTTCTGCAAGTAGTCATGCTCATATAAAGAGCAAAGCTCATCCAAGAACTTCAACACTTCTTGCTTGTGGCTTCAAAAAGAGAAGTATGAACATATCATATGATTAAAACGCAAGTTACTCACACAAAAAATAATAAATATACATGACATTATATTGAAGATTCAAGACCATGAACCTGTTAATCAGAAGATGAACAATGTCTAACATATTACATACCTATATAAAGATGTCGTTACTTGAAAGATCTTAACAAAAAGGAAGGCAGGTGAATCAGTAGCCATACTGGGGCTAAATAGCACACCTACACGGGCTTTTGTTGAACCATCTAGCTGAAAATCAAAACAAAAATTTCTTGTTAGCCATGCCAGCAATTTCCAACTAAGTTACAATCACCAGCAAAGGGATATCAAGGATAAGAAGGCTAACAAGATAGCGGATTCCTTCTCGAAGCAATTTCATCCCCTTCATTGTTGTCAGATCAATTGCTAGAAGTTGTGTCACAGGCTTGACATTATCAGAAGCTGCAATACAGGATGACATTATGAGTTGAAGCCTTGCACGTCAGCTACAATAAGAAGAACCAGACCAATCAAATGCAAAAACTAACATTCTGGAGAATGCAAGTAGCTGATCTCGTGAAGTGCAGAACCCTCATCAAGAATAGATTTGGCAAGCGAAACAAACTTGGGCTTACTTTTTGCATCACTTATGATCTGCATAAAACAGTAACATGAGGTGACATCATTTTTTTTTTTTTAATGATTAATCAAAAAACTGCATTAGATAGGCACCAAGGACATGCCACTTACATATAAACAGGGTAATTACAAAAGAAAATCATGCTGTCAAGCTCTGTTGTATCCTCAACATTTAATTAGGTCCTTCCAATTTAGAATGATGATGATGGTAACATCGTTCTAAATAGGAAGGATCTAATTAGATGTTGAGGACGAGAGGGGGGGAGAGAGAGAGAGACCGGGGGGGGGGGGAGGGGGAGGGGGAGGGGAATGCAGATGTAGGAATTTCTATTTGTATTACCTGTGGATTGTAGCGACTTACACCACTCTCTAATAAGAACTTATCCAAGACATCAGTATGTGAATCTATATTGCCATAGTAGACTTGCTCCTGAATCCTTGGCAGCTCATCATTTACAGCACTTACCAGAGCTTCCTGATTAAGATAGGTTGATATTAATCAATACGACTATAACTTCATTACATACAATAGCGTACGTCCCAGAGAGAGGGGGGAAGACAATTAGAACCAGGGAAGGAAAGACAAGGAGTGAGAGAGTGATCATAGTTTATGCAAACCCAAACTTGTAGGCTATCTCACTTAGTAATCTTTCTCATTGTTCAGAAACAGCCCCTAGATAATGCTACATTTGGTAGTGATCTTTCCTACCTTTTCAGACCACCTATCACTAGCATTGTGTAACTAGGGTAAACTTAGACACATTCGGATCACCAATGGTGACATTACATTGGGTGATGGTTCTTTCAAAGTAGTGATGTCTGTTGAAACTGCACAGAACCTTGCAGAACAGACTTAAAAGATAGCTCATGTACAATGTCATCAGACCACTAGATTATACAAACAATGACCCAAGCTAGGTCACACTATGATGGGTTTTGGGGATGGTAAGATGGATCACCTCTTCTCTAATATGAGCTATCAGAGAGACACTTTCCTGATACAAGGTTGCACTGCAAAGATAATCTCATGGCTAGGTATGACTTGGTTGCAAGCAAGTGATATCAGTAGAGTAAAAGTTCCTTTAGTAAAATTTAGGTTTGTAAGCAGCAAAGAGGTACAAATAGGAGTAGAACTTCTTCAGCAACTGTATAGCTTCCAACGTACATTAACATCAATAATTTTTTTTAATGAGTAATCACAAATGCATCAAATAGAAACCAAGGTGGTGCCACCCATGGAAAAAAGGGGGCAATTACAAAAATCATCGTGCCCCGATGTTCTCATGCATAATGTTATTTAAAATATCCAAAAGACTCAAGTTGCTTCCACCATTAAGTTCAACACTCTGACTATACTGGATTCACAAAAGTAGAGCCCTTTTGCTCTCATACATTAGCTTTAATAATTAGAGAGAGTTACATTGAGGGCCCGTTCGCTCAACAAACTTGAATTCAATCCCTTATTTACCCAAATTTAAACATTTATACAGTATGTGCAAATCCAATGCAAACATTTATATAATTCATGCATTTACATACCCATATAAAAGGGGCTGACCTCATGTTTGTCGAAAAAAGGAGCTTCATACTAGTTTTCCCATAATTCTAAAGAGCACATATCAAAAAGATCAATTATAGAAGGTCCCCCCCCCCCCAAAAAAAAGGATCATCTACCCCTTTCATTTGTATCAATGTTATTATTGTTATAGGCTATAGCTCATACTGAATACAGATAGGATGTTCACAATAATCTTATTATTATTCACAATGATTTAAGTAAACAGAACATACAAAAAGCAATTTTTTTTTTTTTGATAAGTCATCAAAAGTTGTAATAAGAAGACCAAGGGGATGTCACCCATATAGAAGAAAAGGCCATTACAAAATACCATCATGCCCTCAAGCTCTCCACAGTAATCATATCGACCAAATCCAAAAAAGTCAACTTTGTACCATGAATGAGAACTTGACTCCAAATATACAAAGTTCTCAAGAATAAAGTTTGGTATCATCAATAGCCCT
This sequence comes from Carnegiea gigantea, assembly GCA_029747015.1. Lineage (NCBI taxonomy): Eukaryota > Viridiplantae > Streptophyta > Magnoliopsida > Caryophyllales > Cactaceae > Carnegiea > Carnegiea gigantea. Next base: position 139,428 of record JAKOGI010001408.1, on the reverse strand, counting down.
CGCCTTGCCCTCAAAAATCCGGCCATTCCTCTCCTTTCAATGCTCCACCAAATAGCCGATGCATCAACTTCCAAACACCTAGGACCCAACTCTTCGTTAACCTTCTTCTCCATGCCGCCAAAACATATTTTATGGCTTGAGGTTGCACCCAACCACCATCAAAGAAAGAGACAAATGCCACAACGCAGAGACCCACCGATAATAGACAAGAAGGTGGTCTACGACTCCTCCCCAAAACGCATAAGATGTCTACTAGCCAACTTCAAGTTCCTCCTTTTGAGCATGTCCTCCATTGGAACATACAAAACCAATTCTGAGGAACAATTCCTCTACCGCTTACATTTGTCACTACTTTTTTTCTTATTATTTTCTTTTCCTTTCTCTTTTTCCTTTTTTTTTGGGGGGAAGGGGGGGTATGGCCCATCAACTAATGTCATCAATTGAGGAAGGGCTTGACAGAAAAGGGGGAATAAAAGGAGGAATCCCTGCCCCAAATTGTATTTGCCCCATGTGAAATTTGAGCTCAAACTCCCTTGATGGAGGGCAGCTTAAATGCCACTGGACCAACCATTTAGTGGTAAATAATTCCCTTGCTTGCAGACAATTTCCAAATGTAAATGAGGTTTTTTTTTTTTTTTTAAATCAGGAAAAGAATAGATATGTTTCATTAACAAAAGACTGGATGCAAAGATAGCATCCTACAAAAGGCTATACACATCCCATATGCACAGAATCCACAAAATCTAAGAGATCAAGAGATGAGTAACAAAAGATCCCTTTGTCCCAAAAATAGAGCCTTGATGAAATAATCTTTAAAACATTGGAGTGGCATCTCCATATCCTCAAAGACTCGTCTATTTCTTTAACGCCAAATGCTCCAAAAAATTGCATGAGGAAATAATCTAGCAATCTTCTTCTTCGCTTTTCTACCAAAAAAGCCCTCCCATGCATAGAGGTGTTCCGAAATAGAATTGAACAAAACCCAAGAAACTGCCAAGCAACTAAAGGTTAGATCCCAAAGAGCTCTTGCAAAAGGGCAATGAAGCAATAAGTGGTTCACCGATTCTGCTGCAGCCTTGCATAACGGGCACCTGTTCACCAGAATCTTACCCCTCTTTGGCAAATTATCGAAAGTTAAAATACTATCATGGGTGGCCTCCCAAACAAAAAAAGACACTCTAAATGGAGCCAGAGATTTCCAAATGATCTTCCATGGAAAACACATTCCCCATATTCGATGCAAAGGTGCAGAGGGCATAGAGGCAAGCCTCATATAAAAAGACTTCACCGTGAAACTCCCTTTAGGATTGATATCCCATTTGACTGAATCAAGAGAGGATTGCCCGATAAGAATCCCATTCAGCTTAATAAGCAAGCTTATACGGGATGCGTCATCCACTAAGGCATCACGAATAAAAATAGGTGACCAAATGCACGACCCCGACACATTGTCACAATAGGCAGCCACAGTAGCTTCTTTATTGTCCGCAAGAGTATAAAGAGACGGGAAAAGGTCCCTCAAAGGAGCACCTTCACACCAACGGTCATGCCAAAATAAAATGGTAAAGCCAGCGCCCACCTCAAAAGAAGATGAGGAAAAAACCTATCCCATCCTTTACAAATAAACCTCCAAAGGCTTACTCCATAGGGACTATTTGGTCTAGAGGGAAACCACCCAAGCCCCTCCTCACCATACTTAGTACAAATCCCCCCCAAAGGTTGGTCTTCTCATTCATGAATCTCCATAGCCACTTACCAAGCAAGAGCCTCATTAAAGAGCTTCAGGTCTCTGACTCCCAACCCTCCTTCTGACATGGGAAGCTTAACAATATCCCATCTCACTAAATGATACTTGACATCAGCACCGAAGGAGCCCCAAAGAAATTTCCTTTGAATGGCTTCCAACTTAGCCGCCACTGACGTCGATATCGGAAAGAGAGATAGGAAGTAAATGGGCATGCTAGAAAGGACACTTCGGATGAGAGTGAATCTACCACCCTTGGAAAGATAGTTAGCTCTCCATCCAGATAACTTTTTCTCAAATCTTTCCACTACTGGCTCCCAGATAGATTTATCTTTGTATTTTGTTCCAGGAGGGAGACCAAGATAGTAGGTAGGAAAATAATCCACGGTGCATCCTAACACACCCGCTAGCAATTGAATATTATCCACCTGGCCCACTGGCAAAATAGAGCTTTTAGCCAAGTTGACTCGTAGACCAGACACTGCCTCAAACCAAATGAGAATACAACACAGGTTCACCATCTGCTCACAATCGTTGTCACAAAAAATGATTGTATCATCAGCAAAGAGAAGATGGGATACATTAATGGTAGTTGCGTTCCTTCGGCCCACTGAAAACCCAGATAGGAGACCTGCTGATGTAGCTACGAGCAACATCCTCGTGAAAACCTCCATGACCAACAAAAACAAAAGTGGAGAGATCGGATCCCCTTGGCGAAGGCCTCTAGAAGTTGAGAAAAAATCTGTAGGAGAACCATTGACAAGTATTGCAAAGGAAGCCGAAGAGACGCATTGTCGAATCCAAGTGATCCACCTCTCCTCGAATCCCATTCTTCTCAAGACATACATCAAAAATTCCCAATTGACATGGTCATAGGCCTTTTCAATGTCCAGCTTGCAGACAGCTCTCGGAATCCCAGACTTGATTCTAGAGTCAATAAGCTCATTTGTAACGAGAACGGCATCCAGAATCTGACGGCCCTCTACAAAGGCATTCTGATTCTCTGAGATAAGGGACCCTATCACACCTCTCAATCTTTGGGCTAAAACTTTAGAAAGAAGCTTGTAAATGCAACCGACTAAACTGATCGGGCAATAGTCTCTAATATCCTCTCCATTGGCTTTCTTAGGAATCAACCTAATAAAAGTAGCATTAAGGCTTGCCACAAATTTCCCAGTGTGGTAAAACTCTGAAAACATCCTTAGAACATCACTCCTAAGAGTGTCCCAATTCGCCTGGAAGAAAGCCATAGTCATACCATCTGGGCCTGGAGATTTATCGTCACAGCAATCATGAAGAGCTTTAAAATTTTCCTCCTCTGAGAACTCCAACTGAAGCCCTTCTCTAACAGAGACTAATAAGGAGGGCATCCTCAAGTTATCAACCTTTGGCCTCCAAGCTTCAAACTCAGTAAAGAGGGATTTGTAGAACCCATGGATGGAAGACTTCATCATCTCATCACCCTCCTCAAAACGGTTTCCATCTACAATCACAAAAGACATAGAGTTGAATTTCCTACGGAAATTAGCTACTCTATGAAAAAATCTAATATTCCGATCTCCAACTCTAAGTCACAATGCCCTCGACTTTTGTCTCCAGGATATCTCATGCATAAGGATGACTTTCGCTAGCTCATCTCTAAGCTCCAATTCCTCATTAGAAAGCCCAGAAGTTTCCTCTTTTATATCAAGTTGGTTAATAGAATCCATGATATTGTACTTCCGAATCTTGATATCCCCAATGACCTCTCTATTCCATTTCTTGATTTTCGCTTTGATCACCTTCAATTTCTTCGCAATCACAAAACTAGCATATCCCTCAACACTAGCCTCTTCCCACCATCTTTTAATAAGATCCCCAAAACCCTCAACTTCAAGCCACATATTCTCAAATTTAAAAGGAATTCTCCCCTTCTGAAATGACCCATTTTCTAAGCAAATAAGGAAATGATCTTGAAAGTGGTCTAGGCAACCTTTTTTGAATAGCATTGATGAAATGATCCTCCCATTCCAAGGAGACAAGAAAACGGTCAAGTCTTGAACTGGCTGGAACCTCGCCACATCTAGACCAAGTAAACCCACCCCCTTGTAAAGGAAGATCAACAAGAGCACAGCTATTAATAAAGCTATGGAATTCCTCCATAAAATTAGAGGAACTTAAACCCGAGCTCCTTTCGTGGGGGTATAAGATCTCATTGAAATCCCCTCCTACACACCAAGGCCCAGACCACTTGTCCTTAATAAGACAGAGCTCTTCCCAAAATCTCAATTTCTCATTCCTAGATTGAGGGCTATACACACCTGTGAAAGCCCAAGCGAAACCACTCGCGACCGTCTGAAGATGCAAGTGATCGAGAAGTCTCCACAAAAAGAAGACACCAAGCGCACACACTCTTGTCCCACAATACAAGGACGCCCCCTGACAAGCCTACTGCATTAAGGGCTGCAAAATCAATAGAGTGATTACCCCATAAAGCGCGAACATATGAAAGTGAAACGGCCTCCATTTTTGTCTCTTGAAGACACACAAGGTCACATCTCCAGTCTCTCAAAAAACTTTTAAGCAAAACTTTCTTGCCGCGGTCATTAATGCCTCTCACATTCCAAGAAAGCAGCCTAAACAGAAGGTACTAACATCCCACTTGTAGAGGCATTAGCTCTGTCATAGTTCACTCCGAATTCAAGCCTTCGCAATTCTCTTTGTCTTCTAGTTGCCGGAGGCGTTCTAACCACATTTTGTTTAGGCAAACGATTGTTTCTTTCAATTCTTGACAGAAGCTGAATCACCTCAGTCTCATACCCTGAAACGGCCACACCAATGCAGGATGCTATGCCTTTGAATTTGGAGGCTACCCATTTAGAGACCTTCTCAGAATTCACACTATGACCATCCCACACATCCTCAACAGAAAAAGTCTCATTGGAATTTTGAAGAAAAGAGAAATCAACTGCAAGAGGGGCTACCAAATCTTCCGAACCTAACGGGGGCCCAACAGAGATCAAGGGCCAATTATGCACGGTAGGCTCCCCCCCGCAACGTTATTCTCAGAAACGCCCGCAAAATTCCGCGGTTCTACACTCAGGGCAAGTGCATCCCTTACAACATCTTGAGGCAAATCACAGGGAACACTCCCATACAAGCCTACCCCCAATTGAAGAGAACTTCCCACCGAAAATAGAGAAGTTGAAATGGGATGGTCCCCATGCCCCCTGAACCAAGGAAGACTCGCTGGAGAAGATAGGGCCAGGGGAGGAGGAGAAACGGGGGGAACATAATTAGAAAACAAATTCACTAACAAAGTCCTTCGATGAACCCGAGACTGCAACAGAATGGTCCTTAGCCCAAGCATTACCAATATCATTAGAAAGCTGACCATTTATTTCCACCTCAAACCTTGCAGGGTCATACAAAGCAACTCTAGCTGGAGAAAAGGAGTCCAACAGGGCATTAAGGAGAGAAGCAAGGAGAGCGTCTACAGTAGCTTGAACCCCACCCGAGTCCTCCTTATCTGAGAGGATACCCCCATTGTCCCTCAATCTAAAGCCAAGGGATCGATTTCGACGAATATAAACCCGAGTACTCTTAGGATCAGAGACGCATCTTAGGCTCTCCTGGTTCATCCTTCTAGTCCCAGAAGACAACCCCCTCCTCTACACCTCCAACGGCTCGGCATGATCAAGAGTAACACCCGAATCACTCACCTCCTGACCTCTCCTCACAACTGAAGAAGATACCGTATCAACAAATGACCTAAAAAATGTAGCTGGTTCTCCCTTGAATCCACACTTGGGGCAGCACCCAGGCTGGCGAAGAGGGGGAGGAGGAATGATGGCATCAACCAAAGAGGATGATGGTTGGGAGGGCGAAATTCTCGGTTGAACTAGAGGATCTATTGGAGCAAGGCCGACTATTTCAGCAATAAGGCCAAATAATTTGAACCATCCCCATTCATTCCAACCTGTGGGGCGAATAACAAAGGAACGTTTGCCATCAATGATCATTGAAAGTTGCAAGTACTTGCCAGCGCGATTACTCCTGTACTCCAACTTAAAAACTCTTGATCCTATTCTCATTTGATTGCACCAATTTGCAGACTTAGATTTTCTAAACCTAGTCCAAGCCCTCAACAGCCATAAAACCACTTCCTCATCCAACAAGATGGAGAACCTTCTGCCCCTGCCATTCTCAGAGATTTTCAAAATATCCTCTTTAGAACCCACCACACTCAAATCAAATGACTTGCTTTCAATAGCCAAGAACTTCTTACAGCCCCCCCTCATATTCCTCACCCACTGCAACCACCAGAAAAAGTCTCCTAAAAAAGCCTCCCGGAGTTAGACAGAGAAACTGCCACAAAAGTCCACCACCGGCGACTTTCCGGTCATCGGAAAATTCGCCGGCGAAGGAGCTTCCGGTGGGAGTTGCTCCGGCGGGGATAGAAGAAGCCGGCGACCACCCTAGCAGAGGAAGAAGGAGAAGGCAGCTCACCAAAAGAGGAAATCTGGGGAAAAAAAGGAAATTCGGCGACTTTCCGGCGGCCGGAAAAGTCGCCGGCGGCAGTTAACCGGTGCGAAAAGCTCCGGCAAGGACAGAAAAACCGGCCACCACCCTGACAGAGAAAGAAAGAGGAGAGGACCCACAAACCTCCGCAAATCTGAAGAACCCAAGGGAAGGACACGAAGAGAAGCCCACCGGCTCCGGCGACGTGAAGATGCCCATCGGCAGGCGGGGGAACAGACCGACTGAGGCAATTCACATGGCAATTCAATTCAAGACAAGCAAGCAACTTCTTCCTCAAAAGTGTCTAGTATGTCATCCCCCAGATGTAATGAATTCACCGACTTGGAGGTGATATTATCCCTCTATACAAGTGACGAGGCAAATTAATTTAGAACAATATACAACCTAAAAAGACCAAACAATTTCAACGAGACAAACACATTACAGGTGAACCCAATTTCTTTGGATATACAAACAGGCGCCTCACACAAATGCAGGCACATAAGGTTGGTGCATAAATGAACCCAACCACATATACAGTCAACCAGAAGAGACACTGTGAGAAAGTACGATCGTACTTCTTGAGCTTAATCCTCCATAGATGGCCATTAATACACAACCCCAATATGTTTTCCTCCGTATGCTTTCCAAACAATCATAGTGAGTTAGTGACGCATCAGATTATTCAAAAGGGCCTTGCTAAAAACCTGAAACAATCCTGTCCACAAATTTTATGGCACGTCATAATGGCAAAAACACCAACTAGTTGCATTCCTTTGCAAGTTATGAACACACATAATCAGAGGGACCTAGGCCTGCATCCCAACAGCATACCTCAAAAGAAAACCCACCTTAAGGAGGAACTTGGATTTCATGAGTCATGACAAAATGGAAAGAGCGGAGGGGGGGTGGGGAATCTTTACCTTGAGGAACACTTTGGGTTTCATGAGAAAAATAGACACACTGAAAGAAGCAATTTGAGGGGTAAACTGAGGTTTCGGAGAAAATCTATGAAAGAAATCAACCAAGGAAAAACACCACTCCAAGGTCTTGCCACTATCCTAATGATAAGCATGCTTATGGAACACTAGCTACATATCCCCTTCCCCTTTTCTACAATAGAAAAGGTAGATGGAAGCATAATGAAGAGTGCACAGACAAAAGGACAGGAAAATCGAACACAAAAGGAAGCATGCGTTCCAATATTCCCCAAGAACATGCTCCCCACAACCAGCTCTTTCCAAGCACGCATAGTTTATGTTGCTTAATTTCTGTGAGTCAAATAAGACAATATCTTTGAGCCATACAATACACATGGTTATGACTTTTTTGTTTGGACAGCTAAAACAATAGAGCATACTTTCATCAGATGCAAGCACTAGAGAGGAATATAAAGGTGACTCTTTGGCAACATAATCTGGTTCAGAATGACATTGGATTAAATCATTTGTCAGCGACCACAAGGCACAACAAAAGCTTACTAATGAAAAAGCCATCTGCAAACCTAGCTTGAGAGTTAATTTTATCTTATAATAGATAAAGGCCCTGTTTGGCAAACAGCTGTTAGCTGTTAGTTACTTGTATTAGCTGTTAGCTGTTTGAGTTAGCTATTTGTATTAGCTGTTTAAATTAGTTATTTGTTGGAAAACTGTTTGGTAAAATTAGCTGTTTCTAATAAAGTTGTGAGACAAAAGGCTAATTCTTTAAAAAGCTTTCCAAAAAGCTCATGGAATTAGCTTTTTCAAATTAGCTTTTTGGACCCAAAAAGCTCTTCTAAAAAGCTCCTTCACCAAACACCCAAATTAGCTTTTTTACTTGGTCAAACAGCTAATTTTGGTCAAAAAAGCTCTTTTTGGCCAAAAAGCTCTTCAAAAAACTGCACCCCCAAAGTAAACAACGATAACAACAATAACAAGAAGCAGAGTAAATCTGCCAATTCACTCAATCAGAGCAGAAAGCTACCTCATTGGAGTTGTACACAAGCCCATTCAGCAACAGGCAACACTTGCGATTAGCCAAGCCCAGCTTGAAGACAAAACGGGAACTATCGTGCGCTACATCTTCAGAAGGTTTCTCCTGCTCCAACTTCAGCAAAACATCCTGGGGAGGAGACTTTGACTTTGGTCTGCAGAAAACAATATTCAGTTCCCAAATTACATGGCAAAATCAGCTGAAACAAGTCATCTAATTGAATAAAGTAATCAGCTATGACTCACAACAGAGCATCAATAAATGCCCCTTCTACATGATGCTTCTCGGGAGCTTCTTCACCCAAATCGCCAGACTCTGAATGAATCTGGAAAAAGAAAAGAATCCTGTTAGGAGAATGCATTCAGCAAAATAAATGAAGCAATCTCAAACAAGCATTAAGGATAAAATCACAACTTGCTAATATTAAGAATGAGTTGAGACGGTGAAAGAATGGTATATAATTGCTGCTTTATTTTTGCTCCCCCAAGTCCCAGTTGACAAATGAGAAAAGATGGAGTGGAAGAAGAGATAACAAGGGCATATTAACAGCCAAAGAAGTTCCCTGCAGTAAATGACTACCACATCAGAAAGAAAATTCCTAAGAATCAAAACCTAACTGCAAAGCCAAACCGAAAACATCAGAGTTACTGACATTAGCAATTAACAGTAAAATGTCATTCAATTTATTTAAGTGTTTCATATCTAAGAAACACAAATTTTGATTGGTAGAAGTCAAACAGAAGAAGCTTACTTTTTGCAACAAATATGCATATCATGCTTATACTGTAATAATCGGCTATTGGAAATGCATAGAGAAAAACAAGGAATTATTTTCATATATTATAATGAATAACTTAAGAACGCTCGGGGTACACCAGGATGGACAATAGGACTGCTATTTGCTAAGGAGAAAAGGCACTGCGCCCTTAGGCAATTTATTTCATGTTTCAGCAAGAATCCAACGAGCCATTCCCGGGCGCTACTCAGGTATGCTACATGCATCTCTAGTCGCACCTTAAGGGATTCTTAATGTCCTGAAAAACTTGTGTTACTGACTTGTTCAAATTCCAGCACCATAAGGCAAAATCTGAAAAGGAAAATAATTAATGACAAATAGACAATACAAGTCCTCAACAGCCTCTAACGGACGAATAATATCTTCCCACATAGATTCATTAAAGTACACCTCATGCCCGTAGTAACGTCTGCAAGAACATTGTGGAATCAGCTAATGATTTGAACAAAAACGAAAAGGAAAACGCCTAACTCAAATAAAAAAGGACTCTTGAAAAGTCAATTATTTGGATGCTCTAAGCTTAAGCGAATTCCACAAATCCACTAGCCACAGTAAAATCATTCTTCACTGAGCCACAGAAGAGAATTCTTTTGAAGGAAGAGCAGCAGCTTCTAGATAATTAGGAAAAGAATGATAGAGCAAGTCTGATTGATTTCAGAAAGAGTGCTAGGGGAAGGGGGGGGAAAAAAAAGCGATTGAAATTTGTGTAGAAAGAAACGCCTTCAATGCTTCAGCCTTCATGTGTACCTACCCAACAAAGTGAAGTTGTAACCTCTTCCAATAGCTTCAGTTCAGGACTCAGGTGCTCTGCGAACTCCCCAAGGGTTATTTATGATAACCATTTAATAAATGAGGCCATAGGAGCCTCCTTTCAAATATTTGTGAACAGCACTAGCTTATTGGGTCCCTAAGAAGCTTGCTTATGATTATCTAAAGATCATTTAAAACTCATCTAGAAGACCAGAACTCATATATAGATGGACTTGCTGTTTAATTTTAGTTTTAATAGTAAAAATGTAAAATACATTTCACAGGAAATACGAGAGTTTGCTACAGCCTTTCTGGAGAAGGAAAATAATTTATTTAGCAAGGAAAAGAACGCCACAAAGAAGCTAATAACACTTCATAAAAGGCGACCAAAAAAAAAAATCAACTATTTCTAACAAACAAGAACAAAGGCCCTCGCCACAAAGTGCAACATCTTTTATTCACCAATCAATATGCTGCTGGAAAGGCTTTTTCCCACCATCAAAGACAACCATTTTTTTCCAATCAAGTCATCCAAAACATAGCACGAGGAACAAACCCAATGACTTTTTCCTCCAAAGAATCTTTCTTGGATCAGCAAATGTTATTTAACAAATTCATTGACAAGATAATGAAAACCTCACTATCAAGGCTTATTCCCAGAGAACTCCTGCAAACAGGCAAAGAAGCAATAAGTGAAACCGTGTATTATGGATCCCTATAGCACATAAAGCAATTCTTAACCAAGAACATTCCTATTCTTCCGCAAAAGTTCAGATGTGACATTTTCTCATGTCTACTCCCAAACAAACAATGACAGTCTTTTAGGCACGGAGACTCCTAAATAAGCTTCCATGGCAATATCTGAAATGGAGGAATTAAGAAAGCAAAGTCGGTCAAAAGCTCAAAACAATAGGATTCAAACAATGAAATTCAGATCCATCTGCCATGATCAGGGATGAAGAACGCCTCAATCAAACCCTATTAAGCTCACAGAAGAAACTGGTAAAGATTATCCGTCATGAGGAAATAAAATCCAAGACCCAAACTCTAAAGGCTTCAGATTGAGCAAGTCAGGAACATAATACTTTGGATGCAAGTTCAACGAGGAAGTGGATGGAACAAAAAGAGAATCCAACATTCGTGCCGCTATAAGACAGCGGCAAAAAAATTCAAACACCTCGGGCCAACTATACAAAAGAAAGGGGAGGGTGATGCCATTACTCAACGCATAAGGATGGGATGGCAGAAATGAAAGAACACTTCTAGAATCATGTGACAAATTAAACTAAAGTAGAAGCTACCAAATGGTTGTTAGACCAACCTCCCTGTATGGGTACAGAATGCTGCTGGTAAAGAATGCACAACACATAAGTTCACAGCTGCAAAGATGACAATGTGGGGTCACACTAGGTTGGATAACTTAAGCAATGAAGTGATAAGAGATAAGATGAGACTTGGGAGTTCCCTTATAAAAGACAAATGGCGGGAAATGAGGCCCTGAACACATGAATAGAAGGCAGCCTGAGTGAGGAGGTGTGAAAGAATTTAACATTTTGAACCATAAGAGAGGGAGAGGAAGACCTAAGAAGAATTAGGACTAGTTCATGAGATTGATTTTGGCTCGCTCGCAACTCACTGAGGACACGATTGGATAAGAGTTTGTGGAGGACTGGGTGGATAACCTTAGATGAATAACTGCCTCCACATTCTTTGCCTCCGGGTTATTAGTATGTCATCACTAAGGAATCTTAGGAAGCACATAGCACTTGTTTGGATTTGCATGCTTACACACTTTTCTACGCAAACCCTAGTGTTATGAAACTATGTGTGGTCTGCCAATGTCACTATGTTGACTTTCTTAGGGTGAGCTTACTCTGGGACTCTAGGGTTGTCATTGTTTGTACAACAATCAACAGTTAATGTTTAGTGGCATGTGATATTTCACAAAAGAAGGGAAAATTTTTGTTAATTTGAACTATGCATGCAAAAGTGATTTTGAACCGACTTACTACTTATGAGTCGATTTAGCATGTTTACTAGATCTCCACAGGAGTTAGCTCTAAGTTGCTTGTGCCATACTTCTGTTTGAACCATATGTGTCAAACATCAATTCGTGGTGTGGGGTGGTGCTTTTGAAAGAAAAGCCAAATATAGAGTCCAACCAAACTCCAACTCTCAAAAATAGCCTTCCAGAAGTAGTTTTTGAGAAATTGTTTCTAAAGAAGTTATGAGGCGTTTGGTAATCCCTATTATAATCTATAGAAGTACTTCTCAAAAGTAGAAACCAACTAGATATTGTTTGGTAAAACATTCTACATCAAGCTTTTATATTCATGCACATCTATTCTCCAACCCCCAGCCCCAAAAAAGAAAAACAAAAACTGATGAGATCCGGGACCCATGCTTTTGACGACAGCTTCATCCATACAAAATTTTCCCCCAAATTGAAGCTTTACCCATTCACCTGAACATATAATGTAATAAAAGCCCTTCAATCGATTGAATGAAACTTTAAAAGTTTAAGCTGTAATTGAAGAAAACAAGCCCCACCTTTCAACGGACAAACCAACAAACATTCAATCTCATTTTTAGGTTTTCCAGAATATCAACAGTTTACCAGATGGATGCACTGAACCTCAGTGAAAAAGCAACGACTAGCAAAGATGAAGTTGACTTGTATTAACCTCAAACTCCAGCAACTTTAATCAGCACAGGGCCTTGAGTGCTGCATTTCGTAACTTTCAGAATGGTTTAGAGTAGGAGAGATGTAAGAGCAGGGATGTTGGCAAAAACGATGGTGGTGCTACAACAATGGAGAAAGTGCAGATCAAAACAAGAAGTTTGATAGAATCAATGGATAGAGATGGTGAGGAGGAAGAAAATAATATGGTTTAGTGCTTTTATTTATACTGGGTGATGGTTCTTTCAATAAAAGGAGAACGCCAGATGGGGAATACACAATTTTCATTAAATAGAGCAGCAGCTCTCGAGAAACAGAACTGAGTGAGATTTGAGAAGCTCAGATTGTTGTTGAGCTTCTAGGCCTCCTAGAAGCTATTTTTAAGATGCTATTTTGAAAATCCAAAAGAATTTAGTTTTTGGCCAAGCTTCAACTTCTTCTAGGCTAGAGAAGTTGCCTTAGAAGCCTGGCCAAACAGACACATAAAATCATTAAAGTGAATCCAAACACTTTCTTGGATGATTTGGATGAAAAAAGAAGTCTTTGAATGCAATCTATGAAGCACGGACACCTCACATGGATTCGTGTCTCGTGTCGAATAAGTGTCGGATACTGACAAGACACTGACGCTCCTTCAACACGCATCTGACACACCCAAAATTACAAAAAGTTGCAAAACTAAAAACATGTGTTGGACATGCATGTCGGACACACATAATTAATAGTGTTAGACAGGAATTAATGATATTGTAAGTTGGTCTTTTGTTCTTTTACTTCTAGTAACTAGTAATACCAGACCCTCCAATCAATATACCTCAAACGTTGTCCCTATTTTAAGGATATTGACTATCATTTTTTTATAAGGAAAAATTAGTATATTAAATAAAAGGATCAATGGATGATGCTAGGAAAGCATCCTACAAAAGATTATATACAAACAATATGCAAGCTATCCCAAAATTGACCACATCAAAAGATGAGGAGCAAAAATTCCCCTTATCCCAAAAATAAAGAGTCTTGATGAAATTGTCTTTTAAGCACTGAAGGGAAGTTTCTTCTCCCTCAAAGACCCTTTGGTTTTTTTTCTCTCCAAATGCTCCAAAAAATCACATGAGGAAAAGCTTGGGCCTTCTTTCTGGCTTTCCTACCAAAATAGCCCTCCCAAACCAAAAGATGGTCTGTAATGGAGTTAGAAGAGACCCAACACATGCCTAAGCAACTAAAGGGAAGCTCCCATATTGTCTAGCATACTGGCAATGAAGCAACTAGTGATCCACCGATTCCAGCTCCCCCTTGCACATATTACACCTATTCACCAAGATCTTTCCCCTCTTTAGCAAATTAGTCAAAATCTTCCCATGTGATGCCTCCCAAACAAAAAAAGAAACCTTTAAAGGGGCCAAAGATCTCTAAATGAGCTTGTGAGGGAACCCTCCCTCAAAAAGATCATGTAATGATGAAAAATTCAAATGTAGGAGCTTCAAATAATATGATTTAACCGTGAAGTCCCCTTTAGAAACCAATTCGAAATCCCATCTAACTATATCATGCAGAGAGTCTCCTAGCTTGGCATCATTAAGCTTGTTGAAGAAGCTAACAACAGTGCCATCCTCAACAAAACCATCCTGAACAAAAACAGGGACCAAAAATTGGTGTCAAATGCTCGCTCCCAGTAGTCAACAACAGAGGCAGAGGCATCCCTATCCATTGCTAGAACAAAAAGAGTAGGGAAAAGCTCTCTGAAAGGAGCTTCACCATGCCATCTATCATGCCAAAAAAAATGGAAGAGCCATCGCCAGCCACAAAGGAAAAGAATGGAGAGAAACTCTCGCAACCATTTTATATAAATCTCCAAAGGCTATGCCCATAAGAGCCCATAGAAGTAGAAGGAGACCAACCAAAACCCTCCTCACCATATTTAGTGGTTACCACCATTCTCCAAAGATTTCCTTTCTCATTCAAAAATCTCCAAAGCCATTTGCCAAGAAGAGTTTTATTGAAGAGCTGCAAGTCCTTGATCCCTAAACCTCCTTGAATCACATGTTGTTTCACAATACTCCTTCTCACTAGATGATACTTGAAATCACTTCCAAAAGAACCCCAAATGCAGTTTCTCTGAATTGCTTCTAACTTGGTGGCTACCCATGAAGGTAATGAAAATAAAAAAAGGAAGTAAGTTGGGATACCCGAGAGAGCACTTTTGATAAGAGCTAATCTTCAACCTTTAGAAGGTATTTGGATCTCCACCCTTAAAGTTTTTTCTCAAACATCTCGACAAGCGGATTACAAATGGCTTTGTCCTTAAATCTTGCACCTAAAGGGAGCCATAGGTAAGTAGTTGGAAAAGAATCAATGTTGCATCCTAAAACACCCGCAAATCACTGAATGTGCTCCACCTGTCTCACAGTCACCATAGAGCCCTTGGCTAAGTTGACTCTAAGACCTGATACCGCTTCAAACCAAGTAAGGACGCAACAAAGGTTGATCATTTGTTCACAATCACTATCACAAAAGATAATAATGTCATCTGCAAAAAGAAGATGTGAGGCGTTCAGAGTAGTAGCGTTCGAACGACCCGCTAAAAATACAGAGATTAGCCTGCCAGTAGATGCTGCCTTAATCATTCTAGTGAAAACCTCCATGATTAACAAGAACAAAACGAGGGCTAAAGGAGTGCCTATGACGAAGTCCTCTAGAAGTTGCAAAGAACTCGGTTGGAGAACCGTTGATAAGAACTGCAAAAGATGCAAAGTAGATGCAGTGACGTATCCACCCAATCCATTTTGCACCGAAACCCATTCTCTTCACATAAATTAAGAAGTCCCAGTTCACATGGTCATAAGCTTTTTTGATATCCAACTTACAAACCACACTGGCATTCCTTGATTTTGCTTTAGAATCAATAAGCTCATTAGCTAAAAGCACAACATCAAGAATTTGGCGACCTCCAAAAAAAGAAATTTGTTTCTCTGAGATAATATCCCCAATGAAGTCTCTCAGCCTATGAGCTAACACCTTGGAAAGTAACTTGTAGATACAACCAAACTGACTGATAGGCCGAAAGTCTCTAATGTTTTTAGCATTTGCTTTCTTTGGAATAAGACCAATAAAACTAGCATTCAGACTGGCTACAAAATTTACAGTGGAGAAAAACTCAGAAAACATCCTCAAAGCTTCCGTGTTAATGGTGTCCCAATTAGTCTGAAGGAATGCCATAGTCATGCCATCTGGTCCAGAGCAAGCAAAAAGCGCTTTAGCGGCTTCATCCTCATTAAAAGGAAACCCAATATTTTCCCTAATAGAATCCCGTAATGAGGGAAGAGCCAAACCGTCAATTGTTGGCCTCCAAGGTTCACGTTAGGTTGAAAGAGATTTGTAGAAGTCATGAATCGCAGATTTCATATCATGAAGATCATCATAGTGAATCCCATCCGCGACCACAAAAGGCGTCTGATTAAACTTCCTACGATGATTGGCCACCCTGTGGAAGAACTTCGTATTTCTATCACCCGTCCAAAGCCAAAGAGCTCTAGATTTTTGTCTCCAAGAGATGTCCTCCATCAAAGTAATCTTGGCGCAATCATCTTTGGCAACTTTCCTTTGCTGAATTTCAACACTACTAAGTCTACCTAATTCTTCTTTTGCATCCAAAGAGTTAATAACACCCAAAAGATCATACTTTTGAGTCTTGATGTCACCAAAAACATCTCTATTCCACGTCTTGGGTTTCTCTTTAGCAACCTTAAGCTTGCTTGCAACAAAATAGCTAGCATAACCAGTAAACTCAGCCTCCTCCCACCACTCTTTAACAACATCAACAAAACCTTCATATTCCAACCACATATTCTCAAATCTGAAAGGAGCCTTTCCCCTCTCCAATTTCATTGTCTCAAGGCAAATAGGAAACTGATCAGACATTGGTCTGGGCTTTTCTGAACCATGCTAAGAAACTGCTCCTCCCAATCCGCTGATACAAGAAAACAATCCAGTCTCAAACACACCGCTTCATCTCCACTCCTAGACCAAGCGAGATCCCCCCCCCCCTTCAAAAGAGGATTCAGCAAGGCAGAATAATTGATGAAATCACGGAACTCTGCCATTGCATTAGAAGAACAAACACCTGTACTCCTTTCTTGACAGTTCAAAATTTCATTGAAATCCCCTCCTATGCACCAAGGACTAGACCAACCATTTCTCACACGTTCAAGCTCATCCCACATCCTCAACCTATCTGCTCCAGTATGAGGACCATAAACACCCATGAAAGCCTAAATGAAGTTATCGCTGACCATTCGCAATATGCAGGCAATAGAAAAATCTCCACACGAAGAGGACACAAGGTTGAATGCATTATGACTATCATGGAATACACTTTGTTTCATTTTAATGCCTCCAACACTTGACTGTTAGTGCAACGTTAGATTTAAGGATTATTTTCTTCAGTTTCTATAATAAGAGTAGTTCATACATTTCATTTTTTGTCTTTTAAGAACATACTTCGCCCTCATTATTTAAAAAAAAAAAAAAGAAAATACTCTATAAAATTGATGATTTTAAATTTAATTCTTTTGTATTTGTTAGCCGTACTTGCTGGCAAAGAGGTTCTGTCGCAAGGCAAGGATGAGATTGTGTGGCCACTAAACTTTAAGGGATCCTATACCGTCAAGAGTTTTTGTTCCACACATTTTGATGCCTTGGATGGTCATGATTTTGCTGCTAAGTCCATTTGAAAATTTAAAGCTCCCACAAAAGTGTGTTTCTTTGCGTAGGCAGCCACCATAGGCAAGATCCCTACGGATGACATGCTTAAAAGAAGAAATTTTAGAGGTCCAAGTAGATGTTCTATGTGTTTGAGGAGGAAGAAACTGTGGATCATCCCCTTGTACATTGTCGGAGGGTTTCCTCGCTTTGGGATTTAGCTCTCTCTCTTATGGGGATTAGTTGGGTTCAACCTTCTAATGTAAAAGATGTGGCAGTGGCTTGGAGGAGAAGGATGAAGAAGAGTTGGGTCCTTCGAGTTTGAAATATGGTTCCTTTGGCTATTTGGTGGGCTACGTGGAAGTAGAAAAATCATCGTATCTTTGACGACAAAGTCTTGTCCTTTCAAGACTTTAAGCTCTATTTTTTGAGGTTGTTCTATAGTTGGAGTGTCGGGCTTAGTGGTAACACAAATTTAAATTTTTTGGCTTTTGTTGATTGCATTATGGATGAGAGTTTAAGGGCATAATGTTTTTGTATTTACCCCTTTTGTAAATGGGTGACATCCCCTTGGTATCCTTTTTAATATACCTCTTGATTACTTACCCCCAAAAAAAAAAATTAAATTTAATTCTATAAATTATAATAGTCGTGTCCATACCGTGTTCGTGTCCTAATTTTTTGAAAATTGGCATGTATTGTCCGTAGCATGTCGTATCCGTGCATCGTGTCAGTGTCCATGCATCAAAGGATGCATTCAAATTTCTCGGGTGGTTCAAGACTGCTTGAGCAGTTTAAGACTTTATTGAAAGGTGGACGAACTTTGCTCCTTTCTTATTTTTTCATGTTGTAGATTTTGTTGGTGGACTCCTTTTGGGCTGTAGTTAACTTCATTGTAGGATGAATTATTAGCATCCATTCTCTTTAGATTCTGTATATTACATAAATATTATAATTTTGCCATCTTTCTTATGAATATATATCATACTGTTTCCTTATCAAAAAAGTTAATACTTAATATTTAGAAAGTTCTCATATGCTAAGTAAAATAATTAATATTATGTATTCTTTTCTGATGAGAAATCAGGAAAATTGTATTAGTAAAATGATGCAACGAAAAATATGAAAAATGACTTGTTCATCACAAAAGAGAAGGAAGGAACCTACATTGCTCAAGAACTTAAAAGCTGTCTTCACGCCATGATGGTCCTTGATATAAATGAATAGACGAATAATCTGAAAGCAAAAAATAATAAAAATGTTAACTATAAAAGCTGTTTAACAATTGACTGTATTAACACGGATTATTAGCACAGTTGTCAAGAAAATAATATGAATAGTTCGAAAATCAACATCAAAATACAACCTCACTGCAGCTGTAAGAATCACATACCAGTTGGCACTTGTGAAGCATATAATACATTTCCTTTTTAAAGTTTAAACCAAAAGATAAGGGTCCATTTAGAAGCACTGGCAATCAGATGAATGTACAAGGCTCAGTGCAAAGGAACCAGTATCATAAGCATAGTGAACTCTAGAAACTAAATCAAATCAGACAGAAGATATTAAAATCCCTACACACAAAAAGAGGACCAATCACCTACTCCCACTATCAACTCCTCTCATGAAAAGGAAACTGCCATGAGACAATGTCTCTACTCAAGAATAGTTATTACAAGCTTAATTCATCAGCTGAGGTAATGTTTTTAAAAAAGCAACATCCCCCTCAAGCCACCCTCAAAATCCTAACTCTATTACCCAGCCAATATGATATTATAAAGGATAACAATGATAAGAAAACAAATGCTTGCAGAAGCAACTGTAAACTCAATTTCATTTTCAGCACATTGCTGAACCATGGCTAAATCCCATTAAAGCTATGTTGTCATCTTTTGGAGTATTTGGAGAGAGGGAAACAGAAGAGTTTTTGAAAGCATAGAAACTCCTCTTCAGCGTTTGAAAGATAATTTCATCAAGATTTTCTACTTTTGGAAGAATGGGATGTTTAGCTCTTCCTCTTTTGATCTAGCTGATTGTATGGATAGTTTGTATTTAGGGTGTATATAGCCTTTTGTATGATGCTCACTGTCCAGCTGAGCTTCTGATCTTTCTATATTAATATATTACCTTTTCCTTATCCCCAAAAAAAAAAAATCCCATTAAAGCTATGTTTACTTTTCTAAGCCCCAAACCATTCTCTGCATTAATCACAGATGCCATAGGCTATTGATCAACATCTATTCCCTTTTCTTTTAATTCCCTGTGGCAAAAACGAAAGAAAATTCTACCCTCTTCCTGAGGCTTAAAGGGTCATGAATATAAACCTTTCCACTTTCCAGTAATGTCACAAATGTGAAATGTGGACCATTCTAAGAAAAATAGCTACCAAAAAGAAAGGAACCAGCATGGTCCT
Organism: Carnegiea gigantea; assembly: GCA_029747015.1. Classification (NCBI taxonomy): domain Eukaryota; kingdom Viridiplantae; phylum Streptophyta; class Magnoliopsida; order Caryophyllales; family Cactaceae; genus Carnegiea; species Carnegiea gigantea. The sequence goes on along the minus strand of JAKOGI010001408.1, from coordinate 119,876 downwards.
AACTAACACCTTTACATGAACCAAAAGTCCAAAACACAAATCCAGGCTTCCTGCCATCCAAGAAAAAGAACCATAAAAACAATCATGGCCCAATTTAAGAGAAAAGCCCTTTCAGCTAATTACCCTTTTAGTCCAAGCCACTATCAGAAGCTTTATTGAAATATCGCATTGAAAGTTGAGATATTTATTTTTAACCTTTCTAAAGCAAAACACACTCCTGCTTATCACCCCTTCCAATAACTCCGCCTTCTTTACCCTTTTAGTTCTCCAACATGAAGCCTTCAAGACAAACAAGATCTCGCCTAATAGCAAAGACTAAAAACAACTTTGTGCAAACAATCACACAATCCAAGGTAAAGAAGCTATACTCCACCTCACCTGGTGCACCACAAATGCAGATTAATTACATTCTTAGACCTTTGACGTATGGCACCTTATATGAGCACCTCAAATTTAACACTCCATCTATACTACCAAGTGGCAATGATCACCAACTTAGGTGAAGAGCCAACTATCTGATGCTGATAACTTGCCGTGTTTGAGTGCCAAACAATGTGTCCGATCCAGATTAAGTGTCCGTACCCGTGTCGTGTCGTGTTGACACAGGTGCGGCTGGCTGAAGAGCCGAGTCTGAGCATCATAGGCTTTAACACAATGGTTGTTGGTTTTGGCAAGATATCTAGCCCATCATTGAATAGAACATCTCATCGTTCTAAATCAATATCTGTCTCATTTTAAATATCATGCCAATAATAGGATTTCTTGAGAATCCTCAGAGCACCATGAAGGTGTTAAACATACTCACATCAGCTCATTTGTAACTCTTGTAAGCTTCGATTTGATGCTGATGACGATGTTGTTTTGGTTCAGACAAATCTACAGTGTTGTCAATATGGCATTTCCTAGAACTTAATAAATTTAACATACATACAGAAGCATAAAGCAAACCAGATGGCATTTGCACAAAGATGTCCTGAAAATAGCCCCCCCCCCCGGCCCCCAAATTTGGAAAAAGAAAGAGAAAGGAAGCAGATGAAAGAATAACTAGGAAGCAGAAGACCCAAAACTGATGAAAGCATAGACATCACATCCTTGCATGCAAAATTGAGGTCATTCTAAGAAAAAATGGAGCATGAACTTTACCATACTGGATATATCTTCCTCTGCAGAGCTGGCACTTGCAGATACATTAATGTCACCGCCATTTTTCTCAAAGCTTTCAATGAACGTTGTTGAATATAGTATAACTCCAAATCTCATTGGAAATTGATTTTCATACAAATTCATAATCATGTCAATTGCCTGCAAAGAATGCATTCCAATGACATGAAGATCTCAGTATCAACTACAGACTACCTAGGCCCACATTAATCAGAACAATATATACGCCACAAGACACTTGCCTCAAGCCCAGAAGTAGTGGCAGGATCAATGATGTAAACCGCATGGAAGAGATTCTTCCGGATGTAACGTAGTTGTCCAGGAAATGTTGGCATCAATATCTACAAAGTTGAGACATGAAAGATTCTCATAGCTAACAGTGTATCCAGAAAATTAACAGCTTACTGAAAACAAACAACAATAAGAATGAATGCTACCTCATTCACATTACTACGCCATCTTTTATACATGGAATCCTCTTCCAAGTTATTGAGGTAATGAACATGGCTTGAGCGAAAATCAATGCGCAACGTACTTGACTCTGAGGGCGGCGAAGTTGACAAGAGTCTCCGTATAGTGTGTTCAGGAATCTAGAAGTTATCATTGAAGCAGACTGCTCAATAAGGCTCCAGGCTAATAGAAATGTAGAATATATTATAATTCATAACTAAGATCATTATCCTGTTTCTTTTATTTTATTTAGCAAGAAGGCCCAACTACAAGCACCAGAACTAATGGAGACACCTTTTTAGAAAAGAAGCCACGCATGTGGAAATTGGGCTCCCTCTAATTAGACCATTCATACATGGCTTTAATTATTCCTTGTGTGTGCAACTAAATTACTTTATAAAATTACACATATGGAAAACGAGGACTAACACAAACAAAAACAAAGGAATATTTCTCAGTGTCATACCCGAAATATTTTTGTCCCATGACTCACAACCACACTTTTACTATACTACTAGCCTCTAAATCCGTGCTACGCACAAATTGTTTTAACATTTTAACTAAAATTTTAGAGATATTATAGTTAATTGTTTAATTTTACTTTTTAGAAATAATACTATTAATATATCAGTAATTTATTTTCTTTTTCTCTTCATAGAAGTAGCAGAAAAGACATTATTCATTATGATAACTTTAAATTGTATATTGTTTTAATTTTTATTTTTAAATAAAGTCTTAATAAATATTTTAGAGACACGTGTCACAACCGCACCACTTGCACTCACTTTTACATATAAATACATTATTAGTCTATTACAATTCCTATTACTATTACCACTAGTATTGTTATTATTACTTTAATCATTGAATGATTAGATGAAAGGTTATAATTTGCATCTCAGCCGTGCGCAAAAATGGGACAAATATTTGTTTGTCCACCGTAGTGCTGCTCGGTTTCAAGCACTTATCTCCTTCAGAGAATTCAACTGTGTCAGATTCAGTTACCCAATATTTCAGGGCTTCGAGCTTAGAGTGAAGGGAAAGAATGCAATTTATGGCCTGCATTTTCATCCTTTCACCTGTTTTTAGGTTGAAACAAAATTTTATTCCTATAGTAATCTTTGCCAAATTTTATAAACCAATTTCTCTGGCTACTGCATCTAGACCCTTTCCTACCTCATACTTTCCTTGCTAGACAATGAGAACTTAATCCCCAGATCATCTCAGGTCAAGAACAACCTGGCAAAGCCTACAATCTGCCATTACAGAGGTTGTAATCTAATGAATATCTAGAATTTTGGTACCACCAAGGCTCCAAGAAGGTAAGAAGTCGAAGAATGAAATCATTATCGATCCTCTTCATACTCTAAAAGAGCAACTCCTACCATAAATCTCTCGCAGAAGAAAGAAATATGGCACCACTGGGTCAAAAACTAGTGATGCGCACAAAAGAGAAGCTTTGTAGTCACCGGCAAGATCTTTTGCACAAGCTGTTGTAGAAAAGGAAAACCAATCATCATTTCCCACCTTAATTGGATTAATGTTAACAATAGATCCCAACAAATGCAGCAGCTTTAGAGCAAATGCATTATTCCAGGACTGCTCTGTGAAATTCCCCTCCCGCCACAAGGAAAAGGTATATCCCTTGTCCCTATATCAATTTTTTACTTATTGATCCACAAGCTATTATACCTAGACTCTTAGTTTTGCGCCCAATACCTGTGTCAGACACAACACTCAACAGATCGGACATGGGATACGTGTTATCTAGCCTCTAAAGAAGTAAGGCTGCGGGAGGGGGCCACTACGAAGAAGACATGGTCATTTTCCTTCTTTCTTCAGGATTGTCTAATAGTTCTTTAGTGTTTAACAGAAAGTGGACAGCCTTTTAATTAATGATATATTATAGGAAGATTAATTTGAAATCGCATCATCCACAAGTAAAATGACGAATCCCCATATCCGTGTCCAGATTTTTGGACAGTGCCCCTGTGTCACAATTTTGGACACAGTTTCGACAAGTGGGAAACCTGGATCTGTAACCTTATCTGGCACCCAATACCCAATCCAATTAACATAGTCCGCAACTATAACTGACAATCAGTTGTTGACTTTGATCTACACTTTTACTATAAAGTAGATTTTAAAAAACACAAAAAGAAAAGAAAAGAAAAGAAAAGAAAATGACGATGCAGAGAAGACTGTGACACAAACTTTTTGTTACTGTTTCTTTGAGACGTGAGATGTCACTCTGTAGTGACTGCAGGGGTTCATATGCAGGGGGCAAATCTAAAATCCTGCCTTATGCACAGCTCAATGTTATTGACTGAACCCATGTAAGCTTCAGGACAGATGGGACACTTTCGAACTCCTTTTTTATATACGAATATACCACAATTTAAGCAAAGATACTGGTCGAAAGGATGACAGAACAAGAGCAAGCACATATGTTCATATACGAGAGACACTGCATTTGCTTTCTCATCAGTCTATGTTGCTCTGTCTCTAGCCTTTCTTCTTTTCTTTTTTCTTTTTTTTTCTTTCTCCCTTGCCTTTTTGTCTTGAGGAACAGCCAGACGCACCAATCAAGTGATTGAAGATGGCAAGAAAAACAGAGGAATAAACAACTTGCAAAAAGAAACATGCAACGCCACCATCATCCATTGTTGATGATAATTATACTTGCACAAAGGAAATATATAACATCAAAATCTAACCATAACAGGGAAGATTAAAGAAACCATACCTTCACCTTGGAAAATTGATCAGCGAATGACAAGCCCTGGTGGACCAAATCAAATAACCTAAATACAAACGAATTTATTGATTAAAACACAAGTGATCCAATTCAAGGGCACCATTTGGGCACCAGTGTACAAGTTGAACACAAACAAGCATTATGTATTGATTAATGGACTCAACAATAGTTATAGCTTAACTGACTTCACAAATGTCGCAGGTGCAGCATTGTGTCACAAAGGAATTATTCAAAATAAAAAACGGCATCTCAAGAAACTGCATGTGAATAAGGTACAAGATTATGAGTAGTGAACAGGAAATAAAGCATTACCGGTATAGGTCAATATCTTCAATATTGATCAAAGCGCCATTTAAAGCCATTAATGATTTGCCAGGGGGAACCATCCTCTGGTTTGCAAGTATCTCATCCTTGATTGAATCATTGACCTGTACACATTGAAAACACATGACATTGGTATGGAAAGAAAAGAATGTAAGATAAGTTATTGTCATTTAACAGCTGAGGATAACAACATTTATCAAAGGCATGGATTTTACAGCCAATAATGAACTAGATCAGAAGCAATAAATTAAATACCTTCATCCTCGACAAAGATGCAACCACACTGGGAAAATTTTGATTTATTTCTTGCATTGCCTGCAAAGGATCAGAGGCATGGACTATCTTCTGTGCAGTTTGATGCCCCAAATCTGTGTGTCATGTTTGATTTGACATTCAGATGAGTTTGAAAAACAACTATAACAAGAAGCAAGCAGCTCTTCAACTAGTATGTACCTTTCAATTCCCAAACTTCTAATGTATCTGACACACTGGATGACAAAAGAGAATCTCTAAAAGCCATGATCTCAGAGGAGAGCTCAGGCTTGCGTTCCTGCAACCCCCAAAAAAAATTTTAAAAAAATAAATAATTAAAAAAAAAAAGATGGCACACAGCACTAACATTTAGCACAATAGAACAAAGCAACCTCAATATTAGTGCACAAAGGATTGGGGCAAGGATCAGTCATCCTTCCATACATTACATGCCACTAATGTACATAGAATTTAGTTAAATTTCAGACGGCAGGTTATATAATTTCTTCAGAAGTAAATTCTTATCACATTCTTTCATGAGGAATCCAGCGGTCTACTAAAGGAAATATCAAGCACATCTACAAAAGCTCATTTCCCAAACCAAAATACCAAAGAACACTAAGCTGAATTATCGTGGAGCATACAAGTCAAACAAGATGTAAACTAAATCACCGTCAAAACTAACACATAAAATGCAAAAATCAAAATAAACATAAAAATTAAAAAAAAAAAAAAAAATATGGCCATCTAGCGCAATATTACAAATGGCTATAGATTAGACATTTCCCCGCAAAGTGCAACGCGAAGATATATAATGGAAGAGGTTTTGGGTTGACAAACCAGTATTTTGGAGAAAATGAAGCCCCTAACTTCTTGGTTAAGGTCTTCTGTATGAGGATCCTCAAGAGTAACACCTGCAAGAAGAAAATAAAAAATAAACCAACTAGGCACTGCACAGCATTTGCAACGTACTTATTCCCAAAGAAGCCAGCAAGGATCCCAAGCCCAAAACAAACACATGCAGACACACACAACCAAAAAAAACAAAAGGCACAGTTCAAGTATCAATTATCACAAGCCAGTAAAGTTTGCAGACCAAAAACTGCAGTGATGAGGATAAGCTTTGTTTTCTTTTTCTCTTTTCTTTTTCTTGTGGGACCTTCTAAAATCGCCAAGAGACAATAATTACCAATACAAGAAAATTCTATTTTACAATTACCAAAGACTACTCATCACTGAATCCTAACTGTGACACACCGAGGAGGAAGACCTGTGGATTGAAGGGAAAAGGGAATTTCAGTACAACAGAGGAGGAAAGAGGAAGAGCACAATAGTGGAATTGCACAAACCGGGACAACAGAAGAATGAGGAGGGCATAGGCCCTCTTGTCAACTTGGAGGAAGGTCCACAAGCCCTTTGCTGTGAAATGAAGGGAAAGGCAAAGACATAGCCAAGAAATGAAAGCCACCATAAAGGATGTGAGAATAATAGAGCCCATCAGTCATACAAAATCAACTGTGGATATATAAATTATTTAGATTTGAAGAATTATTATTCTTAACTCTTCTTTTTGGCCAATGGTAAAGATAGTCATTTCTTTCAATTTTCAATTCCCCCCTGCTGTATAAGTATAAGCATATATGTGTTTTGATTTAAAAAAAAAAAATTTTAAATCACGTATGTATAATTTGTGTTCCATTCTCGTTTAGATTTGATTCAAAATCGTTAATCTAGAATGTGACTCATATAGATAACCAACCATCTCTCTCGGTCTACATATAATACGCTCCTATATTCTGCCATGAAATTAGCCAAATAATCTATATGATGCTATAACTGTGTATTTGTTTTAATCATATACATGATCATAGCTTAAATGTAACATAAAATTAATTTGACTTTTCAAGAATGATGCACTAGAAAAACAATTTGATTTGCACTTCATATTGTTACTTGTCAATTACTATACCTCAAATCCAAGACAAATATGTTGAAACCAAATATATAGTAGTTCAAAAAAAGGGCAACCCCCATAGAAGCAATACTGCAATTGAATGGTGTACCAAAGTGCCTTCGGCACAATGATTACTAAGGCGACCTTTGGAAATCCCCCCCCCCCCAAAAAAAAAAAAAAACAAAAATATCAAGGTTTAAATCTTAGGCAAGCCAAGTTTCTTCTTGTTTGGGGGCAACATGGAGTTGCAACACAGGTCCGTTCCACGTCTAGTGACTAGCAAGTTAGACCTTCATTAAGCCTGGCCTAACTCCCATGCTCCCCCCCCCCCCCCAAATTACCAGTTCAATCAGTATCCCAGTGAAAGGGGCTTAGAGGATATGTGCTTACCACCTCCAAAGAAAAGGAAACATGAGATGGTCATCATCAATCATCAAGGAACCACATAGATACACCCCCCCGCCCCCAACGATCCGCTACTGTGTAAACACCTCATCTTTTCTGTGCAACACACACAGACCCTCCCCCATAACAAAATTGGCGACCTCCTCGACAAACCCATTTGTTGGTGAAGCTTGTCATCTTCATCCCTTGAATTGTGTCATCCTACTCAACCAACATCTTGACATCATATACCTATTTAGGCAACCCATCAGCAACTCGAAATATTACTACTCGATGCCCCTCACACCAGGTAGCCTGGGCATGTCCCACATTTACCTGGGATACTCATTATTATGAGGTATTTGCTCTCCCCCTAATTAGGGTAGCACTCCATTTCAACATCCCTCTTAGATGAAGAGTTTCTTCACCTTTCTCTTCTTCCTTTGAAACGTGGGTGCTAATCTTGGCCACTCACTTCTGCTCAAATGGGTAACTTTCTCTCAACACCAGTGCCTTTCTCCATCTCCTCCTCTCTCTAATTTACAGAGGACCTACCAAGTAACCAAGCCTTCTGCTCTCACCCAAAGTCTGACCTCTCAAGACCCTTTTCTTTTGACTTTTCCTTCTCAACTATTAATGTAATGGCCTTAATTTCTTCAATGTAGGCATGTAGCAGCCAACTCAATTACTACTGCTGAGTCTTGACATTCAACACACCCCCACCTTTTTATTTGGTAGTGGTGGGATCCACAAGCTGGGGCCCAAACCAAGACCGGTTAGGGAAACAGCATTTCAGCAACTAAGAAAATCAAAAAGGGAAAATAATAAAGGAGAATTAAAGGCAGCAATAACAATAAACTAATAATAAAAGATTACCACTAAGAATAAGAACAACAACATAAACAACAATATAATAACATTAGCAATAATACAAAAGACCACAGCATCAAGTGTCAAGAACAATTATGTCAAAGACAATAATGACACTGACATAAAAATAGTTACAATGAAAACAAACTAACAAGCAACAGCAACAAAAAGCTTTACATATTATTAACTAAAAGTCTAAAACCACATAACTATGACAACATTCAAAAGAAGCGAAAACACACATCAGTAGACGGAAAATGTAAAAAAGAACAAAATCATAGTGGAACAAGACCATGCAATAAATCAGCAATTTAAATTAATCATACTAGGCGATCTGTTGAATATTTGAAAAAATCACTTATTCCAGACAAGCAAAGCTTGAGCCATACTCACTTTTTTTAATCATGCTATCATCCATAGCCTTATATTCCATATTTTTCAATGCAAGCTCCACACCGTAGCCACCCAAGTTTACAGGATCTCTGGAACCCAACGCACCACAGTGACTGCTCTTTGATTCACAGCCAGAAGGTAAGACGGGTCTAACAACATATTTAACCTTCCCCTAAAAAGTTTTGACAAGCATAGCAGAGAAATATTAAGTATCACACAAAGACAGAATACAACAACAAAAAAGACAGAATACAACAACAAAAAGTATATGTACAGTGAAAGAGGCTCTTAAAAGTAATTAAATCAACTTCTATAAGTTCATGTGACACATGACCAAATGAAACCAAAACGCCAAGTGCTCCCCCCCCCCCCCCCGTGGGAGGAAAAGTGTTTATTAAAAAAATGGGGACATTGGGTGCGGGAACATGTGCACTGGTTTTACCCATGCAAACAGTGTAATGTGGTCATGATGAGAAGAACATATCTCACATTTACTGCTAATGCTTTGCAAATTATGTTCACCAGCTTCCTTTTTCTTTGGAAGGAGCAAAGACAACAATAATAGATAGGACATCAAAGAAGATTCATCCATGCATTGGATGACAAAGAACAGAAACATGATGGTTTGACTGGTAGAAATACATGAAGCAGTAACTTGTCCAGAATGCTGATGACATTGACACTTGGCCAGTGTACAGCTGCCAGAGAAGTGCCACAATAGCTTTCAGAAGCTTGTGATGCAGCTTGTTACAGACCAACATCATTTACTATTGTCTATCCTTCTAGTACAGATCCCATGTTCTTCAATAGGTACATTGCTCATGACATTTTCTCCACCTCACACTTGAAATAATCAGCAATGGAATTTATGTTCATGTTGAATTATTGTGATAGTCTGGCTTCTATTAGCATACAATTTAGCTGGATTAAATCAAAATAAAATCTTCAGACTCAGCAGATTCCTTGTTCAGCCTCCGTGATATTCCATGTACATTGAATCATACTTGGCAAGGCCTTCATGTTTATCAGCCTAAACAAAACTGTAATCATCTACTACATACAGCCTACACAGCAACATGGCATGGCCAATTCAAAGCATGTTCAGTAATCATCTATATTCCATGGCCTGGGATGCACAGTAGCAGATGAAGCTAGGCGGCCTCAAAGGCTGGGTTTCATGGAACATTTGGCCTGAAATAAGGCTCAAGTGCTAAATTTGCATATGACATTGTTACAAAAAAGCTTAGTCTACTGGGAGCTGGGGTGAAGACCAATATCCTCAAATTTTAAACATGATGGGATGCTGGGAGCTCATCTTACATACCAGAAAGGCAGAAACAGACTGCAATAAACTATGCTAGTCCTGACTCCTGAGGGGACTCCTAAGCAGGGATGGACGGGAATTTAAAGTTCATACAGCACGTGAGGCATGGTAAAAAGAAGAGCACAACACACACTGCAACCACTAAAACAACCAATTCCCACCGAAGCCACACAATGCACTTATTAGTTATTACCAACCAAAAAAGAGAGCTGAAAGCGTGACTAAATTAGTTAGGCAGCCGCAAGGACCAGCAGAAAACTGTGTTCAAGTAAGTCGCTGTTCTTGATGCAGTGAAATCAACTGTATACGGCAGGCAAGGCCCAGTAGCATCTTTAGAGATAACAACCTAACCATGCAGCAAACTATGGTACACACTTTAAAAGATTTGAAACTCAAGTTTGGATTCTATATGACATGGCACAAAGTCCACAGACTTTCATTAATAGGTGATTATGGGCAAAGGGGATCTTGAATCAACCGATCATTTGCTGCTTCATTCTCAATTCGCTAGGGCACTTTGGGACCCAACTTTCAGTTGCTTGGGCATTTATTCGGTTGCTTCTGATTCCACAAGGAACCATCTTTTAGCTTGAGAGGGTTTCTTTGGTAGGAAAGTAAAGAAGAAGACGAATGCCACGGTTGCAACTCGTGATCATTTGGGGTATTTAGAGAGAAAGAAACCGAAGAGCATTTGAGGTGTTGAAACTGTTCTTGAGCACTTGAAAGACAATTTCATCAAGACTATATTTTTGGGATAGTTTAGCTCTTGCTCTTCTAATGTGGTGGACTTTGTGAATAGTTTGTGTTTTGAATATATGTAGCCTTTTGTAGGATGCTAGTTGTGCATCCAATCTTTGGATCATTATATATAATAATTTTTCCCTATCAAAAAGGGGAAAAAAGTCCACAGACTTTCATTTCAAAACCCTTTTCTTTTTTGGTGAGAAAAGAAAGATATACACTCTCTCCGTCGTCTCTGAATAACTTTCCTCCTTTCCATTTTGATTTGTCTTAGTTTCATTATCCTACTTTTGTATTTAATCATAACATTTAATATGATCGTCTAATTTTGACCTTTAACTTGGATAAATAACCTAAATATACAAAATACAATGGGTAATTTGGATAAAATAATAAATACTTTCTTACCATATTTGGCTTGCTAAATATTTACTAAAAGTCAAAGAGGACAATTATTTAGAAACCGAGGAAGTATATCAAGATAAAAAAGGTTGGATGCAAAGCTAGCATCCTACACAAGGTTGTACACATCCGATATGCAAACCTTTCACAAAATCTACAAGATAAAGATAAGAATAACAAAAGTTTCCATCATCCGAAAAATAGAGAATCCTGGAAGAAATTATCTTTAAAGTGTTGAAGGAGCATCTCCACATCCTACAAGATCAGAAACTTAAGATTAACCCAATTTAGAATGCGTAGAACCCCAGGCATACCTAGGCGATCCTAATATATAAGTTTTGCTATCAGTTATTTATTTCCTACCTTTTTCTTGTTTTCTTTTTGATAAGGCAAAAATAATATATTCATAACAATAAGGTAAATATACAAGAAAGGATGCTGAAAAAGCATCCCACAAGAGGCTAATTACCATCCAAAAAAATTAGCTACCACAAAAGCAACAGCATCAATAGAAAAGAAATAGAAAACCTTCACCTAAAAGAATAAAGTCTTGAACCACTTGTCATTTAACTACTCAATTGAAGTTTTCCCACATCAAAAACTCTCCTTCTCTCCGTCCATAACATCTAAAAACTCTATGTTTAACCCTTCCTCCAAAGAAACCTTCCCAAGCTAGGAATTGATGGCCTAACTGTACTAGGCACTGCCAAATGAAGACCTAAATCCAAAATGTTTCCACCAACTGGCAATGGAGGAGAAGATGGTCTGCAGTTTCCAAATCATCTTTGCACATGAAGCACCTATTGACCAACATTTACCCCTCTTTTGTAAGTTACCACAAGCTAAACTCTCGCCTTGAGAAGCGTCCCACACAAAAAAGGACACTCTTGAAGGAGCTTCAAATACTATTCCCAGGGGAACCACAAACTGTAGAAGAAGATGATGTATTGCTAAGAGGGGAAGAGAGGTGAAGTAAGATTTCACAGTAAACTTTCCCTTCGCATTGAGGTTCCATCTAACCATGTCATCAGGGTAGTCGTTAAAAGAAACCCCATCAAGCATGCTGCTAAAAAACTGAGCCACACTATCCACTAGGAATCTTGATTTGAAAAAGTGTGTCTCGTTGTAAGGCAACCAGGTCAGTGCCGTGGAGCAAATGAGGTACGCCTCAAGGATGCAAGACTATATCTTCACCCCGTTTCATCTTTTTCTTGACCTTGTCTTTACCTTTTTCTTCTTTTTCCTTGGAAGCTATAAGCAATGCTTGTACAAGTGTGTGTTCTGGTGAACTACGGTGATAATATGACATATCTTAAAGGCCATTTACAGTACTAGGGTTTATATTAACATCTAATCACTTTTTTAATGCATTTATCCAACTCGTTTCTACAAAATAAGCATTGTGAAATGTTCATGACTAGTAAACATTTCTTCATAGAAGTTTGCCGTCACCTAGCGCGTTGCACCTACAGACCCTATACATCTCGGTATGCCTTGCGGCTTTTAAAACTAAGCTAGGAATGCATAATGATTCATGAGAAAAGGTATGGGACCAAACAATTGAAGAAGAATTACGCTCCAAAAGATTAGAGACACACATATCCATGCTTATCCCTATCCGCTACAACGGCACAAAGACCAAAGAAACAGTTCCTCAAAAGAACACCATCGCACCATCTGTGATGCCAAAAAATGATAGAGAAACCATCAATTACAACAAAAGCAATGTAGGAAAAGAATCTATCCCAGTCCTCTAGTAATAAACTTCCAAAGACCAACACCATAAGCAACATTTTTCTTACTTGGAATCCAATAAAGGCCTTCCACCCCATATTCAACCTTTTCCACTTTCCTCCAAAGCTTCTGTGAGTCATTCATGAAGCTCCACTATCACTTGCCAAGAAAGGCCTCATTGAAAATAGCAAGTCCTTAATGCCTTAAAGTTGCTAAATGATGCTCCATTCCACCAAGTGGTACTTAAAATCATCCCCAAAAGACCCCCACAAGAAGCTCCTTCAAATGGCTTCTAACGTGTTTGCCACTGAAAAAGGAATCGGAAAAACTAAAAGGAAGCAGGTTGGCAAACTAGATAGGGCACTTTTAATAAGTGTCAATCTCCTCCTTAAGTGAGATATTTGGATTTCCAACCAGAAAGTCATTTTTCAAAACTACATATTTCAAGCGAGTCACTATAAGGTAATGTAGGCCTAACTCATTTGCTTCGCGTGGTATCTTACTATCTCCTATAAGCAGCTTTGAACTTTCAATCTTTACAAGTCCAATCCACCTACATATCAAAAAGGTCGACGATAAAGGTCTTACACGTCGCATTCCCCCTTTCCAACCAACATCATCAAAGAAGATTATAATATTGCTGTAACCAACCATATACTAAAGGCCCAAAACTGAAATTGAACGACAGCAAATTACAAGCATGGGAAGTATATGGCAGTAATGGGACAGACAAAACTATTGAATTCAAACATAACTGTCTTGAAATCTTGTAACTTGATTACTTCTTCTACATAAGCAACACTAATTCATCTCAGTTCAAGAAACTAAATTATACATAAATCAAATAGAAAAGTAAACAAAACATTGCCATTGAACTAATAGAAGAAAAAGTCAACCATTAACAGTACCTCTTTGGCAGCTTTGACAAGGAGCCCGTGAAGCTCCCTAAAGCACTCAGCACCAAGGGCTCCATATAAAATAGCAACAGGACTTGAAGTATTCGCACCCAGATACACATGATCAAATTCAAACAGTTCTGGTTGATGAAACAAATCCCCAGAGCTGGGGGGGAAAAAAAACCCCAATTTTATTAGGGGCCATAGTAGTACTAGAGGTCATAAAAAAATTGAAGCTTTAGAAGCAAGCATTATATAACCAAAAACCAAAAGTTAGCCACCACAACCTCCCTCCCCCCCCCCCCAAAAAAAAAAAAAGGAATCAAAGAACCTTAATGATTGAAGAAATCACTTACGAATTATCCAAGGCCTGAAGCCAGCCCACCAGTTCAAATGTATCAAAGAGTAGTGAAACACCAGTATCAACCCAACAGCACTTTCCTCCAGGACTTTTAGGGTTCACCCCCACAAGAAGGGGATCAGGTTTCCTATTTCCTGTCTTATGATCTAAATCCAAAGCCAGTCCGTCAGCAGCACTTGTTACATCTTCATCAGTCAAAGGAAACGATGAAAGAGATTCCTGTGCTAGCTGCCGGTAAAGAACTAATCTAGGTGATGCTGATCGTAACATTAGAGAGAGTTCAAACATTGAAGCTAGACGCTCACTAAGAAAAGAGCGTCCATATTTAACAATTTCAGACAAGCAGCCTTTTGCTGAATGTGATTCTGCAATGTTATTCTGATGCTGAAGCCAGCCATCGACAAACTCCCAGTAAAGGTCTTTCCACTCACTGGATAGCAATTCTCTGTCAAAAGGAGATGAACCGTCAATATTATTCAAAGGGTGAAACAAAAATTTTCCAAAAACTATAGCGTGCCAACAAATGCTTTATAATATCCAAATGTGCAACTCATTGCCCAATGGCCCCAATGATTAACATGAAGAACATATCAAATTGCACATTTTATGTACCATATTTAGTACTGCCTAGTACCAACTAATATAGTTTCATGGATTCTTCGTATCAAACAGTTTCATTTAGCATATGACTAGGAAAACAGCGAATTTGACACACTAGAATCTTATCCAAGGTAGATAATCATAAGTTTATATCTGCCTCCATACAATGTAGCTGCTAATAGAGCTATAAAATGAAAATCCCATTAAAATAACTTATCGCTGGCGTTAAGTAGAGCACAGATTAACAATAACACGAAGGCATAGATTCTTCGACATGGATCACAAACAAAGAGCCAAACTTCAAAACTAATCAACACTGACGAACCAAAACAGCTCAAAAACCTCCCAAATAATTCAAGATTTGTCATTAAAATTACTGAACTCAGAGTGGAGAAATTACCCAGCTTCCAAAAGGAAAGGAGTACCCTCCCATTTGGCACGAAGAGCGGCCTGAACGTTTTTGGGGCGATGATTCTGGGCAGAAACAAAAATTCCAAAGAAGCCCAAGAAAATCACAACCCAAAGTAGCTTTGATCTCCCATGGCTTCCCATTTTTCAAGCGTGTGCAACGTTTCTTCCCCAGATCCCTCAATGTACTTGTGATTCCAATAGGGTAGTCATTACACGAACAAATTTGACTATGAAGATCAGAGAGTGTAACGTCTTGAGTGCGGCTTTTGAGTCGTCCCCGCTGTTTGGGTCGTCGCAGGGCAGAAAGACTGGCAGCAGAGACAGTCGGAGACTGAGGATCGTAGAATAGCGCGACTCCGGCCCATTAAGTCTACCGCAAGTAGACCTGACAAACTGAGCTGAGATCCAAAACTCGAACCGAAAAATCTGAACGTATACTCAATCTGACATTCGAGGTCGGTTTACTCGAAAGTAGATTTGAAATTTGAATTGACCTGAATTGAATTATATTCGATTTGAAATTTTATACAAAGTTGCTTATTTTTGCATGACAAGCGTATTGGATCAAAAATTGATTGACCCAAAGTCAACTCGAATCGAAGACACCTGAGATTAACTGAACCGCCCCCAAATGTCACTTAACCGGAAACATGACCAGACCCAAACTTAGCCTGACCCGTATCTAAATCAAATGACCCATTTATCGGGTCTAATTGCAAGTGTGGGTATTCTGTACCCGAATTTTAATTTTATTTTTGGAACGAAAAAAACTCACAAACACATAAATCTGGCAAAAATTTACCCAACCCAATCCCCCAAAAAAAGTAGGGTCTTGGACAAGATTTCTAAACCCGAAACTTGAAATTTCCCGAACCCAAAACCTGACAATTTTTCGGGTCAAACCCACTCGGCTCCGGGTTGACCGATCGGGTTAGAGGCTGTTTTGGTTGTTTGTTTTTAAACTTGTGCTTGCCCCAACAAATTGGTCCTCTAATTTCATTTGTGGGCTGGCCCAAACGCTTCTTATTAACATTACAAGGTGCCACAGCTAAAAGAATAGTTTGGAGAAAAGTTTTAAAAAAATCTTCACATCTAACTTCTCTGTTTCCCTCTTTTATGCTCTGCCCTAGCAGCACTGCAGCACCATGCCTCCTCTCAAGGCCACTGCTACCGCCAGCCATGCCGCCATAGAAGAGTATCAGTTGGTCAATGAGGACATCGTGGTCGACCTTCTTTAGGACTAACAGAATATCAACAGGTTAAGACTTTAAATTTGCAATTTGATATCTTTAAGTTAGATGCATATCACAACTTGTTTTTGATTTCTTATTACCATGGGAACCGAGATGAATTCATGGAGATGATACCAATGACACATTGTATTATATTTATTTAGAAAATGTTGTTTCCAGTATACTTGTTGTGTAGTTCGGTAATAACCTGAAATAAACGGGTCACAAATATCAAAAGGAACAGGTTTTTTAGTTTGTGCAGAGAAGTTGACAGTTTTCCTTGATAATAGTTTCGCATTTAGTTCTAACATCTCCTTCTCTTTTTTGAGAAAGGGGGAGCTTGAACTTGGCTCAGTAATAGTTTGAGTAGTTTGCGAAGTTGTGACTTTGTTGTGCTTATAGTTGACATAGTTGATAGTTTTGAAGAAGATGGCTTTAGAGAGCCAATAGTTTTTAGCATCTCTACTACAACTGTATGTCCTTGCGCTACATCTTTCTTCATATCTCCGATTATATCAGCAGTTCCTTTAGAAAGTTCTTCAATTTCTGTCCTGATATTGCCATGTATAGCTTGTACTCCAGTTTCGAGATGTTCGAGTCCAACAGATATAGTTTCTAGATACTCGTTAAAGTCGATGACGATATATTCGAGTTCCTTAAGTTTTTATGGGGTCGCCATTGTAAAGATAGTCTGCTTCTCTAGTTAGATAGTATATAAGGAAGCTATTATTTCCTGAAATATGCTTACAAACAGCGTTAAATTGAGATAAAAAGGCTTGTCATCTATGGAGCTTTCTCATATGAGAACCATTATCTAAAACTTGCTTAACAAAAGTAGTGACTGTTTTATTATCAGTTAATACTTTAAATTGCTCATGTAGGAGAAACAATCTCCATTTTTTAATTCCTCGAATTATAGCTAAAATTTCTTTTTTCATAGTATTGTAGTTTTCTTCAGTGAGGGAAAACATACCACTATGATATCCGCAGATTTTATTGAGATTTGTTCTTAATACTGCAGATCAAACTTTATCAGAGGTGTCAGTTTGGATAATTAGATTATCTTCAGTTTCTGGAGTTTGAGTTGGGGTAAATTTTTACGTTTTTCCTTTAAGCTATTTACAATCTGAGTATGATGTTCGCTCCATTCTTTAGTATTATTTGTTCTTAACAAACTTGTAAATCTTTTTTTTCCTTATTAGATCAGGAATATAAGTGCCGGCATAATTAAGTAGTCCTAAAAATTATTGAATTTGTTTTTTAGTTCGTCACTCATTAGAGTATTCCATTATTTTCCTAGAAATGTGAGTAGATTCCATTAGTTCCTAGTTCGAATCCTAAAAAGTCCATTTTTTCTTGTTCAATCATTGCTTTTTTCCCACTAAAACACATACCTTTTTTATAGCAGTTTTGACAAACATCTGTAAGTGATTTCGATGTTCCTCTAGAGTGATTGAGCTTATTAGAATATCATCAACGTAGACGACAAGAAATGAGTTTAAATGTTTGAAAGCATCGTCCATGCGTCTTTGAAATATTCTAGGTGCATTTTTAAGACCAAATGACATTACTATCCATTCATAAAATTCTTGAGGTGTACTAAAATATGTATATTTGATACTATCTTATTTCATTTTAATTTGTCAGAATCCTAGTTTACAGTCAAATTTTAAAAAATATTTTTTATTTTTTATAAGATTGTTTAAAACTTCTTTATTAGGTAAAAAATAATTGTTTGTTTTTGTAAATTGATTTAGTTTTTTATAATTTATAACCATTATAGCATTTTCTTGTTTTTTGAACTTCATTCATAACCATAAAGGCTGGTGAAGAGTAGCTTCCTTTTGACAGACGTATTAATTATTTTTTTAATAATTCTTTAATTTGTATCGAGAATTCTTTTGTATCTGCAGGGGTATAGAGCATTGGTTTTTCTTTAATATAAACTTCTTGGGTTAACTCTATTTTAGCTCTAGGATGTTCAAGCTTCCAGAATTGCAAATGATTGTCAGAATAGATCTGCTTTAGTTTATTAATCAAATCTTCTTTTTCTGATTATGTTAACTTGAAAAATGGGTTTTTGTAATTGTATTTGTATAGGAAATGCAATTTGTTCATATCCATGTCCACCACGCTTCGCGTAAGGGTGTTTTAAGGATGGTATTTTAATGTGTGTCCACATTTTATAGTGAGATATACAGTATAGGGAGTTTGTGTAAAACTAGCAAACTGTTTAAGAAAATCATTTCATAGGAGAATATCATATCTTGAGTTGTATTGTACGACTAGAGGTATATTAAAAATTTTATTTCTAAGTATAATAGATACAATTGTAAAGAGGTGGTAATAGAATGAACTCCTTTAATTTTAATTTTTCGATTAGATGGAAGTTTTTCCCATTTAGTAAAAAATCTTGAAAAAAGATTACATCAGATCCAGTGTCTATTATGGCAGTAGTTGTTATATTAGTTTCTTTAACTATTGTATTAATGTAAGTGAGAATAGGAAATTGTAATTGCTTCATATTCTGTCAAGAATAATAGTATTTTGTTTATCAACTAAGATGATTTGAGTAGGTTTTATATCATAAGTAATGAAATGATCTAGAAAATTCATCCTCAATAAAATATGGTAGTATTCATTATTGATAGAGTTGGAAAAGTATAACCCAACACGATAATCCAACCCGAACCCGACCTGAAGTTACTGAGAGAAACTCAAACCCGACATGAACCAAACTAATTTCGACCTGAAGTCGATAGATTTGACCATTTAGCTTGAAAACATGTTATTTTTCAATTTTGAGTTGATCTAAACTATTTGTAAGCCTGACACGAAATTGACCCATTCATTAAATGGGTCAACCCGAACCGACCCGTTACCCAACTCTAATGAAATGATCAGTATAACATTCATATTCTAAAAGAATATAATTCAGGGTTTTCATCATTATTTTAGATTTCTGATTATAGATTTTCTTCTGTCATAAGTAACAAAGTCATATTCATATGCAGAGATGACAGGAATAGGTAAAGGTATACAATGACATTGTGATGCTGCAGTATCAATTAAGACTTTATTTTCTATCCATGTTTGGCCATTGAAATATTCTAACTTAACTTTATAAGTTCAGTTACTAGAGTTTGTATTCATACATTTAGGCTAAAATCTACGTATTCTAGCCGTGCTAAAACTTCTTGGTAGAGTTGGTTGATTAATAATTCTCTTCCCTTTTTCTATATATGAGAGTCGCAACGCTTCATAACTACTAAAAGCCTCTTCTTCTTCTACTAATTAAAAGTCAGTTAATGTAGGTAATATTACTTCTTGCATAGGAGGTGGAATAACAGTGCTTATTGTTGAAAAGATATGATCTATTGTTATTTTTCCAATTTGTATTATTTCTTTTATCGGAAAATTAGTACTAGAGAAAATGTGCAATCCTTGGTAATAGGATGATAATGCATCATTTCCCAGTCGTAATCCTATATCAATTAAAAGTTTAAATTGTAAATTAAGTGTATCTTCAATATTTTTACTTCGTAAAATGACTGAGTAATTGGGATAACATTCGAAGATCAATTTCTTATAAATAAGGTTACCTTGTAGAGTTCCTATATGACTATTTTGTATATTTGTAAATCACTGATCATGAAGTGATAAAACGATAGGTGAGATAATACCTTCTTTAAAATATGCTTTTACTGTGATTTGTATTCCTTGTAGATGAACATATTTAATTAAGTCTTGATCTCTTGCCGGAATTTCATCTAGAAATTTTCCAATTATCTCCTGAGTCATTAATCATAGTCTAATATTTCCTTGTAAATGTTGAATATTAACAGGTTGTTCAGTTGTATATAATTTGAAATATCATATTAGCTTTCTTGTTAAGAAATCATCCATTTCCTTTATGAAACTTCTTGGGTTTTTTAGAGATAAATCGTTGCTATTATTTTTGAAGATAGTTTTCGATTAAAGGTAATTACTCTTGTATAGTTTTCATTGTTTTCTTGTTCCTGTTGTTGTATTGTATCTACTTCTTCAGTATTCATTTTCGGTATCTGAATAACTTTCTGTTTCAGATGTTTCTATTTCTTCTTTTGAGCTAATAGATTCTGTTTCTTATTATGAGCTAATAGATTCATAGTGACTAATAGCTTCATTATATTCGTCAGAGTTTATGAGGTAAAGTTCTTCTTGTATTTCTTCAAAATCTTCAGAAAATAGTTTTACTATATTAACTTTTCTTTTATAACCGTCTATAGATTTATGTCCAATTTCTTCACGGGTGCAGCATGACATGCTGTAGGTTTTTCAATTCTTTTATAGTATCTATTTTCCGAACTAAAATCTTCTTGAGATAGTTTTTCATGTCCAAAATGCTTGCTACTTTTTTTTGATTTATTAACAGATTTTTCGGTTTTTGTTTTATCAGTTTTTGCTTTCTTTGGTTTTAAATCCTTCCTTTTAGAAAATTGTTTCTTTGGTTTTCTTTTAGGAGTAGTTTTCTTGATTTCTTTCTTAGGGTTTCTTTTTCGGTTAGATCTATAATTGGGGTAGTTTTCGCACCCATATTGTCCTGATTCTTTAATATCTTTACAACATAAAGTCACTTCTTTAATGTGTCTTATTTGATTTTCTTGTAGGCAAAGACGAATCATTTCTCAAGTTATTATCGTTTGAGCTACTACTACAAATCTAAAGACTATGGGTTGTTTTGAGAATTTTCAAATTTTTCAGAGAAATGTCTATTCCATATATTAGGAAATTTATTTAACAGTAATTGCATATATGTTTCTTCATTTTCTATAGAATCATAAAGTTCCTAATAATATTTGTCAAATTTACAAAAGAAACTCTTGAAGTTGCATAAGTTACAAATTCGTAAATTAGTTATTGTATATAACATTTCTGTTTTTCTTTTAATTCTTGCATTGCCTTGATTTTCTACATACTCATATTCTTCGAATTGTCCAGTAAGATATTTTACCATAGACTATACTCCTTCTATACTAATTACTAAGTTTCGTTTTACATCTAACTCTATTAAGTTTCTAATACCAAGGGATATTCTATTAAACTAATTAGCTACTATTCCTTGAAAAGAATTAATAATTAAATTGTAAATAGCATTTACATCTCTGTCTTCTTTAGCATAAGCTGGTTCATATATTAGATTTAATATCATCGTAGCTTTCCACATATCTGAAGCCTTTCTTTTATCAGTTACACAATCAATATTTAGAAAATCTCCAAAAGAAGGTACTGATTCTTGGCTTAAACTCTTCATTAATCATTGGCTTTTGTTTGTTAGTATTGTAATATCTTCAATCTTTGGCTTTTGGTTTATAATCTCCCCTTAGGTGGGGAGGAATTGAGCTTTCTCCTAGTTCATAGTTTGGATTGTTATTTCTTACACTTCCAGTTGGTACTCCTGACTGCATATTAACTTGTTTTACCATTTTAGATATTTATAGATCTTCAAATTTCTTTAGTAGTTCTTCAACAAATTTGTTCTATTCTCCCATTATTAAATTTCTTCTTATTTTCAATAGTTTGTCGAGGTGTTTCTTCTTTTTCTTTTAAGATTCTTTCTTAATATCCTCTAATGTATTTTTCATCGTCACTTTTGAGAGTTATTTTATCTGGAAATTTAATTATTAATGGATTGTGTTCTTTCTTTTGCTTAGGCTTTAAAATTCCTTCAAAAGTTATATTCATAAGTTGCATTTGTATTATGAGTTGTTTAATTGCTTCATTTATTTATTTTATTTCAGTCTTGATCAAGATTGTTGTCATTATCTTGATCAAGATTTTCTATAAGTTCAAGATGCACTCTCCTTTTTTTTTCATAGATTAAGAGGTTGAATCTATCTTCAATTTTCCATATTAATTCTCTAGAGCAGTTATTTATTCGAAGGTGCCCAAGTTTTTGAATATAACACCATTCATTTTGTTTAATTTCATCTTTAAAATAAGTTTGATATAAATTAAGTATAATTTTACAATTACGCTGCAAAGTTCTTTTTAATTTTGGTATCTCAGGTTTTTCTATAAAAGTTTTATTTCTATAATAGCCTTTAAAGCTTGGTTTTATAAATTTTATTAGGTTTTGCACTTTAGTTCCTCTAGTTCTGCTTGCAGCCAAGGAAGAAATCAAGAAAACTACTCTAAAAGAAAACCAAAGAAACAATTTTCTAAAAGGAAGACTTTAAAACTAAAGAAAGCAAAAACTGATAAAACAAAAACCGAAAAATCTGTTAATAAACCACAATAAAGTAGCAAGCATTTTAGACATAAAAAACTATTTCAAGAAGATTTTAATTTGGAAAATAGATACTATAAAAGAATTAAAAAACCTACAGCATGTCAATACTGGAATTGTGGAGAAATTGGACATAAATCTATAGACTGTTATAAAAGAAAAGCTAATATAATAAAACTATTTTTTGAAGAATTTGAAGAAATAAAAGGAGAACTTTACCTCATAAACTCTAACGAATATGGTGAAGTTACTAGTTGTTATGAATCTATTAGCTCAGAAGAAGAAATAGAAACATCTGAAACAAAAAGTTATTCACATACCGAAAATGAATACTGAAGATGTAGATACAATACAATAATAGGAACAAGAAAACAATGAAAGCTATACAGGAGTAATTACCTTTAATCAAAAACTATATTCAAAAATAATAGCAATGATTTATCTCTAAAAAACCCAAGAAGCTTCATGAAGGAAATGGATGATTTCTTAACAAGAAAGCTAATACGATATTTCAAATTATATACAACTGAACAACCTGTTAATATTCAACATTTACAAGGAAATATTAGACTACGATTAATGACTCAGGACATAATTGAAAATTTTCTAGATGAAATTCCGGCAAGAGATCGAGACTTAATTAGATATGTTCATCTACAAGGAATACAAATCACAGTAAAAGCATATTTTAAAGAAGATATTATCTCACTTATCGTTTTATCACTTCATGATTAAAGATTTACCAATGTACAAAATAGTCATATAGGAACTCTACAAGGTAACGTTATTTATAAGAAATTGATCTTCGAATGTTATCCTAATTACTCAGTCACTTTAGGAAGTAAAAATGTTGAAGATACTCTTGATTTACAATTTAAACTTTTAATTGATATAGGATTATGACTGTGAAATTATGCATTATCATCCTATTACTAAGGATTGTACATTTTCTCTGGTACTAATTTTCTGATAAAATAAATAAAACAAACTGAAAAAAATAACAATAGATCCTATCTTTTCAACAATCACCTCGTATGCAAGAAGCAAGATTACCTATATTAATTGACTTTCAATTAGTAGAAGAAGAAGAGACTTCTAATGGTTATGAAGTGCTGCGACTCACATATGCAGAAAAAGGGATGAGAATTATTAATCAACCAACTCTACCAAGAAGTTTTAGCATAACTAAAATATGTAGATTCCAGCCTAAATGTATGAAAACAAACTCTAGTAGTTCAACTTATAAAGTTAAGTTAGAATATTTCAATGGCCAAACATGGATAGAAAATAAAATCTCAATTGATACTAGAGCATCACAATGTCATTGTATACCTTTACCTATTCCTATCATCTCTGCATATAAATATGACTTTGTTGCTTATGACGGAAGAAAATCTACTCTTTATCAGAAATCTAAAATAATGATGAAAACCCCAAATTATATTCTTTTGGAATACAAATGTTATACTGATCATTCTATCAATAATGAATACTACCATATTTTACTAGGAATGAATTTTCTAGATCATTTCACTATTTATGATATAAAACCTACCCAAATCATTTTAGTTGATAAACAAAATACTATTATTCTTGATAGAATATGAAGCAATTACAATTTCCTATTCTCACTTACATTGATAAAACAATTAAAGAAACTGATATAACAACTACCGTCTTAATAGACACTAGATCTGAGGTAACCTTTTTTCAAGATTTTTCCCTAAATGGGGAAAACTTCCATCTGATCGAATAATTAAAATTAAAGGAGTTCATCCTATTACCACTTCTTTACAATTAGTCCAAAGTAATGTATCTGTTATACTTGGAAATAAAATTCTTAATATACCTCTAGTCATACAATACAACTCAGGATATGATATTCTCCTATGAAATGATTTTGTTAAACAGTTTGCAAAATTTACAGAAACTCCCTATACTCTATATCTCACTACAAAATGTGGGTACACATTAAAAATACCTACCTTAAAACACCCTTACGCGAAGCATGGTGGACATGGACATGAACGAATTGCACTTCCTATACAACTACAATTAAAAAAACCCACTTTTCAAGTTAACATAATCAAAAAAGAAGATTTAACTAATAAACTAAAGCATCTCTATTCTGACATTCCTTTACAATTCTGGAAACTTGAACATCCTAGAGCTAAAATAGAGTTAATCTAAGAAGTTTATATTAAAAAAAAAACCAATGCTCTATACCGCTGAAGATATAAAAGAATTCTCTATACAAATCAATGAATTATTAGAAAATGGATTAATACGTCCGTTAAAAGAAAGCTATTATTCACCAGCCTTTGTGGTTCTGAATGAAGCTGAAAGAAGAAGAAATAAAGGTAGAATGGTTATAAATTATGAAAAACTAAACCAATTTACAAAAAATAGACAATTATTTTTCACCTAATAAAGAAGTTTTAATCAATCTCGTAAAAAATAAAAAAAATATTTCTCAAAATTTGACTGTAAATAAGGATTCTGGCAAATTAAAATGGAAGAAGATAGTATCAAATATATAGGTTTTAGTGCACCTCAAGGATTTTATGAATGGATAGTAATGCCATTTGGACTTAAAAATGCATCTACTATATTTCAAAGATGCATGGACGATGCTTTTAAACATTTAAATTCATTTCTTGTCGTCTACATTGATGATATTCTAATCAGCTCCACCACACTAGAGGAACATCGAATCACTTACAGATATTTGCAGAAACTGCTATAAAAGAAGGTATATATCTTAGCGAGAAAAAAGTTACGATTGAACAACAAAAATTGTTTTTTCAGGATTCGAACTAGGACCTATTGAATCTCTTTACAAACTCACATTCTCGAAAAATAATGGAATACTCTGATGAACTACGAACTAAAAAACAAATTCAAGGATTTTTAGGACTACTTAATTATGCCAGCTTTTATATTCCCGATCTAGCAAGAAAAAAGAAATATTTACAAAGTTTGTTAAGAAAAAACAATACTAAATGATGGAGCGAACATTATACTCGGATTGTAAAAAGCTTAAAGGAAGAATGTAAAAATTTACCCCAACTTAGACTCCCAGAACCTGAAGATAATCTGATTATATAAACTGACGCCTCTGATAAAGTTTGGTCTGCAGTATTAAGAACAGATCTCAATAAAATCTGCGGATATGATAGTGGTATGTTTTCCCTCACTGAAGAAAACTATAATAATATAGAAAAAGAAATTTTAGCTATAATTCGAGGAATTAAAAAATAGATATTGTTTCTCCTATCTAAGTAATTTAAAGTATTAACTGATAATAAAGTAGCCACTATTTTTGTTAAGCAAGTTTTAGATAATGGTCCTCATATGAGAAAGCTCCACATATGCCAAACCTTTTATCTCAATTTAACGCTGTTTGTCAGCATATTTTACGAAATAATAACTTCCTTACAGATTATCTGACCAGAGAAGCAGACTTTCTTCACAATGGCGACCCCATAAAAACTTAAGGAACTCGAAGATATCGTCATCGGCTTTAACGAGTATCTAGAAACTATATATGTTGGACTCGAACATCTCGTAACTGGAGTAGCTATAGGTTACAATATTCGGACAGAATTTGAAGAACTTTCTAAAGGAACTGCTGATATAATCAGAGATATGAAGAACAATCTAGTGCAAGGACGTACAACTATAGTAGAGATGCCAAAAACTATTGGCTTTTTAAAGCCATCTTCTTCAAAACTATGAACTACGTCAACTACAAGCACAACAAAGGCACAAACTTCGCCAACTACTCAAACTATTACTGAACCAAGTTCAACCTCCCTCTTTCTTGAAAACGAGAAGGAGATGTTAGAACTAAAGCCGAAACTATTATCAAAGAAAACTGTCAACTTCTCTGCACAAACTAAAAAACCTGCTCCTTTTGATATTTGTGACCCGTTTATTTCATGTTATTACCAAACTACACAACAAGTATACTGGAAACTATATGAAGTTCCACAGACCTTTTACAGTGGTGGAAAATCTCTCTTTGCAAGACTGACAGTTTGCTCAAGTGCAAACCTGACAATGATCTATCAATTCTATAAATTTGGATATCTTGATTTAGTTTATGTAGATTCTAAACTCACAGAACTATCCCTTTTTCCAACTAATATAATTCAATCTCTTAAATCTTTTAAACAAGGCCCCATCTTTGCGAAGTTCCATACTATCTCTCCTGAAAAGGATGAAGAAACTAATGTCATTTATTCCTGCATTAGCATAATCCAAGTTGGCTATATTTCTGAGCACTTCCAACTAAATATTAAAGCAGCTAAAAAGTTTGAAACGGTTCGATTCAACGAATCATGGATCAACTATCGGAGAACCAGCGAAGCTCTTGCAGTCAAATGCCAAGGAGACCGCCTGTGTGCTTCAGGACTAAGATGTCTACTCAAAGGATCTAACTATGTGCTCATAACTAAAGAAGGAATGCAAGAAGAAAACTGTGATGATGAACTATTAAAATTTCTCTTCCAACTAGAACCAGAAAATTTTCAAGGTTCAGCAGCTGTTAGAAATAAATTTACTGAACTGGTGAAAAAAGAAGATGAAAAACAAGCACTTCTAAGGACGACCAAGATTTTACCTTAAGCAAGCCAGATATAAGGCTGAGATCTTGCCAACAACTAGCACCCTTATCTTATCCTCAAAAATTCTCAAAACTTTGAAAACTTTGAAACCTTTTGCCACATACTAGCAATTGTTGTACTATCTAGTGCCAGCTACTACTAGCAATTATTGCACTATCTAGTGCCAGCTACTACTAGCAATTATTGTACAATCTAGTGCCAGCTACTATCAAGCAATTATTGTACTCTCCTAGACATCAGTGCCAAGTGCCAACCATTATGGTACGCACTATCTTTTCCTTCAGTATAAATATGTAACTCAAGAAGATAAAAGTCAGAGACAATTTGAGCGAAGAATAGATAACTCAAAAGGCATTTTGTTTTCAATATATTCTAAATCTCCCTTCTGGGAAACCATAATAATAAAAAGAACTATTTCAGAAATTCTTGTAATTCTATCTTTACTTTTCAAAAGTTTTGAAATGAAAGAAAGACTCTGTAGATTGAAGTAAGACTAGTAAGGCATATAAAGAAGAAAGGGTGTGGCGGCAGATCAAACGATTATCTATCTCAAGAAAAGACTCTACTACGAGGAAATGTATAATTTCTTGAATTACTGATTGTTTGATTTATTATTTTGGGAGTGCCATGTCTTATCATTTTAAAACAATAAAAATAGTATTATCTATTTTTCATCCCTTAATGATCTCTCATCAAAGAGCTTTAAATATTTTTTATACAAAAAGTTGACAAACCCCTGTATTAATGGTGTCAGAGACTATACACTAAAACTAGATATAACTTCTCATTACCCTGTCATCTAAATTAACTATGTCATTAATTTTGTTTACTTTAACTAAGAGCTAGATGCGATCTATAATGACCTTTGTCACCTTGTATTACTTGGCCCTACTCTCATTAAAGACCTCTTCATACACCAAGAAAAGTACCCCACATATTAACTACTTATAGAAAACAATAAAAGAACTACTGGTAAAATTAAAGATATGAGTTATCCGAAAAATAAACCACAGTCTAACTCTAGATTAAACCAAAAAGGTGAATATCTGGCATGACAAAGTTTTAATTTGCCTAACTTAAAATACTATACAGTAAATCAGGCTTGGGATTTTTTAAGATTTTTTTATCTAACACCAAGAAGTTTAAGACAAAATTTATCAAATCGTTAAAGTTTAGACCAAATTATCTTTCACCTATTACAATGAATTTAATATAAGATAATATACCTTTTTAAAACTCACCTTTGAATGTACTGTATGGCTCCAACCTAACTTGAACATTAGCGATTCGCAAATAACTTATTATATCAGTGAAAAGAACGAATAAAACTAAACAAAAAATATTACAAAGCCAAGGGCATTTTTGTAAACTTAAAAAGGATAGTTTATTAAAATCGCATAATAAAAACAAAAGAGAACATTGCTATCTCGATCCATTTGACACCCCTAATTGAAATCAAATTATGGTTTTTTTTTTCTTTTTTAAAGGATTTTTTTTTTTTTGGTTCAATCATAAATTCACAGTGAATTGGAGATGTATGCTTTATGTTAGTGTTCGCCTTTATGAAGATTGAGTAGGTGACATTGATAACAAATTCATCAATACTTGAGTGGTTCTAGTGGATAATCTATAAAACAAGTGAAGGTGATGGTAACTAATTACTAATAAAATCCCAGTAAGACCATGCCAAATAGGGTCAAACTCTATTTGGCATGGTCAAACCCGCTCGGGTTCGGGTTGACCCGATCGAGTTAGAGGCTATTTTGTTCTGTTTTTTTTTTTTTTTTAAATCTTGTGCTAGCCCCAACAAATTGGTCCTCTAATTTCATTTTTGGGCTGGCCCAAATGCTTCTTACTAATATTACAAAGCGCCACAGCTAAAGGAATAATTTGGAGAAAAGTTTAAAAAAAATCTTCACGTGTAACTTCTCTATTTCCCTCTTTCATGCGTTGCCCTAGCAGCACTGCAGCACCACGCCTCCCTGTCAAGGCCACTACTATTGCCAGCCATGCCGTCACGTAGAGGAGTATCGGTTGGTCAAAGAAGACATCGTGGTCAACCTCTTTTACGACTAACAAAACATCACCAGGTTATGACTTTAAATTTGCAATTTGATACCTTTAAATTAGATGTATATCACAACTTGTTTTTGATTTCTTATTGCCTTTGGAATCGGGATGCATTCATGGAGATAATGCTGACGACACATTATGTTATATTTATTTAGAAAATGGGAGTTAAAATAATCATTGAAATCAAATTAAGGTTTTTTTCTTTTTTAAAGATTTTTTAATTTGTTCAATCATAAATTCACAGTGAATTGAAGATGTATGCTTTATGTTAGTGTTTGCCTTTATGAAGATTGAGTAGGTGTCATTGGTAATAAATTGATCAGCACTTGAGTGGTTCTAGTGGGTAATCTATAAAATAGGTGAAGATGATGGTAATTAATTATTCATAAAATCCCACTAAGACCATGCCAAATAAGGGTTGAAGTTTTTATTATACAGTTTCTCTTTTTGAGCAATACTTATGTGATTAATTCTCTGCATCTCACTATTCTTATAGTCTTTTAAATCCTAGTTATTTTTAACATCTAAAAAATGGACATCTATTTAATCATGTGTTTGTTTTGTGATCCTCACGCTATTATCTCTATTTCTTTTTATTGGTTTGGAAAGAAAGCCATCTCTACACCATGTTCACAAACTTTCATTGATTCTGACGTTGAC